>VYZX01028764.1:674966-882173 GCA_013401335.1 Brachypteracias leptosomus | reverse complement strand
GTCTGGTCCTCTGTCTGTTTGGAGCAGGAGAAATTATTCCTTTACCTCTGCTGCAATCGGTTTTCCTGCAGAAATGTGTCTGAAGTGCTGGGGCCTGGGCTGTGGGCCCCGAGTTGGAGTTGACCTATGGATGAGTCCCAACACAGCAACATGTTTTGTTCCTCAAGGCCCCACAGACAGAACCTGGCCCACCTGTGTGAGGAACCAACTGCCCCCAGGCGATCGTGGTTGGGGTGGTGGGTGAGGCCAGGGCTTTATCAACCAGGACCTGACCAGTTTGAGAGAAGAAACAAGGAGTTGATCAGTTTGAAGAGAGTTCCTGTTGAGGGCAGTCAGAGGAGCTTGTTGGGGCAGCTTGCTGAGCTCTCTCAGTGGTGTGTTCCCCCTTGGCTGATTTGAGATGGAGAAGAGCAAACAAAGAATAAAAGCTGAAGCTATGCTGAGGGGTGTTGCTGAGTTGGTGTTGGCCTGAGGAAGAAGAGAGCTGGCAGCACATGGTCTTTGTGACTGGTGGTGTTTTTACTGTGCAGATGTTGGCTGGGCATCTGCATATCTCATGGATGGTCACCCCTGGAGAAGTGTCAGCAGATCTTTGAGCTCCCACCCCAGTGGTTTGTGTTTCTGCACGGCAGGGGCCAGGGATGTAAATGCAGTTTGTGGGGTCCTACATCTCTCCTTATCACTCTCAGAACAGTGAGTGTAGCTGGATTTGTCTCTGAACTGTCTTTTGCTGGTGGTAATTTCCTTGCACGTGCCTCTTTTTGCTGTTTGGATTCGAGAAGTGAGCTACCACAGCACGTGGCTTTTGGAGGTGCTGTCAGCACTGCACTTGGGGACCTCCTCTGGGATCCCCAAGGGGATCTGACTATTGGGAATTGTCCGATCAGTCTGTGTTTGGTCTTAGCATAGAGTGAATTCTAGTGCACAGGTCTGAGGAGATTCCTCTACCCCTTTTAAGGGAGGATCAGCAAGTTTGAGATGAATGCAGAGTCCTTAAATACTCATCCTTTCTCCTGGAGGTGTTGGCAGGAGAGCTGTCTCTTCCCTGACGGCACAAAGATTAAAAAAAAAATAAAGATATCAGAATATCCTAGCTGGCATCCAAAGTGAGTGAGTCACTCCTAATGCTACTCAAAAGCTGATTCTGCCTTGACTTCAAAGAAAAACATCAAAGGGGGTTTTGCTGTGTATCCAGGTGCTGAAGAAAGAGCTTTTCTGTGGCGGAGAGTACAGAGGAGTGTCGTGCTTGCTCACTATTGATATTGAAATTATTACATTCAAATGAAGCTTATTGAGTGCTTACTGACACGAGCAAGGGAACTACACCAGCAGTTTGACAACTGCTCTGTGATTTTTATGGCAGATAAACGACAGAAGAAAAATGAGATAAGACAGCAGGAAAGGAGGAGGTGTTCCCTGGTTTTCCTAAACAGCAAAGATAATGCTCTTCATGGGATCTGTTCCATAACTTGTTATTCACGTTTTTTCTCTTTTACACCCCAAAATCCCCTTGGTGTTCTGGCAGATGTGAAGCTCTTGATTCACTTGTGAAGGGAAGATTAATTAAAGACACAAAGCCAAGTGAGAAGTGGCCTTTGGGAAGGTTCTTCCAAACTCCTTATAGATTTCTTTGAGAATAAATAATCTTCTATGGAGACAAGTGTAGTAGGGCTTATTTTGTGGGCTTCATTAAAGTGTTTGAAATGGAGATGCATGAGGGAGGATGGAGATAAGTGTGCCAATTAAAAGGTGGATTAAAAATTGATCACTTGAATGTGTAAAGCAGTATCTGCTAGGAGGAAGATTACTAACAAAACTTGTGGGGCACCAGTTTTCAGAGCAAACATAGTTAGTATTTTCCCTTACAGCCTTTGAACAAAGTCAAGGAATGTGTGTTACAATTTTTTAACATAAAATTATATGCTAAACAAGTCTTCAAGTTAGGCTTGGGTATTTCCTGAAAGGTAATATTGGAAAGGCCATGGTCAAGTAGAAAAAGGAGGTGATGATGAGAGATAAATAAAAGAGAAGCTTTCTGGTTTCAGTTAGGATTTCATGCTGATGTTGGAGCTAGAAATGTAGATGTTTTCTGGAAGAGATATAAATTATGAGCACATAGGAAGGTGATGTAAAAGATTTTTTTCCTATCCAGAACAATGAATTATATAGTGACTATTCAGTAAGCCTGAAAAGAAATGAAATTTGTTTTCTTCCATAATTTACAAACACTTTGTCTTTGATTAGAGAGCTGCTGGGATCAAGCATTTTACTTTTGCTGCTGTGCCCTTTTAAATGTATTTTAAATACTTCATTTCCGAAGTTTTCTTTCTATTGTTCTTACTTTTATGTTTTAAGAACTTGTGAGTAAATGGAGCACTCTGGAAGTGAGAAGTATTTTTGTTGCCTGGTGCTTGGAAGCTCTCTGCTGACACAATCTCTGCTCCCACCTCTAGCTTGTCTCCTTGTTGAATGTAAACTGTTGCTTCAGTCCAGCAAGAGGTGACCTAAAGCCAAATTGATTTTCTCATCTTAATGACATTTAGACTGAGCTTACAATACCAATATTCATGTTTTCCTTTAGTTGTGATCTGCAGCTGAATTGGAATCTATGGGGTGAATTGTGTCAATCCTTTACTCTCTCCTTTCCAACCCAAACCATTCAGTGATTCTCTGTAGCCACCTCTGTTCAATATCCTCTGTACTGTGTTTTAGCTTTCTACAAGAATTACTGTTTCTGCTTTGTACCATTAATAATAGAGAAGTACAGTGTGTTTGCAGGAGGAGTGAAAAAGTAAATGTCATGGCTGACAAAATATTTTTCAGCCAGTGGTTTAAATCAGGGATGAGGGAATTCTGGAAAATAGGAATAAAATCAAAGCTACCTTCACCTCTTGAAGATAACACATGGTGCAAGGGGGTTAGATTTTGGAAATGCAGCTGGGGAAACCTGAGCTCTTACCAGTGCAGGTGGTAACTCTGGAGAAGTTATGTTCCTGCTCTGTACTTTACCTTGCTTATCTCCAGATTAAGAGAGAGTATTTCTCAAATACCTGCTGAAACTTAACAGCTTTTTGCAGAATCTTTGGAGAAGCTCAACTAAAGGTGATCTGAAAGCTTCTAAATTCAGTGTCACCTCTCAGTGTGGTGAAGTGAGCTTCTAGTGCTCTAAATCCAGGCCTTGGGAAGAAAGATTGCATGTTAGCATCAGGAAAAATAACACACAGCTAGACTGGGAAGGGATGAGCTTCATTAGAGAAGTTCTAAATAAAATCAGTGGAGAGAAGAGCAGAGCCAGCCAGTCTTGCTATTTAATTTTCTTATTTCGCTCTTGAAATTTATCACACCCAGGTATTATGAATTTTAAAGTATCTAGTTTTTTTAATTTAGGGTCATCTTAACTTTGCTCTCCCCGTGGTAAATGTGTGTGGTTATGTGATTACTGTAGAGCAGAATTAAATGATGAAATTAAATTAAAAGATGATGCTTATGATCACAACTGCATTTTCATAACACACAAGCTACTAATAAAGCTCCCAGGTGTAGAAAAGAAGGTGATGTAGAAAGAAACTGCATTTTCTTTCTCTTGCAATGTTTTTGTGTCATGGTGTCTCAGTAATACCTGAAGTAACATCATAGAATCATCATGGTTGGAAAGGACCTCTAGGATCATCAACAGCCTGAGATGAAGTGTCTGACTCTGCATGTTTCTGTTACTTCATGTCTCCTAGTGTTAAGAAAGAGCCAAGTTCACTGTTCTCTCTCTTAAAAATAATCCTGGAGTTTATTTTCATTCTCTTGAGACGTTTCTCTAGAGGACTACTAATGCCAGTGAGATTGGTAACAGCTTTTACTGTAATTTCTTCTTGGTTTTTCTTTTTTTTTTTAAATATCTTTTTATTTTGGAAGTCATAGAAAGTTTACAAGGAAAACCTGAAAAATCTGTGGAACAGCTGATGACATTTTCAAGCTTAAAAGTTATGTTCTTGCCAAATAATATATATATACACACACACATATATATTTAGGAATAATTCATGGAGGATAGTTAATATTTTATGGCTTACCAACATTCCTCCCCCAACATTTCAGCACTGCCAGGTTTGAGGTTTTTTTGGTCTGTTTCGAAAAGAATATTTTTATAACAGTTTTTACTGTTATAAAGCAGATTTCCTATTTGCTTTATTGCATTCCTCCCCTATGTCTGAGATTTTATGTGGTTTCAAGCCCTGTCAGTTGTCTTGGAGTTTCTGCCTGGACCCTGATGGATCCTGATGGATCTGTGTGTCCTTCAGCATGTTCCTGATGGTTGTGTTGAGAGGTGAGCATCTCCCTGCCTGCCCAACTCCAGCTTAGGTCACCAGCTCCACTATAAGCTGTTAAAGCATCCCGAGCAAACCAGAACAAAGCACTGTCTTACTGCACATTGCAGTAAATGCATCATAGTTTCTGGGATCTCCACTGTGTTTCTGAGCCACTTATAGAATCATAGAATCATCAGAGTTGAAAGGGACCTCAAAGATCATCTAGTTCCAACCCCCCTGCCATGAGCAGGGACACCTCCCACTAGAGCAGGTTACTCACAGCCCCATCCAGCCTGGCCTTCAAAATGTCCAGGGATGGGGCTTCCACCACCTCTCTGGGCAACCTGTGCCAGTGTCTCCCCACCCTCATGGGGAAGAACTTCTTCCTAACATCTAATCTGAATCTCCCCACCTCTAGTTTTGACCCATTCCCCCTAGTCCTACCACTACCCGACATCCTAAAAAGTCCCTCCCCAGCTTTCTTGTAGGCTCCCTTAAGATACTGGAAGGCCACAATAAGGTCCCCTCGGAGCCTTCTCTTCTCCAGGCTGTCCTGTCCTTAGCTGAGTGACTGCAGAGGGTTGTGCTGCACAGACAAGAGGAGAAAAGGGGGAGTTTGGCAGGTGGGTTGTGCTTATTCTGCAGTCTTAGTCTTAACTTAGTCTTTTAATGAGAAAATCTATGTCTCTGTTAGAAAGGTACTGTAAGTATTTAGGAGCAGGCAGAAATAACATGTATAAGCCCAAAGCAGTGCTGAATCAAGGTCAATTTAAGAATATTAATAAAGATATTTCATCCTGCCACTCTTATCTTCCCATTCCTTGCTTTCTTCTCTGCTGTGCCCCAAGCAAACACCACAAACAGAAGCACCCCAGTGGTCAATGTGGGGTCTGTGACACCAGTGAGACCATAAATTCCCACCTGAAAATGGGAACCAGCATGTTCCCTTTCAGAGGGGATGCAGCATCCATCAGCTTGGGAGCTCCTACAACCCTGGGTGGTTGGGTGGGTTGTTGTGTGCATGGTCCAGCTGCACACGTGGCCTGTGGCACCATCAGCCTGGCTAGTAACATGGAGCTTCAACCTCTCCTAAGTATTGGTGCAGTGATACTACTACAAGTAGGAATAATTACACCCTTCTGGGATCTGAAGCTCTCAGCTGCCTGCTAGTCTCTGTGCATTTGTTCTTTTAAATACAGGTTTGCAGTGAATAATGTTTAATATCTCTTCTGTCTCCTGTGTTAAGTGGGCGGTGGAAAGAAGCACAGGGCCATTATGAATGGAAATATTTAAGCAATTAAAATTGAGCAGTGCTGTTTTCATGCATTTCAAGTGTATGGGTATATACAGGTACTTTAGATAAAACATTTCACCTCCAGCTTCAGAAAATCACTCTTAGGCAAGTTCTTTTTTACCTAAGCAGAGGTTGCTGGGGTCTAGCAGGTAACCAGGACACAATAATCCCTTGCAGAGGAGCAGTTCTGAGCGTGTGTAATGATCTCATAGTTTGGGTTGGAATGAATTTCTAAAGGTCAGAAGTCATAGTTTGGGTTGGAATGGCTCTCTGAAGGTCAGAACTCATAGTTTGGGTTGGAATGGATCTCTGAAGGTCAGAAGTCATAGTTTGGGTTGGAATGGCTCTCTGAAGGTCAGAAGTCATAGTTTGGGTTGGAATGGATCTCTGAAGGTCAGAAGTCATAGTTTGGGTTGGAATGGATCTCTGAAGGTCAGAAGTCATAGTTTGGGTTGGAATGGATCTCTAAAGGTCAGAACTCATAGTTTGGGTTGTAATGGATCTCTAAAGGTCATCTAGCCCAACACTCATCTTGCTTCTCTTTGCCTCCATCCTAGTGTTATATTTGGGGATTGGTTTCCTTCCATTCCCCCCTCAGTTGCAGGAGACATGATGCTTTGCAATGCTTGAGTTTTATCCGTAGTAGAGAAAGGTTTTAGCTGTAGATAGACTCAAAACATAGTCCCTTTGAGGTGCTTGATATGAATCACATTGTTTCAGGGGTGCTTTATAGCCTGTCCCGGGGCAGCACTTCCAGTGAAATCCTCTCGTGTAAAACCCATCAGCATTTGCAGGTGCTTGGTAGGGGTAAGGTAGGGAAATTCCCCCTACCAAGCAGGGTTTCGTGCTGTTAGTTGTGTAAGGAAACACTTCTGAGTCTTTCCTCAACAATCCAGTATCAGCTGCATAGTTTTTATTGCCTGATTGGGGCTCTTTAATCCCATTAGTTGTAAATCTTCTCTCCCTCTCCTCCTTCTACCACTCAGCAATATATTATAACAACACTACATTAGTGAAAACTCAGTTAATGTTCAGACACAATTGCAATTATAATTGACATGGAGTCAGCCATGTTATTTGGGGTAGGAGGAGGATATTCCTTGTGTGTAATATCTCTTAGTGTTACTATGTCTTAATACTCCCACTCCATTTCTATATATAGGTCCTGCATTAAACCAAGGAGCACATGTGCTGGTCTCTCATTTGAGGGTTTTACACTAAGGTGTCTCTCACTCGTTCTGATATAAGAAATATGATTTTTCCAGAAAATCTTTTTATTCTTGGTTGCTTGTTTTTGTTTGTTTTTTCTTTTTAATTATTCTGTTACTGAAAGGAATATTTTCTATTAATTTATTTCTCCCCCTATCAAACATAGGGCAAGTTTAATGACAAATTAAGACTGGGAGAGTGTTTTGGAAACATATTGTGGTGTGCTAGTTGTGACTTTTTCAGTCTTCCTCAAGACATTTGCTCCTGGCTAGTGTCAGAGGATGAGTATTGGGCTGGACAGACTTCTGCTGTCACCATGGGTGACACTCCTGTACTCCAGTGTTCTCAGGCAGCCTCTCCTCTCACCCTCTGGAAAGATGCTGACACTACCCAAGATTGCCTGAGATCCAATTTGGATTCTTTATATTTGACATTTCTGAGTTTTACACAAATTAATGTGACTGACTCGAAAATGGGTAATGGAGGAAAATGGGATTTTCACTTCTCAGCGACACAAGTGTCATTGTGCTGGGCAGGTGGCTCTCAGACAGATCAATGTAGATTTGCTCTCCTGCTGAGCCTCGGAAGTTTTTATCTGCCAGAAAGCTGCTCTAAGCAAACATTTAGTGTGTTAAACTGGCACTGGTTCTTTTCACTTCAAGCTTTAAAAAAGGAAGGAGTTCCAACTAGCTAGCAAGAAAGCATGTGGCTTTCTTTTATTAAAAAAAACCTCCAAATCTCATTGATTTTGATGAAAAACGTTCAAAATCAGATGTGACCAGTCTTTGTAGCTGAAGGACTCTCAGACTTGTTTTGCAAATGGAAGAGGAGAAAAAAAGGTGCAGGAGGGAGACTGAATAAGAGGGGGGGAAAAAGCAATATAGTAAAATGACTTTTTTAAAAATTGAGGTGAAATTTAAAATGATTCAAAGTAACTAGGACAACACTAACTGTAAAGGATTAAAGAAAGGTTGATTTGATGTTGCTTATGTCAGTGTTTCATTGGTATCTCTGTTCAGGTTTATTTCTTCTATTGCTTATGTGAGACTTCCATAAAGAAACGAGAAAGGTGCTTTTTGATTTCTCTCAGTACATGCCTAAGAGTGATGGAAGTGGAAAGTTTGGGCACTGAAGGATGTGAGCTCAGAAGGAGAATTAGGAGCTGGGAAGCAGCTACCCTGTCAGAAACCACATTCCTGGGCACATCCCGTGCCAAAATTCCCTGCTCAGTTCACCGTGCCAGTCCTCCTGCCCTGCTGCTTTCCCTGTGGGAGTTCTTCAGCCATTCAAGCCTAGGAAAGATAAGAGTCCAAGGAAATGTGGGTATTTTGGTTATTGTTTGTGTTTGGGGGGGCACCTGGCTTTTTTGTTTATTATAAAGGAAATAGAAGTCAAAGAAAAGCTTTCTGCACAGACATAGGATCATAGAATTGTCAGGGTTGGAAGGGACCTTAAAGATCATCTAGTTCCAACCCCCCTGCCATGGGCAGGGACACCTCCCACTAGAGCAGGTTACTCACAGCCCCATCCAGCCTGGCCTTCAAAATGTCCAGGGATGGGGCTTCCAGCACCTCTCTGGGCAACCTGTGCCAGTGTCTCCCCCCCCTCATGGGGAAGAACTTCTTCCTAACATCTCATCTGAATCTCCCCACCTCTATGCTTGTTCTGATATTTGCTCTATGTCTCTTCTGCATCCTTTAAAACACACACAAATCTTCAAGTAATAATAGGAGGTGACCCATCCAGAAAGCACCTCTTGGCTGCAAGAACATGGGTACAAGAGACTTTTGTGTGGTCAGAATTTTCTGGGAGTGGACGAGCTATGCTGAGGTGCAGCAGAATGTGTAGTTGGGTGGATGTGGTGCTCATTCCCTCACTTTAATAATAAACTCAGTAGTTGCACAGCACTTGGTGCTGTGAAGAATTGGGAGGGGTGCTGTCTGCACAAGGTCACACGTGAGCAGAGGTTCCTGGTGGTGGGACTGCTGAGTAGCTACACCAGAATATGAGATCTTCAGCAGCAGTTGAGCTGGTGACTTGTAGGTGTCCCTGGCTGTGCTCCTCAGTGAAGGGTTCAGGCTTTGGGCAAGAAGATAGCCAGGCTGGCTTCAGGAGCAGCTGCTGAATACAAGGACATTTGCTCAGCTAAATGTCTTTGTTTCCATAAAACTCTCTACTACCCAGGATCTTAAAAGAATTCAGTCTTCCCAATGAACTCAATTGCAGTTTGGTGCTCTGCTGTGTGAGCATCCAAGCCTTGCTCAGAGTGGTTATTAGGAGGATCTTGTTAGATCAATGTCCTCCTTCTTGTAGCTCTGGTTTCTCTGGAGGGGTAATCAAAGTGGGGGGGGTATTTTTGCTGATTTCAAACTTGCCCGTTTTTGTTTTGCCCAGAGGAGCTGAGTGCCCTCTCACTGCTCCCTCTTTTGCAGGTGAATTCTCAAACCAATTTATAACTACTGAGAAATCCATATGCTAGAAGATTGCTATCCCTACCATAAAGACAGGGAACTGAAAGATAAAAACAGCTTCTATTCTGAATTCCTAGTTTGCATGTTCTTCTACTAGGATGCTGAATGTGCAAGTTACGCTGCTCAGCAGTCATTCATGTGGTCCCATAAAAGCAATTAAGTTTCTGAAATGGAAATACTCTGGGTTTTGCAGTACTGGAGCAGAGCAGGGTCTATCTAAGAGCATTCATGTGTGTATGATGTGCAGGTCTGCATCCCATGCCTCCTGGGGTGGGTCCTTCCCCCGTGGCTGTGTGCCCTGCTTTGCAGTAAAGCCACTGTGGGCACAGTTTAAAGTTTCCTTCCTTTAGAAGTTGATTCTTTTAAATGGATTCCACTACAATTCAACTGCAGGTATTAGGGTGTTCTTACAAATGTTCAAATCACTTAAATCCCTCTAATTTATTTGCCTGAATGATTTCCTCTGGCAGTGAATTCCCCTGGTTAACCCCCTGCTCTCCTAAGGACTGTTGCCTTTTTATCCATTTTCAAAGTTGCTGCCTTTCAGTTTTGTCCGTGCCCTCATTTCAGGTTTCTCTGTAGAGTTGGTGTTTGATTTACCACTTGATGAGAAAAATCCTTGCCTAGGGAAAGACTAGAATTTGGCAGCAAGTGGAGTGGATGGGTTTAACATCTGCACAGCTACACGGAGCTGTCACTCGGGCTCCTGCTACTCTGTGCAGGAGGTGGAGTTTTTCCTAATGAATTAAATCTCTTGAATCAGGTCACAATGGGAGAATTTTTTTTTTTTTCTGCTGAACAGCAGTGATAAAAATCTCTGTTTACACTTAGTGTTTTTAATTTTCTATTCCTGCTCCCCTCATCCACTGAAGATGCTAATTATGAATTTTTGCCAAATGAAAAATCTGGAATGAGAGTGCAACAGCTTTTTATACACCCGTAGAATAAAGCAAGTTGCATCCATCTGACCTGTTCATAAAATGATTGAGGTGGCTGGGGAAGGGTTGGTTATCTGGAGAGCTGCTTGCTGGAAGTGGTGCAGAAGCCTGTCCAGAACCACACAAGGTATTAGCTGAGATGCCACGTTTGAGATTATCCATTCCTGGGGAGAGGTTGAAGGCAAATGGCTTTAAGGCAGCAGCCACTACACAGTGTGCAGCAGGAAAGGTTCATACCCTGAACAAGCTGTTCTGCTGCTCAGCAGCTCGTCCAAGGGCTTCAGAGGACCTGTCAGATTTCCCCAGTGTACAATTAAGTGCTCTGGTAGAGGAGGGGCATCTCTGACACGCAAGGGAATTAACTTCAGCTGACTTCAGACATCTATGTGCAGACGACTGAATATTCCCGTTTTTATTTAATGATTTTATTGTATTTGTCTTGCATTCCTGCATAGCCAATGGAGAGAAAGAGGCACAGTCAAGGGATACCCTCTCTGACCCCAGTTTGCTCCCTGCAGGAGGAGTGTAGATGAGCAGCTGAGCTGTTGAAGGTTGGACTTGATGATCCTAGAGCTCTTTTCCAACCTAAATGATTCTGTGATTCTGTGTGAGCCTCTGTCCTCACTGGCAGGAACAGCCACCTCACAGCCCATGCCTGCTGCCTACCAGGGGGCTGCTCTGAGGGGGTAAGAGACATCTAAAGATGTTAGGAGGAGCAGAGCACTAGTAGTGATCCTGACATGGACTGGTAGCACTCACTCCATTCCTCCTTCCCTCCCTCCCTCCTTCCTTCCCAAGTGGTGCAGTTGTGTTTAATCACTTATTTTTGGAGCTGGAGGATACATCTGGGGAATCCTCTAAAGTAGCAGGGATCAAAATAGAGGATCCTTTACTAGGTACAAATGATGCAGCCCCCAAATGCTCTCTTCTGGCCATTAATGCTTTCATTCATTTTTTGCTCCTTGGATCCATGGACAGCTATAAGCAATCATCTTCTTTCCTTGTTGTCTCCTCAGAGGCCTGCATAGAATGGTCTTCCCTATCATTGGTCTGCATTAATTTTTATTTATCTGTATCTTTGCTCCCTCTCCACACAAATACATGTGTATATATGTGCTCACACACACACACTCACAGTGCAGTGGTGCCTGACCATCTGCTTTGAATTACTAGGAAGGAAATTGTATGTAAAGGCCATCCAGGGACTATTAAAGAGAGGCAGAGAGAAAGAGTACACTCTAATCAGCAGTTCATTAAATAGCAACAACTTGTGGCAGAATTGTGCTTATGAGACTGCTGAGCACTTAGGTATCCTCAACTGTTTAAACTGGGAATTTGAAAACTTACTAGGATCTTGGGTAACTGCTGCTGAGTTATCCAAGAAAGGCAAAGTGAAAAACCTTATCCATGTATAAGTGACGTGCAGCAAATGAAAGTGAAACCTCAAAGAGAAACAAAAGCATTTAGGAGGTTGTTTAAATTAGAGCAAAAATCCCATGGCAGAAGCCAAACAGAAGATGTCTGTTTATGGATGGATTTAGAAGTGTGTGGAATAAAACTCTTGGGAGAGTCGTAAAGGTGCCGGGTCAGGGTTAAGGGTCAGGGAATGTATTTGGAGTCTATAAAGTAAAAATAATCAGTGAACCACTTTCCTGAAAGTAACACTAGTCAAAGATGCAAAGTCAGCTGTACTTTTAAAAATCAAGTGACACAGTCAAGGTTATAATATTTGGTCTGTATTTTGGGAAGAGGCAGATAATGGTACTGTAAAAATACAGCTTTTGAGTTTAGAAGGAAAAAGTAGGTCAGGAGATTTTCATCTTTCCTTTATGTTTACCATATAGGGATTAAATTCATTTCAGATCTAGCAATGTGTACAGACACCTAATCTGCAGAATCTCTCATGTAGGAAACAGTAGCATTTGTACAAGCAGCATTTAACCTCAGTCTCTGTGGTTAGAGAAATAGATGCAGCAGATGAATGCTGAGTCATTAACTCAACATTAATAATGTACTAATAGCCACCTTATGCACCTCAGATTTGCAGATTCTCCTCCAATGCCAGGAAGTCTGAAAGCTGAAACAAAACAGATGAGAAAAGCTGCACCCCCCAAACCACCTAAAACAGAAATTCTGAAAATGGGGTTTGAGTAAAAGGCTGAGAAATTTTTCAGTATGTGAAATACAGGATGAAACTTCAGGGTGACACCATAGCAACTCTGTTTTTATGATCTTGACCATAAAGATCATACTTCATAGAAACTAATACCAAGTTTTGAAATGTCAGTGTCTAAAGTCAGGCAATTGAATGAATAGTCTGACTTTCCTAAAGGTGTTGGTCGAAGGCTTTATTTGAATTGGCTTGAACTGGGGAGAGATGGGTAGCAGTTGTTTTCCCCCTAAAATAGGACTTGCATAGATTTCCAGAAAGGGGTTTTCATGCAGGAAGCTGCAGATTCCAGGCTCTGAGAGAGAGAGGACATATGGAGTCTCCTCTGGGTGGTGGTAGGTGACATTGCCTCCCGTTGTCTCCTCTGACACTGCACCACCAGCTGCCATGAAGGTGGCCAGTTTGCTGGGTGTTGTGGTACCTTTGTAGGGACAGTGCCCAGATTTGTCAGCAGAAGCAACATCCAGCAAGCAATTCAGAGGAGAAGCAACAGCTGAAGAAATAGAGGTTTCTGGTGGTTTCTGTTGGAAGTTTTTTTCCAGGTTCAAAAGTAAAACCATGGTGGTAGAAGTTCTGGTCTTCTCTCGGGTGCTCTGTGTAGGTCTAGTGAAGTAGGATGTGGGGATTGTTCAGGAATGGGCAGAAAGGATTTGAGGAAAAAACAATTTTCTCCCATTCTTCTTATATCTTGCAGATTTCCTCTGGTGTTTGAGAAGTCCAAAGACACTTTGTAGCCTCTCCTTTGAAATATTCAAGGACCGGGAGGTGTTGTCCTTTGGGACAGTATTGCTCTGGCTGCCTGGCTTGAGGAGCTGGGTAGGAACTTTGCTGGCCATGGTTTCATAAGCAGGATCTTCTGCTCTTCTCTTGAGTTACCTTTCCATGATGGATACGTGCACAAGCAACTTTGCAGTGCCACCAGTCCCATCCCATGGGATGCTTGTGGAATAAGAAAGATAATCAAATTCAGACTAACAGGTAGGCACTTCAGTTCTCAGTGGTGAAGGATGGTTTTGATGCAGATATTGATGAGCAGGGTGACATTATGCCTTGGGTTTGTTTGTGAGAACTCATACCTTGCTGCATAACTGATTCTTGGAACAGTCTTTGCTGTATAAAGGTCAGAGATTGGCCAAAGATTTCCTAGAGCAAAGTTGCTATTGCAGCCCCTGCTCCCCAGAGAGGGGGTTGTGGCTTTTATTTCCCAAATGGGCTGAAGCAGTGTCACCTCTCCCCATAAAAACCTGGAAAACCTGCATGCTGAGCAGTGGGGGAACACCTGAGCCCATTTCCCTGGTGGACAAGTGGTTTCATTGCAAGCAACCAAATCCAACTGGCTGAGGTGCAAAGAGACTGCCTTGGGGATTTAACCTGCTTTCATTTTGATAGTGGTGAACAGCCCAGGTTAGATGGTAAACCAGGCTGGAGAGTGTTTTCTGACAAAAATACCAAGCTGAGATGCCCGTCATCTGCTGTGGGAAATGCTGAAAGTTAAATGGTCTTCATGAAATCCAAGAGTTGTTACCAACCATTGCTGTCTGCCCTGGAGGGTCTAGGAGCCATGGAACTGGTCTAGGTCATCACATTGCTGGTGGGATTTTTCCCCTCAATTCTCAGGATTTCCCATTGAGTAACTGGTGCTGTACCTTTGGCAGACAAGAGGTGGTGATTGCTCCAAGCCCAGCAGTCCCTCCTAAAGGGGACTGAAGAGTTTTGCTGTCTAGCAGGTGGCTGCAATTTTCAAAATAGCTTCTTAATGAATTTTCTTCCCCCTGGTTTTTGTCTGACAGGCTAATTAAGCTCACCGGGGAAGTGAGTGGCTTGGATTCCTCCTTTGCTCTCAGGCTCCTGCAAAGAGGCAACAAATGTAGATGTAATTGTGCAATTGTGGTGAGGGGGAAAGCATCCAAATTCTGAACCTGTGAAGGTACCAGAGTGTTTAATCTGAGAGAAGGAAAACGGGGCATGCTGTTCCTGAGGCACTGTGGGCAGGGCAGGGGTGCTAATGAATTGGAAGAGGAAGGCCTGATGCCCCAGAAGAGAGTGGCAAGTGTGTGAAAACCAGATTGTGTGAGTAATTACTTTTGCATACCTTCCTAGCCGTTAGCAGCAGGACTGGATTTTTGATGGAAAAACTTAATTAAAAAGTTAAAATTTTTTTTCCTATTAAGAAAACTGTGTATAAGGGCTCATTGGTGGGTGCAATTTAGGACACTGATTAATTGCTTTCAAGAGCTCAGCCCTGTGAATCCTGCTAAGACAAGAGAAGCAAAAAAAAGTTGGCATCCTGCTGGGCTAATGGTACAAATACTTGAGCACTTTACTTGAGGCTTTTCTGATGACTTCCCCATCGTTGCTGTTGTAGGTAGGTGTTTGCTGGAAGAAGGGATAGAGGGGAGGCTGTTGTGTGGCAGCTGCACCAGTTTTACAATCTTATGTCCCCTGATTATTTCTGTCTGATTATTTCTTTACCCTTAGGGGCCTTGCTGGCCCTTGTATAAGGTGCTGTGCAAATGCAGACCTGGCATAGAATCAGAGAATAGTTTGGATTGGAAGGACCTTAAAGATCATCTATTTCCAAATCCCCTGCCTTGGGGGACACCTTCCTACAGACCAGGTTACTCAAAGCCCCATCTAACCTGGTCTTGAACACCTCCAGGGATGGAGCATCCACTGCCTCCCTGGGCAACCTGTGCCAGTGTCTCCCCACCCTCAGAGTGGGTGTCATACACTGTGCCTGTGTGGCAGCATCCACTCTTGAGAACCATGGGGTTTTGTTCCTTCCAGGCTTCCATTTTTGGTTCACCTCAAATGCTGTGACATTATTCACTCCTCATATGGGCTCTTCTGGGTACAAAAACTACCAGGTTACAGCACAGCTACTCTAGGGCAACTTTAGATCTTTTTTTTTCCCTAGCATGGGCAAAAGCTGAGAATGGTTTACAGACGCTCAGTTCTTCTGTTCAGTCTTATTTCTTGGAGACATTTGAACTCAAATACAGTTGCCACTGACCTCAAAGTGAGAAGCACAAACATTTGCCAGACTTCACACCAAGAAACAAGCAACTGTGGCCCCCTTTGACACTGGTGTCTTGCATTCCCTTTTAGCTTCCCAGACTGGAAGACAAGCCTCCTCACAGAGGGGAGGGCACATCACTTGTCTCCAGTGCTTTCTGCTGCTTCTTCCTCCCCAGCTCTGCTTCTTCATTCCTCTTTCAACATCCAGCAGCAGGGTTAGAGAGCCCAGAGCCCTGGGATGAGGCAGGAGGTAGCACACAAGCTGCAGCATGCTCCAGTCTTGGTGCTCAGCTTTCTGCACTGTGCTGCAACCATTGCCCAGCAGCTCCATCCCTCCCAGCCACCTCTTGCTAGCTGGGGATGGAATAGGTGCCTCTTATGCTGCTCCAAGTAGCACTGAAGAAAGACCATACCCTATGTTATCCTCTCTCCCAGAGCTGCATTTCTAGAGTTTGCTGCCTGATGCTGTTTAATTCTTGATGGTTTCCTAATCTGTGCTGCAGATTTATGTTCAATTGCTGCTGTTCCCAGTGCAAGGGATGTTTGACTAAATTCCCACTTTCATCAGTCTTTCTTCTCTCTTGACTGAGAACAAGGTCAGGCTTGATGGGGCTCTGAGCAGCCTGACATAGGTAGAGATGTCCCTGCTTGTGTAAGGGAGGTTGGACGAGATGACCTCTAGAGGTCCCTTCCAGCCTGAAACATTCTGTGATTCTATGAACAAAGATAGGGCAACCTGGACCTGCAGGCAAGGCCTTCTACACTCAGATGTCACTAAGGAGCCAGTGACTGGGTGGGGTTATCTGTCTGTATCACCAAAGACACCACAGTTGGTCCCTCTTGCTTGCATGGAAGTAAATCTAGAAAATTCCTGAGGCAAAAATTTTATTAAGAAGCAATATTTAGGTGAGGGGGAGAAGGGCAAAGAAGAGGAGCAGAAAGATTGTGTATTCATGTCATGTGCTCAAGTGGGCCTGGTAGGGATAGATCACAGTTGGACCTGATGATCTTAAAGGTCTTTTCCAACCACAGTGATTCTGTCAGTAGTGAGGGATATCCAGGAATGTCTGTTGCTTGGAGTGCCTGGAGGGAGAAGCTGTGACTGACTGTGTGGTGGTTCCTTCTCCCAGCAGCAGGGCTGTGGTGCAAAGTGGAGCCAGGCTCTCCAGCTCTTTGTATGGCATTTACCAGCCATCCCTCCTTTAACACATCAAAGACTTCCCACTTGCTCCCTTACACATACTTTGGGTGTCCTTGAAGTTGCCAGGTAGCAAGGAGATAAAATAATGTGGAAAGGTAACGCTTGTTAGTTGGGGATTATTATTTCTGTCCCTCTGGGATGAGGCTGGGAGAAGATGTGGAGCTTTGAGTAAGAGGAATGATGGAGGAGTGCAGTAGTTGGTGTTTCAGTTGTATGAACAGAGAACCATTGGAGTGCAAGTGCTTTGAGTAAATCCTGTGTGCTGCACATACTGCCCAGTTGGACACGTGGTCAATTAAAACACCTTCTGCAACCCAACTTCCCAAGAGAACAGTATATGTTGCCTGGTGAATATGAAGCAGCAGCAGAAAGGATGCTTGTCCTATAACTCACTTTAAGAGTGCTTGAAACTATTAGTCATGCAACAGTGGTGAAGAACCCCAGAAAGACAAGTGTTTTCTGTGCTTTCTTCTAGTGCTACACAGAGAAGTTCATTATGATGAGGCCCAGAGCATTTTTCCTCGGGCAGGAATCTCTCAGCTTGCCAGTAGAGAGATTAGAGCTGGATTTTTCCCCACTCTTGTTCATAGCAGGGCTCCTCTGCTGTTTTGTTCTGGTTTGCAGTACAGGTGATTTTAGGATATTCATTTTTCCTCTTCTTCCCCTCCCTTGGAAAAGCGTTGCTAGATTACTGAGAGCTACTATTCAGCACATCATCAACCTTTATTGTTCTTCTTTACCTCTGTCTTTTTTCCAAAGCATCCTTCACCCTTCCCTTGCATCTTCTCCTTTGTCTGGCAGTGACTGTGCTTTCTTTCAAGAGTTCCATTTAAAGCCTGATAGCACTCAGGACTCAGCATTTTTCTGTTAAGCCAGATCCTGTTGCTTTCATATCCCATCGTGCTTGTCAGTCCCTCGTTTCAAACCCATTTTCTTCATTTGAACTTGTCCTCCTGAGAGCATCCTGCCTTTGCCTTGTGCAGCCTTGCTTTTGAAATGTTCTTTTTGAAATGCTTCCTCACTGTGCCATTCTCTTCCTTCATCATCTCCAAATTTTTCCTTATGGGATAGTCTCTTCTCTCTCCCACTCTCTCACTTTCATTGCTGCAATTAAATATCTTTCTGTTTGGAAAGAGTTAATATTATTGGTGAAGGATGCAGTCCATGGTATTCCAAATATTAGAGTTTTAGCCCATTTCACTCTTGCCAGTGTGTGGAAACATTAGCGGAAGAGAATTGTGGTAATGAGGAATAGTTTAAGATCCTGGTAATAAAGAGAGTGAGATGAGCAGCAATCCTGATTCGAAATGCATCTGTTCAGAGTTCACCCTCACTCTTCCCTGTACCTTCCCCTCATCAATATATATAATAGCAAGAAATCCATCTCTCAAAACTGAAGAGCATTATTGTTGGTTGGAAGAGCATTGCTCCCCTTGTTCTGTTATTTTATTGATTTACAGAAAATGTCCTATATCCTCAAAGCTAAAAATCAGGAGGTTTTAATATATTTAATGCTCTACAAAGATCTTTGAGAGCCCACAAAGATCTGTAAGAGCCCAGCTTGCATTGTAGATAAACTCTAGATCTGCTTTAAAGTGCAGAAAGGCCTTTTTATATGGGAAAGGCATATTTAAATTAACTTCTTTTTTTTCCATCCCTCTTCCTTCCATCCTCCTTTTCCTCCTGATCTGCTTGTTTACAGCAAGCCCAAGGAGAGAATAATGATTCCCAATGCTTCAGAGGCTTCATCTTAAATTCTGGCTGCATAGACACTTGTATTAATGAAAGCAGCTAAGTTTAAATTCTCTGCAGGCTGTCAGATGAAAAGCACATTTCAGTCAAGCTTAAGGATGCGGTTACATACAGAATAAGTGCACTTTGTCCCCAAATACACAGGGAACCAAATGACAAATTGGCAAACCTCATTGCAGCTTCAGTGGGTGTAGGGAAACAGCACTGAAATAGTAAATCTGGTACCTCCTGGATTGGTTTTTTTTCCTTCTGAATAAATCGTCTGAGCTCCTAGACAGTTCTGTTTTTCTCAGACAGTAATTCAGGGCACAGGGTGATTGTAAAAGCCAGAGTCACTGGCTAACAAGGTGCCACTTCAGAAATGAACACAGTTTTCTGTCTAGAATTGCCTCCAGTGAAAAGACGTGTTTGGGAAAATTGATGCCATCGATGAGCTCAAACCTGTCAACATTTTAGTTGGTGGCTTCCCATGCTGAGAGTTTGGAGTCACTGATTGTAATACTCGAGTTTGTGCTGGCGTTGCTGGGTCTTAGGAAAAAAGCAGGATTGGGCTCTACCTGAAAAGAACCACCTATCAAAAAATCTCCTCAGAGATTTAGATGACCCCCAGAAGTCATCTACTCCAGCTCCCTGCTTAGAGCAGGGCTGATGTTGTAGTTAGATAATATATAACAGAAGAAACAACAGTGTATAAACACATGAAGGACTGGAAAACATTAATATATTACCTATCTGTGTTGCCTCATTAGTAATACCCTGGTTTCAGGTGCTTCTGTTTTTTTGTCACACTTTAACTGTTTAGGCTGAAGTTGTTAATGATTCTGGGTCTGAATGGATGGCTTATTTCTGAAACAGAATTAAAGGATATGTTCTCCCTGCCATGTAAATATGAACTTTCCTTTGAAGAACTCAAGCAGTTCTCTGCTTTGGAGCAAGGATATGACTTTCAGCTAAGGTTTTTTGGGTTTTGTGTTGTCTAGGTGGAGATCCATGCAGTGTGCTTTAAATTCTTTGGATTGAATAACTAAGATTTGGGCCAAAACAACCCCATGCAATGGTACAGGCTTGGGGAAGTGTGGCTGGAAAGCTGCCTGGCAAAAAGGGTCCTGGGGGTACTAATCAACAGCTGGCTGAACATGAGCCAGTGTGTGCCCAGGTGGCCAAGAGGGCCAACAGCATCCTGGCTTGTATCAGCACTAGTGTGGCCAGCAGGAGTAGGGAAATGATTGTCCTCCTGTACTCAGCACTGGTGAGGCCACACCTCAAGTACTGTGTTCAGTTTTAGGCACCTCAGTACAAGAAAGACATTGAGGTACTAGAGCAGCTCCAAAGAAAGGCAGTGAAGCTGGTAAAGGGTGTGGAGAATAAGTCTGATGAGCAGTGGGTGAGGGAATTAGGGCTGTTTAGTCTGAAGAAAAGGAGGCTAAGGGGAGACCTTCTCACTCTCTACAACTACCTGCAAGGAAGTTGTAGAGAGGTAGGTGGTGATCTCTTCTCACAAGTAACAAGTCATAAGACAAGAGGAAATGGCCTCAAGTTGCACCAGGGGAGGTTTAGATTGGACATTAGGATAAATTTTTTCACTGAAAGGGTTGTTAAACCCTGGAACAGGCTGCCCAGGGCAGTGGTTGAATCACTTTCTGGATGTGTTTAAAAGCCATGTAGATATAGTGCTGAGGGACATGGTTTAGCAGCAGACTTGGTAGAGTAGGTTTATGGTTGAACTAGTTGATCTTAAAGGTCTTTTCTAAACGAAATGATTCTATGGTCCCATGATTCCACAAGACTGACCATCAGTGTCCCTACTTCTGCAGCCCTGGGCTCCACTGCTGAGTTGTGCTCTCAAGGCAGTGCTGAGGATGAAGCCTCCTTCATTCCTCATCTCCCTGGCTTCCCAGGCAGTGTCTAGGAAAAGCTGCCTGACTCGAATGCAGATACCACAAGATTTAAGGCAGAATTGAGTATTGATTTTGTGCCATGTGATAGAATCTTTGGGCTTTAAAAATATTACTTTATTAAAATCCCACAGGACCTCCTAGGTTGTTATGCAGGTAACAGAGTAGCTCCAAAGAATATTGCTAAGGCTCGACAGAAAAAGAGGTGACAGCCTCAAGTTGTGCCAGGGCAGGTTTAGATTGGACATTGGGAAGTTCTTTACTGGTCAGGCACTGGCACAGGCTGCCCAGGGAGGTGGTGGAGTCATCATCCCTGGAGGGGTTCAACAAATGAGTAGATGTGGCACTTCAAGACCATATTCAAGAGATGTTGGACAAAGGTTGGACTTGATCCTAGAGGTCCTTTCCAACCTAAATGATTCTAAGATCACGTCCTATACTTCTCAGCTGGGCTTCCTAAAAGTTAGGGGATATATTTTTGTCCTTGATCTCTCTGTAAATCAGTCACAAATCCGTATAACGTGGATGATACAGTGGAAAAAAAGACCAATATTTGTGAAGCAGTTGGGTTCAGCTGAGCTGGTGACATGGGCACAGTCAGAGGAAATGAATGCTCCAGGCTTGTGAGCAGAATGTGGATAGTGCACAGTATGAGAGACCTGCAGCGAAGTGGAGAAGGGTGATGAGCAAGCAGTCACACTTAATAGTTGTCTAGTAGCTATAGAAACTATAGTCTCTGTGCACTGATTGAGGGAAGTAGAAAAAAAACCCTATATAAGCATTTCAAGTTTGTATTCCAGAGGATGGAATGGATTAAGGCTGCTGAAGCAACTGCGATTCTGACATTTCTTTAAAGCTTTAAACCTGCCTGATCTTCCAATGTAGGGTTCTTTTAATAGTGTTTTCACGTGTAAGGTATATTTGTGAACTTGATAAAACAGTATTAATAAAGACTGACTTTATGCTCTCCAGCCATCATGTTCCCATCCTAACTTTCTTTTTAATATATAGCCAGACTTTTAATGTTTTGGGGGTTTTTTATGCCTGTGCATTGTCCCACAGATGGATTGTGCTGTTTCTCCCCAAACACAAGAGGCTTGTACCATTTGAGACATGTCCAGCAGTGCAGGTGACTCTGTCATGTAGGTACATACATCAAGAGGTGTTTCTTCAGACCATTGATATGCTTCACACTGATGTGAGTGACTGCAGAAGAGACAAGGCCACAGGGAATCGAGCTCTGTGTTTGAGAACAAAGCACATCATTTTGGTGAAAGTGATTTACAGGCAGGGTTTGTTTATGTTCCCCTGCCATTGTAAATAAATAGTGCTGCTCTGGATGCTCCATCAAACAGTGCTGGAGCTTTGTGAAATATTGGCCTTGCTGAAACAGGAGACGGGCTCTGATTTTTATTTTAGAATAGTTGGCAAACTAGTGTCCTTCACAGATGCATTCCACTGCCTGGCTCTATAAATTCTGCTGTAATATTTTGGGGGGGAGCAAATTTTAGCTTGTGCTTGGAATGTCCTAAGAATTTTGTTCTCTAGAGATAGAGGAACACTACACATGATTATCTCCCACTTAGGGATGGAGACAGGCTTGGATGGGGTGGGACCATCTCTCTGCCTTGAGTTGTGTGAACAAATCACTGCTCTGTTTCTGTCTCCCATTTATAAAGTAACAATTATATTACTTAACTCACTCTGATTTAAAAAATTTTTGTTTGCATAAAAGTTAGTGATGGAAAATGATTCATATTGTTAATCAATTTTAGTTCTTTGAATGTAGTAGGCTGGCAACCTAAAGAGAAAACTGCAGCCCTAGAAGAAGCTTCAAAAAAAAAAAAACGGGCAAAAGAGAGTATAAAGTTAACCAGGGTCTGTCTACCCAGGCTATTATTTTCTTTCTTCCTTTATTTTTATCTCTCTCTCTTTTTTTTTTTTTTTGAGGGGGTTTAAATTGTTTAGGAGCTTGGACTTGTCTTGTTAGTCCATTCCCTTCCATTTCTTGCACCGTCAGTGGAAGCTCAGGCAGCACAAGTGGCCAACTGGATGCCCTGGCCTGGGTGGCATTCTAGGAATCACCAGCTTGTCCTGGTGTGACATGCCAAGTTCCTTTCCTTCTCTTGGAGGAAAGTCCAGTTTTAGAAGAACATTTTCGACTTGTTGCTGCCAACACCATGCCCACCATCAAGGGAAGGGTTTGGAGGAGGGCTCGGGGCCAGCTCTGGTCTCCAGTCACTCAACCATTAACACAAAGTCACTCCCTGGACTGAGGACTGAAGTGGGGCAGGAATTCCTGAAAGGAGAATGTCTGTTCAATTATTTCATGAATTGGATGTGCAGAGCTTGAAATATTTCCCATTTCTGGCATTTTTCCTGCACAAGAAGGGTGACCTGTGTGCTTCTACTCAGCTTCTGTTCTTATGCAGCAGGCAGTGCAGGCAGGAAGGAAAGATGCAGAGGAGAGTGCAAAAACCAACACGTAACTTAGATAATTAGTTACTATATAAGTTACAGGGTGTTTTCTGGTCCGGTTGTATTGGAATCTGAAATAGAAAATGTCACCGAGTCTCAGTAAGTGTTCAGGTGAGTATAAAGCCTCTGGGTCAAAGTACAAAAGAGGTACTGATGTAACTTTCTGAAGGTTCTGTAGAGGAGAAAAGCTTAGTTCAAAATTCAGGCAGATCTGACCAGGCCCATAGCTGAAAAATCTGTATCTTAAAACATAACCACGTATCTGTATCTTAAAATATAATTAAAAAAGAAGAGAGTGCTAACTGAAGACATGCCACTTGCAGTGTGAGGTCTGGTTTTTTTTTCCACGTAGCTGTAGGTCACCATGTGAATGTAGAACAAGCTGTCTGGCTGGTGGAGCAGGCAAGGGGAATTCAGTGGATGTTCCTTCTGTGTCTCACCCCCATGGGACAAGAAGTTCTCTGCTGTGTGAGATGGGCAGGGTTCCTGCTGGGCACTTCTGCCAGTACCATTGTCACTGATGCAGCAGAAGCCTGTGGAGCTCAGATGTGGTTGGACTCTCATCTGTCTGTTCTTCTACCCACACTTGGAGGTCAGGTGTGGCTGGACTCTCATCTCTCTTCTTCTACCCACACTTGGAGGTCAGGTGTGGCTGGACTCTCATCTGTCTGTTCTTCTACCCACACTTGGAGGTCAGGTGTGGCTGGACTCTCATCTCTCTGTTCTTCTACCCACACTTGGAGGTCAGGTGTGGCTGGACTCTCATCTCTCTGTTCTTCTACCCACACTTGGAAGCGTGTTCCTGCAGATTCGGTTCTGAGGTTGCATCTGCACAACACATGCTCACCAGGAAGGGGATGGCACTAAGAGAAGTTGCTATTAGCTTCTGAGTAAATATTAATAAGCAGTGCTTGGTTGGGTTTCCTTGGTCTGCTCCTCAGAACTCACCCAGGTCTCTTGTACAAGAGGGCTGTAATTAGAGTGGAGCCGAGCAGCGTATGGGAAACGACAGCACTTATTCCCTGGCAGGAAGATTTCTTTTCCCAGAGACTTCAAGTTGTCAAGCCCACTTCTCCTGACGAGAGCACTGCTGGGCTGTGAGTGATGGGTTACTCTGGGAAGACAATCATGAGCAACAGCAAAAAGGAAGCTGATCTGAAACTTTCTCCTCCCCTCAGTCTCCATCAGAAGTGTTTGCCTGACGGCTGACAAAAGGACCTGCCAGCAGCAGCAGGAAGGGTTTGCTAGGATTACATTTCCTCACTTTGTAAACGTTCTGGTTCCAAACCCAAGGAAAATGATGTGTACTTAGGGAGCTGGGTAGCATTTCCCTTCCCAAGTGCAGAGTACACGAGTCACATCTCGCAGGATGGAGAAGTGTTGGGTGCTGGAGAATCAGGATGGTTAAAACACTGCAACTCTTTCAAGTTTTATTTCAAGCTGTTCTAATTGTGGCAATTTGTCACAGAGGAGAGGATGAGAAATAGTCGGTGATGCTGTTTGGGGTTTTTTTTTAAATTCTCTGCTGTCATGGCTCCCTAACAGTGCCTGTCAGGTACCAGGGTATTTGTTTTGGACTAAACCTCATTTTCCAATTTCTCCTGGAAAAAGAGAGTAACTTATTGCCATTTTAATCTGAACAAATGTACAGACTCGAGTATCCAGAAGGCCCAAAGGATAGGCATGGTAGAGCTTCTCATCAAAGTTTTCAGCTGTTGGAGATGACTCTCTTGTTTTACTAGCACTTAGTGTGTTCTATCACATCTCAGTTCTCTTGTAGAACCTGAAGGCTGGGTAGCCCTATGATTCCAGTTTAAAATCTGTTCCTGATGCTTCCTCTGGATGAGTGTCCTGGAGTAGTGGTTGGTTTGTGCAGACTGGCTGTGAGGACAAGGTGCTCTGGACAGTGGTGTGCCTGAGTGACGGTGCTTGGGGGAAGAAGGTCCTTTGGAGGAGAGGCAGCCACAGGGTTGCAGGGACTGCAGGAGATGGTGAGCTTAGGAAGAGCGATGCGCTTGGACGTCCCCACTTGGCACATCTCTTCCAAAGTGTCCACTGCTTCAGCAACAGAAATGAAGAACTGGCTTTGTGAAGTGCTGGATCTTCCTTCACCCCCAGAGAGAAAGGGAAAAGTGGTTTGCCATCAGCAGACCCAGCATTCTACTGCCTGATACCATGGTCACTAAAGTCTCTGCATACACATCTCTGTAGGGACTCCAGGTTTTGCTTCTGGAAGGTGGTTTCTATATATCTGCTCTATGCTTTGCCCTGTAAACTCAACCAACTCCGTTTGAAAGCTCCTGAAAGTAGATCACATTTATTTTACAGTACTACCGGAGGCTTTAATTACTAAGAGAGAAAGCTCACTGGTCAGGAAGCACAGTCAATTTTCATTGCATCTCTATTACAAAGCTGGCATAATTTAAAAAAACTGGCTGCCTTCCATCTTCCAAATGCATGAAGTCTCGTTATA
This sequence comes from Brachypteracias leptosomus, assembly GCA_013401335.1. Taxonomy (NCBI): domain Eukaryota; kingdom Metazoa; phylum Chordata; class Aves; order Coraciiformes; family Brachypteraciidae; genus Brachypteracias; species Brachypteracias leptosomus. Next base: position 856,973 of record VYZX01028764.1, on the reverse strand, counting down.
TTTTAAATACCTTTTGTGATGTGTGACTCAGAAGAACATGTACTCTGCCAGCGTGCAGTTTTTTGTTCCAGCCTCATCTGACTCAATTGCATTTGGCATGATTTCACCAATTTTATTTTTGAGGTTTGATGAGCACCTAGCTAGCGATCTCAGTACATCATGATAAAACTCTGGCTAGATACAGAAGAAGATATACTTGTCTGATCAACTATATTCAAATAAATCAAGATGAGGAAGGCAGGAATCTGTTGTAAAGCTTGTTTAGTATGATGCATACCACTCCCCAGATATTCTTCTTTCTCCCCTAATAATTGCATTTAATTCTTTGCTGATTGCCATGAAGAAAAGATTTCAGCAGAACTGAAGAGAAAGAAGGAAAAAAGATGGAAGTAATAAAAGATGCTGAAACCAAGGAGACCTACTGTCCAATTCAGGCATTTGTGTCAACTGTGTGGCTGCTTTAATCCTCAGGCTGTAGAGCTGGGGGAGACTCTTGTGCTGGCAAAAAGTGCCCTAGGGGAAAAACAGGGTCTGTCAGGGTAAAGGAGAGCGGGTGGCTGTGATCATTCCTTCCCTGGGCCACCTTCTTTTCTGCTTAGGGGTAGAATAGAATGTTAGCTGCTTCCAGGACATGCATCAACTTTCAGATCCACTAGTATATGCCAGCTCCTGGTCTTGCAAGTGTGATGCCTCCAGTTGCATTTTCACCTTCTGCAATCCTGGTCTGGCTCTCCAGGCTGCAGCATCATCATGGGTCAATGGAGGCTGCTGCTCAGATGGGGCTGCCCTACAGCCTGAGCTTCCTCTCACACCGGCTCTGTTTTTCTGCTCTCACAAGTTGTGCCTCAGCATTTTTTTCATAGCAGCAACCTGGCTCTGGCCTTTTGGATCACCCCTAAAACCACTGCAGAGAAGGTCACGGAGGGGATGGGCTTGTCTTGGCCACATGAGTGAGCTGGAGGAGGGTGGAGATAGAGAGGGCTGGAGGCATGGGGGTGTCTGGGGCAAGAGCTCAGGTGTTTGGGTTAGGAAGTATTTTTGTGGCTGAAGGATTTAAAGGGATGAGGATGCTGGGTTGAGAAGCCCAGGGAGGCCCAGAGAGATCAGCAGGGAATGATGTATATTTTGGGGGCCAAAGAAATGAGATGGTGGAGACTTTGGGAGGGAGTTACTGGGTAGCAAGTGGGCACTGCCAGCTGGGATGCTGGTTTGGGGCAGGGTCGTGTGTGCAGAGCTGCTGCCAGAAGCTTCTTGCTATTAACTAGTAAATTACTAGAAGCTTGTATAAACCCATGAATTAGTAAAACTAATTCAGGTAAGTGTTTCTGTCTCTTGCTCATTGTAGATGTTCAGGGAATTTGGGGCAGCTTCTAAACAAGGGAGTCTTTTGAGGGGATTTGTTTTAAATCTCATGAAGATTTGACAGCTCTAGCTCTGCTTCAGAAATGGGTTTGTCCATTTCAGAATGAAATATCTTTCTCTTTACAGCACTAGAAAGAATTTTGGGTTTTTTTCTGAGCAAAAGGACAGGTTGAGAAGATGTTATGGGTGAAGAACAAACTGGGATTTTAACTGCAGGGCCTTGTTTCCCTTCTGGTTAGAAGGGGAGAGTTGGAGAATGATGGTGGGTGTGGTGGAGGTTTCAGCAGCATCTTAACATCTCACCATTGCTTGGGAAATCATTCATACTCGTGTGAAGATGGCTGGAGCTTGTTTGCTGGTCACAGAGGTTTTGCTTCAGTGGTCTGTTCTCTTGGGTGCTGGTGTGGATAGCTGAGCCATTATCATTTCACTTCTCCTGGGTGTTGATGCTGTGCTGCTGTACAGCTTGTTTTGATCAGTACTTCAGACAGGCTCCACTTAATCTCTATGTCCTGGAGTGTCCACATGAACCTACCTAGAAAGGCATTTACAGATTTGCCCCCAAAATTACAATCCAGGCTTTTCTGAAGTATTCACTAATCCTCCCTGGATACTTGCTCAGAGAGCCATTTTCTTGCACATTTTTTTTTGTGGATTATTTCTTGCACAATTGGATCCACCCTTCAGCAAGTAAATTAGGATGGAACATGTATAGAACAATTAAATCATTGTGAAAGTTATCATGCTATCAAAATCTTAAAGAAGTAAGGGAGGGAAAAAGCTCCAGCCTTCCAAAGCTGGAATTTTTTAGGTGAGGTACTATGTGGATGATCTGCATTTTGCAGGTTAATTTTATTCTTTGTCTGTAGAATGTGTTGATGCTAAATGATGTATACTGTGTTTGTTCTCTCTGCCATCTGATGAGACCCTATTCAGACATTCACATACATATTGAACAGATTAATTCTGGAAGAAGTCACCTTCCTCCTAAGGTTCTTGTTGTGACTTGGCCATTTAAAGCTTATGTATAAATTCAAAAGGAAGATGTGGAAAATTTATATGTTCCACGGAGGTTAATTGCTTTCCTTCTTCAAGGAGCTCTTATCATGCAGAAATAGAGCAATCCCACTGAAGAGCTGAGTATTTGAGTCTAGCCTAAACACCAGCAGAATGCAAAATGGTTTGGGTGAAGGAGGATAGTGCAAGCTTTGAACTCTTACCCAGCTACAGTCACTCTTGCTTGAAGTAGGTTGCTAACATTATTGATCTAAGGATACAGAGAGAAATTGAGCATTATGTTCCTGCAGCTAGCATGAGCAGTGAGGACACCACCTCCAAGGGGCTCAGTGAGTCCAAAACCACACTCCTGTGAGATGGTGGAAGTGTTTGCCTCGTGCAGTGTTCAAGCTTAAATAATTAGGTTTAAAAACTGGGCCATTAACATGTCACAGGCCATAAAGATTCACGTAGTAGAAGCAAGCAGAGGGTTTGGGGTTTTCTTTGATCTCAGAGGCTATTAGGAAGTGGAGGCTGGGGCAGGAGTAGTTCAGTGGTCTACTACTACACCTTCTTAGACTCTTTCAAGGCCACCCATGGTAGAGCCTTTCTGGCTTTGGAGATGGGGTAAGATGTTGCCCAGAGAGGTGGTGGAAGCCTCATCCCTGGAAATTTTGAAGGCCAGCTGGATGGGGCTGTGAGCAACCTGATGTAGTGGGAGGTGACCCTGCCCATGGCAGGGGGGTTGGAACTAGATGATCTTTAAGGTCCCTTCCAACCCTGACAATTCTATGATTCTATGTTCTGAAGTACTCGCAGCTGTTAAGTTCAGAATGACTGTTTTTCCAAAATCCATGGATTTTGGTAGGTTTTTACTAGCATCAGGGAAACATTTTTGTACTTTGAAGCCAAATGAAATTCAGTGATTAAATACATTGGAACACAGACCCCAGTCTCTGGGTGGCATAATCTCCTTCAGCCGTCTGTGGAGTTGGCACTGCACTTCTGAGCCTTAAAACTGCTTGTTTTATGCAAGAAAGTCTGACAGTGCCATAGCTCAGCACAGCCCTTTCATTAAAACCTGGGAGCTCCCCACCCACAGCTTCACTGTGGATGTCATTACAAAGCTGGTGTGTGAATCACCTTGTGTTCCATAGGAATTTATGCAGATTTTGGACTAATGGTCAGAATTATATCCTGTGTGGTTCCAGTCTTTTTCCATTTGCTGTTTTATTTTTCTTTGAACCTTGAAAGCAAAATGACCCATGGTCAGGGGAGCACTTGAGCCCTGCACGTGTGTGGATTGAAGTCTGTGAAGTATTCATGCTCTGGGCAGCTCGAGGGAGAACCTTATGAGTTTGATTTTGCAGGGGAGGCATTTTTAAGTCCCGTCGAACCGATGTTGAGGACTTGAATGGAGTCAGCCTGCCAGTTGCTGACAGTGTTTTCAGCAGCCTGCCATCTCCCTCAGCCAGAATCATTTAAAATTGACATGGTGCTGAAAATGAGGAGGCTAAGGAGCCTGGATTTGCTGACATATCCCTATGTGGGCATGTTTTAAATACATCAGGATAATCTTGCTTGGAGGTTCTGTACATCAGTGCTGCGTGTTCAGTGCATTAGAAAATACTTGTGTTGGGAGACGTGTTTCTAGAGACATCAGAACATCTGCAAGTACTTTTCTAAGCTATTTGGAAGCATCTAAGCTACTTGCTGCTGGATGGGAGGCACCACATTGCTTATCACTGGTGATAATTGAGTTGCCAGGTTTGTTTCACTAGGAGGAAGCTTTGGGGGCTGGAGAATGTATGTTCTGCACCTGAAGACCCCAGAAAGTCACTCCGGGTGACTGCTGAGATCCTGTTCAGATAGTCACATGCATGAAACAACTGTTTCACCTCTAATAGCTGTGAGATCTTGTGCACTTCTGCCAAGCATGTTTCACAGTGAACTGCTTATTCTGTCTTGTGCACCCTGTTTTTCAAGGCTTGGTTATTTTCTAACACTGGGATTTTTGGTATTCTTACTCCAAAACACGCCCAGTGGAGCTGCAGACTATTTTGGAGATTTCAGCATGGGTAGTTTTCAAAACACAAAGGGTTAAAAGAGGCTCTTAGTGCTTGAGAGGCCTGAAATATGGCAAAACAAGCTCCTCTGGGTGTTACCTAGAAAATCACAAATGCCATAGTCTTTCTCCAAGGAATATGTACAAGGGATACCTTGAGACTTGGGTGATGGATATTACTTTGCCTGTCAGCAAGGCCACATAGGATTCCCAGAAAGGGCAGTTCAGAGAGAGATTAACTCTTGTCCTCCTGAATTCCGTCTTGGAGCAGCCTCTCTCCCTCCAGTGATAAGAGAAGGAGCTGGCAAATGAACTGAAGTTGTTGGGAATGCATCCCTGTGTCCTGAACATCACATCAGTGTGACAGTGAGGATGCTCATTTTGGTATCTTGGCCACGTTTCAGCTGTGATAGCAGCATCATTGCTTCACCTCCTCTTTTAATTGGGTGAATTAACTTCTTTTGCAGGAAAGATACTGAATTGTGTAACTAGCTAGCACAGGAGGTTATAGGATCTGTCATGGAAAATGGAAACTGCTGCTTGCTTTATTGCTGTGTACTCTATACATCCATCATGGGAAGGGCTGGTCTTGTATCTGCCTGGTGATAGTAGATGAGTTTGGGAGGGGAGGCTTGGGGAGGTGTGAGAAGGAAAAAGGGGGAGGTGGGTGGTAGCTCAGTGATTAAGAAAAAATGTATGTGACTCACACTCATCTAGCAGCACCAGCAAGGAGGAAGGAAAACAATCCTTTAATTGTATCATATCATATCTCATATCACAGAAGGATTTGGGTTGGAAGGGACCTCAAAGATCATCTGATTCCAACCCCGCTGCCATGGAGGGACACCTCCCACTAGATCAGGTTGCTCCGGGCCCCATCCAACCTGGGGGTGATTGGATTCAGATTGGAAGTTAGAAGCAAATTCTACACTTGGAGACACTGGCACAGGTTGCCCAGGGAAGTTGTGGATCCCTGGAGGTGTTCAAGGCCAGGTTGGATGGGGCCTTGAGCAACCTGGTCTAGTGGGAGGTGTCCCTGCCATGGCAGGGGGGTTGGAACTAGATGATCTTTCTGGTGCTTTCCAACCCAAACCATTCTATGACTATGATTCTATCAATCAGTATTCCTCACCTCTCCAGACAGGGTAGCTGGCTGGGCCACAGCCTTTTGTTACTAAAGGCAGCATCTCATGCTTGATACACAAAGCTGAGGTCTTGGATACCAGTTGTCATTAAAGAAGCTTTGTAAACAGGAGGTTTTAAATCTACAGGTGGGCCTGACTTCAGTTTCATATTAATTTCTTAAAACCTCCTTGCACTTTAAATGAGGTAGGGTGTTCTCCAGATCTGATGTTAAGCAGCTACATAACCACCCTGCAAGTAATTCACTTTGATTGATAGGTGAAGTGGTACCTCCACAACCACACCCTCCCCCAGTCTGTCTCGAAGCTGCATTGGTATCATGTTTTTAGAGCATCAGAGGCTGTGAATAGAAATATGTCTAGATGTACACGGTATAATTTCTGTTCTCTGGGGATTTCTGGCCATTCCCTGCCAGGCAGAGCTCTGGGAGCAGCCCCGTGGTTCTGTTCACTGGCCTCTGCAGCTCTGTTGCTGTGCTGGCTGAGCTGTGTGGTTCTTGCAGCATCACTCCAGATAGTGCTTAGCTGTAGGATGGCACTCAGATAAATACAAACTCGAATTGTTTCTTTGATCTCCTCAGGCTTCCCACAGGCTGCTCTTGCAGGTTTTTTCAAGGTCATCAAGTGTTGGTCCTAAAGAAAATGCTTTTGTGCCTGTGGTTGGCTGGCTAGAAAACACACACCAGGCAATGAGGTGATGGATGAAAAAAATCACTTTGTTTAGATCAGGCACTCTGGAGGCATGAGGAAAAATAATTGAGGGCAAATTGTATCTTCTGGGCATAAAAATGGGCAGTAGCAAGCAAGCTGGTGTCCAAATAGTTCTGGAGTCTTAGTCACTCTGCTGAAATGAACTCTGCTTTCAGTAAATCATGATGCAAAGCCCTTTAGCTTTAAAGCGTAGGTGGCCTTAAGAGAATCACCATGTTTGGCAATACAGTCCAATTGCTCTACTCGGATTTATAGCCTTACAGCTTCAGCTGAATTTTAACACAGAAAGAGCAGGATGGAGTCCAGGGTATTCATGTATTCCCAGATGTTACTGGGAGATAACTCTTGTTCCCAGCTGTTATCAATTCCAGTGAAATAGCCTTTTCATTCAACATAGCCAGCAGCCTTTAAGCCAGAGATGAGACCTCAGCTGGTTTATTCTTTCAGAAAGCACAGGGCATGTGTCTAAATGGTGGTTTGAGGGAAGACAGAGTAGTTATGTTAAACCAGCAAGTGATGATGCCACCAAAGTACCTCCCATTCAAGTGAAATGTTGTTGGCCAGTAGTACTGGGATATAAATCCTGGGGCTCCTAAACAAGAAGTCTCTTACAGAGAATGTATTAATATTCGTGAAGCATTTTGTGATTCCTAGAGGAAGGCTGCATTATAAATACATGTATTATTGTTAATAAAGTTTATTTATGTGCTTTGAAGCCATCACTTGTCAGAGTCACGTTGCTGCAAGGCTGAGTTCACTGATGGGTCTGGGCAGTGTCATGCAGCACTTTGCCCAGTGGAGCTGGCACTGCTTGGGGTCCCACTGGCCAACTCTGCTTAATCACCACGGGTACCATCACCCCTGAACTTGCCAGGGACATGCTTGTGCAGTGGAAGTGCCCTGCATGAGATATGTCAGTGTCCTACAGTTATATCTGAATATTCCCATCTCTCTTTGGACAGAGAAGCCTGGAAGTAACAAAGCTTAGAGGAGAGATCTTTGGTTCTCTTCAGGCTTTGGTAGGAGTGGATGCAAGGTTTTAAATCCAGGATTTCTAGATGCTTCTGGGGATGCAGAATTCTTCCCATTTTCTTCTTGACTTCTTGCCTTTATACACGGTTTTCAAAATTGGATGTAGATCAGGCAGCTTCTAATAACTGCACTTTGGGTAGAAGACTGCAGTAAAATTAGTGGTGTTTCTTCCAGATAGAATGTTTTAAGTCATTGCTTTTTTATCTCTTTGGCTAAAATAAAAGAAATTACTTTTCCCAGATGTACTCCTACCAGAAAGGCTGCAGTGTCTTTTCAGTGAGGTTACTGAAATAACCTTTTTATATGCAGCACATGAACAAACCCCAAACTTAAGCTGCATTATTCTGATCTTTGGGAAGAAACAGAAGCAAGAATACCAGAAAGTCCAACTAAGATGTTTTAAAAGATGCATTTTAAAGAAATTTCCAAGTCATCAAACAGCACCTTTTTCATCAATAAGTGCATGCAACTAATTTAATCTGTCTTTAATGGGATTCAATGTAATTTCTTCTTTGTTTTCAACGCCAGAGCCTTGGTGGAGGGAGCAATTCCTTTCCTTCCTTCTTCTCAGCATCAGAAATCATTTTTTTCTGGGTGGAGAAATCTTCTCTGGGTGTGCATCCTGAGCAGCTTTTTTGGCAGTCAAGAATAACCAATCAGCCCTCTTTTGTAATGCCTCCTCTCTTTATTTGCATTCAGCCAGCCTGCAATTTGCTGCCTTGAGAGCAGCAAATACTCATCATGTTAATTCATGTCTCTTGTTCTGTGCAGTTGGAGTGACATTAATTCATCCCTTTGCCCATTTCACATCTGATTAAGGGCCACTGTTTCCAACGTAGAGATGGTGTTGAGGAGCTGGGATTTCCTTCTTTATGAGGAGTAGCTGTGTCAGCACAATACTTGCAGGCAAGCCAAAGGATGGTTTCTGAGTCTCATCTAGTGGCAACATTCCATCTATAAACAGCAATGTAAAAGTTCCTTTCTATGTAAAAAGGACCTGAAATCTCTTTTTCAGGTTAATTTCTAAAGCAAATACAAACATGCCAAGCATAAAACTATAAACCTCAGAACCTTAGGGGAAGAGATCTTCTTGTGATATCAAAGAAATTTAGAATCAAGGCCAAATATGTGCAATAGTGTTTGCATGTGCCTTGTATGAGCATTTCTAGAGAAGAGGGTTTTTTAGACATGGTCTAGGGATCGAGGAGATGGTGGACAAAGGTTGGACTTGATGATCTTAGAGGTCCTTTCCAGAGTAACCTGATCTAGTGGGAGGTGTCCCTGCCCATGGCAGGGGGGTTGGAACTAGGTGATCTTGAAGGTCCCTTCCAACCCTGACAATTCTATGATTCTATAATGATTCTATGTTTGCATTTTGCAGCCTGTTCCGGGCTGAGATTTCCAAAGGTGGTTGCACTGAGTTACGTGCCTACCCAAAAAGATGTTCCCATATCCTATAGGCAGCCTTTTCCATCTTAATCCCAATATTCTTTCAGATCCTTTCTCTCATGTAAGTTTTAAGCATGAATTTTGTGTGCCCAAAGGGTAAAAATAGCAGCTTTATTCCATTGGCCATCTCCTAAATTAAGTCTCGCATCTGTAGCAGAAAAGAAACTTTGAGTTTTATTTTCCTACTTCTAGTTCCTGTGCTTGAGAGTGGAGATAAGTCATATTCTGCCAAGTGATGCATACATTCTGTGATTGACAGAGATAAGATAAAAATGTAAGAAAATAAGAAAAAAAAAAGTGGAAAATACATCTCTTAATATAGTGTCTTAGCCCTTGCTATGGTACCATACCAAGAGAAATGGAGTTAACATTTTAACTTTATAAAATGAACGTGACTTTTAAAGGTGCAGAAGATAAAACCAAGTTCAGCCTGCCCTGAAGACCCCATGAAAATACCTGGAAGGGTCCTGCAGCCCTGCAGCACATCTCAGCTAGAGCCACACACACTAGCAGGAGATGCTCACCCTTGATGAGGTCCCCAAGCAAGACCAGCCAGGATGGAGCAGCCCTACAGAAAAAATTGGACCGCTGACCATGCTGTGCACCTCAGCACCTGGGGCAGGAGATGGCACCATCTCCTTTGCTCTTTTCTCATATTACAGTTGTTTCTTTTTTTGTCTCCCTGGAGCTGCACAGTGTCATAACTCACACATGGCAATGACTGGAGTCATACCCTGGTTGAAGGCCAGATCAACTGGAGAACAACAGGGTATGATAAAAGTGCTTTCTCTGGGAGCTTGGAGAAGGGCTTAGTACCTCATACCTTTCCATCACTGCTTAAACCTTAAATCTTTGGCCTAATGCACAGAGGCTTCATCACTTAAGAAGCTTGACCACAGACCTTTGTCTGTACCTTTTGCTGCCATCCTAAGGTTATGTTATTATCTAATAAAATGTGATACTCTGAATTATTATAATCCTTGTTTTCAGGATGATGATGTTAAAAAAGTGAGGGCTGTTCAGTTAAAATTCAGGTAGCATATTGAGTCTTGAAAGAGACAGCTACTAATGCACAAAGTGTTGAAATATATGTACATTACTGTCTATTTTTTGATTCTAAAACACGAGAGCAACGCCAGGCAGTATATCAGCAGCAGTTATCAGTTGTCACCATTTGTTTGACAAATAACTGATTGCTCTATTTCAAGCAAAAGCTTTCAGAGCAGACAACACAAATAACTGGCTGTTGCTGTTTATTTGGAGGCTGTTTCATCACAAGTAACTCCCCAGAACGTGCAATACTGGCCAGTTAGGAGAATAAGACAGCTTTATTTTGTGTGAAAGCTTTTGTATAAGCCATGCCTCATGGGTTTGAAATGTGATCTGTTAAAAAAAGAGGTGAACCTAATCTGAAAGATCTGAATTTTGCTGTGTGTGTCTGTAATTTGGAAGAGGGTGGTTCATGGCAGCAGTTTAGGAGGACATTTGGGTGTGAGGGGCAAGCCAGCCCTGTGGGCAGTGGCATCACCTTCTCTGTGGTAAAGGAATTTAGTTTTGAGTGAGGGGAGACAAGACCTGCTTGAGTGATTTGCTGAAACAGAAGTAGGAGACTGTTCCAGATGGCAGGATTTGCAGAGGGAAAGGCTGCTGTGTTTAACAGCAACAAAATTAACTGGATGGGCCAACAAGAACCAGATGATAAATGGAAATGGAGAGCAGAGAGACTGGAGATGCCCAATGTATGAACTGTCTTGAGTTCCAGCTTGAATCAGTCTGTGACTTGGAAGGTTTGAGAACTGTGCCAGGTGGTCGTGTTTCTGTGCAAGAGGTAGGATGGAAGGAATGACCATTTATGCGTGCAGGGAGCTGAAACATGGAAGGGGAGCTGTCATCAGGAGAGGAAAGTGTTGGTAAAGGTGAAGTCCAAGACCTGAGGAGGTGCTGATGGATATGGAGCTGTGAGTTTAAAAGAGAAGGAAAAAATAGTGGCCTTCTGGGTTGTCAGGACTTCCAGGAGCTCTTCTGTTTACATTTGAAGTAATCTATACCTCTCTGTCTTCAAAAGGGAGGCTTAAGGTGGTCACACACATCATTTGGAAGTTTGTGATGTTTTCCAGTGGAGCTGCCCTGCTGAGCAGAGCAGTGGTCCCAGCCCTGTCCTTCCCTGTTGAGATGGCTGGTGGCTCATTGTGGTCAGAAGTTTTGAAAGAAACTAGATGATCTTTAAGGTCCCTTCCAACCCTGACAATTCTATGATTTTCTATGATTTCAATAAGTGTGTGTGAAGTGACCAGATGCCAATCTAATGGAATTTGTCATCGAACATCTGCAGGTCTCTCCAAATGTTTGATTAGGAGTGGAAGGGCCAAGGCAAGGGCTCCACTTTCTGCACCTGGGTTAGATTAGGTCAGGAAAATGATGATGAGTGAATCCCCCATATCCATCCTCTTCCATCTGTGCATACACCTGAGCAGAGGCACAGAAACAAAGTTATATATGAGAAAGCATTTAACGTGTGAAATGGAAAGTTATGATGTTAGTACCATGGGGCATTATCATAAGGGCCCTATGAGGATGAGACCAGTCTCTTTTCAGTGGTGCCCAGTGATAGGACAAGAGGTCATGGACACCAACTAGAACACAGGATGTTCCACCTAAAGATAAGGAGAAACTTCTGTCCTGGGAGGGTGATGGAGCCCTGGACCAGGCTGCCCTGAGAGGTTGTGGAGTCTCCTTCTCCAGAGACTTTCAAAACCCATCTGGACACATTTTTGCATTCCTGTGCAACCAGCTCTAGGTGACCATGCTTTGTCAGGGGGGTTGGACTGGATGATCTCCAGAGATCCCTTCCAACCCCCACCAGTCTGTGATTCTGTGAAATATAAAACATGCAGATGAAAATGTTGTGCTGCTGCAGCAGTATTTGCACAATCCTTGATGTTTCCTTCTGTGCATTTTATTTTGGTGTCTGGATCTGAGTTGCTTCTGCCCTCGAAACCATCTCATCTTAGATGTCTGAACTGTGCCTTCATGTCTAGCCTAGATCAAAGCATGAAATCTTAATTATCTGTGGACTTTTTTATATTTGGCTTATTAGTGGGCCGGTGATCTTGCCTAGAACTGGCAGCACGGGTCTGTAAGTTACTATTACACTACTAACAGGAATAATTGCAGGCAGTAAGGCTGGTAATAAACTGCATTTTCACGTTAGTAACAGCAGTGTTTTATCCCTCATTTATTGAGGAAAAATTGCTCAGTATGGTTTCTGCTAAAGGCACAATAGGCAGCTCACTGCTGACACCTAAGTAGCATGTCAGTTTATACTATTGGAAGGAAAAAGGTAGTTTAAAGGATATCAGTAATCTAAAGAAAGCCTAAACCAATTAAAAATAAAACCATGACAGCACTAAGCAGTCTGAAATGTGTGGTGGCCTTTGCAGTGTCACAGAGAGCACGTCCCTTCCTCCCTCACCCCCCCTCTGCCCAGATGGATCTGGGCGTGCTTCAGTTCTTTGCCTTTGCAGAGCATGTAATGATTTCTGAAATACACAACAAAGAAAACTAAAAGCTCAGGGAGTTCAGAGAGATGGCAGAAATTTTCACTACAGGCGCCGTGGAGAATCCTGATTGATTTTTACACCCCCTGCCCTCCCAGGAGCACTTGCCATGTTACAGAGTAATGGCTGATGAGAGCTGATTATAAGGGTAAAAAAAAAAACCAACAAAAAAAGGCTTTTATATATGTTTTTATGATATGCAGAACAAAAGAGCTTGTGATATTCATGCATTTTGCCAAAACATGGTGAAATTTTGAAAGGCAGTGTTTTAACTTGTTACCAAGTTAATGGCCTGGCACATCTGGCTGTGCTGAGGGACATGGTAGGGTTAGGTTAATGGTTGGACTCGATGATCTTCAAGGTCTTTTCCAACCCACAGGATTCTATGGTATAGATTCTCACTTGAGGATCCATAGAGTAAGAGGGGGAGTTTATACTGTCAGTTAGAAATTGTTTTTGTGATAGTGGCTGTTGTGTGATGCTGCACCTGACCTGACTTTAATGGGTAAGAAAAAGTGCTGGCGTGACCCAGTATAGGATTGTTGTGTGCCTTGCCTTGGGATCAGAGCTGTGTTTGGGTGTCTTGGCAGGAATTCTGGTGCATGGGGTGTATTTACACCTTGCCTGCTGCTGGACTTGAGATGGGAATGGAGTTGTTGCGCCTCCCCACCACTCAGGAAGATGTCCTGAGCTTACTCTTTCATTTACTTTAAAATTGTATCTATTTCTTTTATTGAATTAACCACGATTTGGACACAAGTACTTTTTATTCTGACTAGTATTTTTTAAAATAAATCTGTTTCATGGAATTTGAGGTTTGGCCTTTACAGTGCACTTGGTGTTACCATCGGTGATACCACCCTGCTCATTAAAGCTCAGGACCTGGAAACTGTGAATTTTCTGAGCTGCAAATTCCTGTGAATTTTGACTCTGCAATCTCTGAAGGAAGCTGGACTATAATTAATAAAAATGGTGGTATTTAAATACCTATTTTGAAATGGATATTGTATTGAAGAGGTAGATTTATTGAAGCGAGGATGAAACCACAAAGAACCAGAGCAGTGACTGAGGTGGCTGGTTTGGTTTTGCTCTGATCTCATTCTGCAAACTCCTGATACCTTCATTCTGCTGAGCTTGGCAGAGGGAGTAAGTCTGCTGTCAGAAAGTGTTAGGGGAAGCAGAGAAGTCCCTGTTCCCTCTAATCTCTGCCCGTGGACAGGCACTGCTGCCAGTCTTTGCTGGGTGGTGTGTTTTGCCCCATGGAGAGCCTGCGGATCCTGGTTGCTGTCACAAATTACTCCCTTTCCACTGACAAGCTCGTGAGCACAAGGTGGTCTTGGAAAGTTAGGACCAGCTTTGGCAGATGGTAGGAGGCTTTTTTACCTTCTGCCTTGAAGAAATGTAAACAGCCAAGTTTACTTGTATTATCTCTGGTGCTAGAAGATTTGACAGGCTGAGAGAGTTGGGGTTGTTCAGGTGGAGAAGAGAAGGCTCCAGGGGGACCTTATAGTGACCTTCCAGTATCTGAAAGGGGTTTATAAGAAGGCAGGGGAGGATCTGATCTCAAGGGTTTGTAGCAACAGGATGAGGAGTAATGGTTTTAAGCTAGAAAAGGGTAGATTTAGGTTGGACATTAGGAAAAAGCTATTTAATATGAGGGTGGTTGACTGCTGGAGCAGGTTGCCCAGAGAGGTGGTGGGGACCCCATCCCTGGAGACATTCAAGGTCAGGCTTGATATGGAGCTCTGAGCAACCTGCCCTAGGTAGAGATGTTCCTGCTTATTGTACGGAGGTTGGACTAGATGACCTTTAGAGGTCCCTTCCAACCCAAAACATTCTATTTTCCTGATTTTTTTCAAGGTGTTGGCTTTCAGATGTCTTCTGTTGCACAGGTGGGATCTACTGTTATGCTTGTTCAGCTTTGTGTAACTCCTGTGTCAATGGTGGGATGGAACTGTTAAGACTCAGAATAAGGTGAATACTGTGTGATTAGGAGGAAAATGTCACCTTACTATGGTAGGAAAAAAGGGGCATCAGTGATCATTACTTGGGTTGAACACCTGCAATGTATGGTCATGGTTAGAGTCTGCTGTGGTGTTCGAAATTATGATCCTTTTTTTGAAAAGGATGAATAAGAAATAGTTAGTGAGACAAAACCTGGTTTGATGGTAATTGTCTGATGATGCTGAGTTTTGCATTCCCCTCCCTGCCTTTCCTCAGTGTGCCACTAATGGGGTTTTCAGACTCCTGCACCTGGTCACTTGTGTTTTCCATACACTTCCATGAGCTTGGCATTTTAGGCTCTTACCAGTCTGCTTAAATGGGTTGAAACTGGGTAATTAATAGAAGAGTAAGAGGTCTGGAAGACAGACAGACACCAATGCACAGACCATGCTACCACATGAGCACTGCTGCTTCAGGAAGAACTAAGTCTGAAAATAACTCTCTGGAGGAGTTATTCAAGACATTATTCAACATTTAACGTTATTATTAAATGTTTATTAGGCATCTAATGTTTATTAGACATTAAAAATGTTTATTGATTTATTTTTTTAAAAAAATTTAACAGTATTATTAAATGGTAACATGTAACATTATTATTTAACATTTAATTTACTATTTGACATTTAACTCAGAGAGAGTTATTTGCATAACTGCGCTGATTAAATACCTCCATGAGAATTTTAACATATTTGATAAGATATGAAAAGAGCCCTTGTCCTGACCTGACTTGCTGGAGTCCTTGTCCTGACCTGACTTGCCAGTGGGGAAATCTCCTTTTGGAGTGGGAGACTTCTAACAGTGAGGATGACAAAAGAACCTGAAAGGAATCTTGATATTGGGGAAAAACAATCCGTTTTGAGGAGTTTAATGAGGAAATAAATTCCCTGTTTTGCTGACAACACCACCAGACTGATACCAGCCCCCCCAAGACGTCCTTTCTTTGTTACTTGGCTGTGACCACTCCAAGGAGCAGCAGAGGAGATGTGAGTGTGTTGAGACTGTTCCATCTCTCACCACTCTGCAGGGGCTGGCACAAAGCACCAAACATGGAGATAGATTCAGGAATATATCACTGTTCTTGAACTTTAAAGTGCTACTAAAAATAACTTGCATCCCCAAGAAGTAGTCTGAGGTCTTGCATCTGGCATTTGTGACCCACCCCTCTGGGAACATGGGCTGGATGCCCAGCACTGAGGGAGAACAGGTAGTAAATGCAACTTTTTCTTTCCAGAGGTTTCTTATATTTAAATTTTGTACATCTATGTAATGTTTTCTGTTCTAAAAGATCATCAGAAAGGCCCACCAGCCTGTCAGCACTGTACTAGGGAGAGGGAAGGTGGAGAAGCAGCTGGATTGTTGACATTAGAAAGCCTCCTGGCACCAAGCAAGGCAGGATATCAGGTCTGGCCATAGCGTTGTGGTGTCTGATCCCATTCCAAGGGTGACATCAAACTCATTCATTTAACATCACATCCATGTAGGTATAGCTGTAGAGGTGTGTGAGAGCACCAATTCATTCCACGTGAGGTACTGAGTAGGGTTTTATTGCTTTTGAGTGGACATAGGCTCTTATGTTCACCACAGCAAATCACTTTGGTGAGGTACTACAGGCACATGTGTGCACACCCTTGAGGATCAAATTGTGATGTGGGAAGTAAAGGCCTTCCATCTCTCGGGGGGGTGGACCTCTAAACCATTTTCCTAATAGCATTTTAACAATCCATTAAGAGTCTCCAATCTTTTCAGCAATGGAATCCATCACTTGCTCAGCATGTGTCCTTTAATGCAGCAGCCTTGCTTAAAATCACTACTTATCCAATTACTTCTTTCTTTTCACTTGGTTTACAGCCAGTGTCAGAAAGTAGAATGTCCACTTGCTGAGTAAATAGAAAAATCCATCTGCCCCTGTTTCCATTTGCCAAGTTTAGGGGTATTATCATCACATTTGGGCTTTTTATTTTCCTGGTAATAGCAGCGTTTCAGTTTGGGCTCAGGTTTAACTCCAGATGTAAATTCCTGTATTTGCTGGTGTTGCTCAGTGAAGTCTGTCATAGTGTCAGTGTTTATTTAGCCTGCCCAGCTGCCTTGAGGTTACCAAGCAGAAATGCTTTTCCTAATCATGGTACCAACAGTTGCTGGAAGAGCTGATCATCCATTTAGAGAGTGACCATATTTCACCTTATATCTGATGTTCCCCAATCCAAACCATAGCAATAAGATATGTCCAATGTTGCTCCATATTCTAGTTCTCAATTCTGAGATGGAAATAAAGATGGAAGTGTTATATTTTCACATTTCTTCAAGGAGTCCTGCTCCTGCATGAAGGGGGAAGGAGTGAGCTCTCTTCCAGCAGCCTGAGGTTGAAGGTGAGCAGTTGTCACTGCTCCATACAGGTACTTGTTGTTTTACAAGCATGTGGAAGGTGCTGTGGCTCAGACTGAAGCTGTTTGTAACACGTAAATTCCACACTTATTTCAGTGTTTAGACAAAACACTAGATAAATGATGGGAAGTAGAGAGGGCTTCAAAAGGAGGGTCATGGGTTCCTCCTGGTTTCATTAAATACCTGTAAAATTCTGTGCATCTCTACGCCATGTTCTAGTGCAGAAATGCTGGTGAGATGTTGTCATCTGCTTTTACTGGTTGTCAGTTTGTGTATCTCTCCATCCCTTTTATGTGTCATGGCTGGGGAAAGGTGGACATGGCAAAGCCAGGAGGTATTTCTCCCAGCCCTCCATCAGAAGGCTTCTCCATCCTCCAAACAGGCCTGGGGCTGTTTAGTCTGGAGAAGAGAAAGGCAAAGAGAGGGGATCTTATAAATGTTCATAAGTATCTAAAGGGTGGGTGTCAAAAGGGTGGGGCCAGTCCCTTTTCAGTGGTGCCCAGTGATAGGACAAGGGGCAATGGGAACAAATTGGAACGCAGCAAGTTCCATGAGGAAAAACTTCTTTCCTTTGAGGGTGGTGGAGTCCTGGAAAGGCTGCCCTGAGAGGTTGTGGAGTCTCCTTCTCTGGAGACTTTCAGAACCTGCCTGGACACCTTCCTGTGTGACCTGCTCTAGGTGAACCTGCTCTGGCAGGAGGGTTGAACTAGATGATCTCCAGAGGTCCCTTCCAACCCCTGCCAGTCTGTGATTCTGTGATTTGTTCACTGCACCATCCCAGACATGCCTTCACTGTGCACCAGGGAATGCAGTGGTAGCTTGTTCCTTCTAGCCTGAGTCAGAAAAATACCCTTTATCTCTGGTGGCCACTTACTAATGGCCTGCTAAGATTCTGTTAAACAGAAGATGGAAGTGTTTGGCTTGGAACCAATTTAGCTGAGAGCCTGCACAATTCAATAACAGCAAAGAAAAAAGGAAAGGACAGGGAGACAAGATTTAGATTGTGATAGTTCTCAGTCTGGGACTAGGGTAGGTCTTAGAGCCTCTGTGTTTTCCTTAATCGACATCTGGCATAAGTGCCTCCAGATCTGCTCCTTCCATGTGTTAAATTAAACATTAAAAATGACACAACATGAATTTATCTCTTTTTTTTCCCCCTCAATATTTTCCTATCAGTGTGCCCATCCATAAGATAAAGTTTTTACCTGTCAGATTCTCATATTCAGCCTGGGTTCTGAAAATGAAACTTAGTTGCCTTTTTAAATTTCTTTCTTTTTAGAGCGTGTATTATTGTCAGTAATAAAATCAGTCCCATAATATTTTTGTGCCTTAGTTACAAAAGATGCAGTACTCCAATTTTCATGGCCACTGGCCATCAGCATTGCTTGCACACAGGTCTAGGAGCTCTTTCAGGTACCGTGTGTTTCTTCATGTGTTTAAAATGAAGTTAGAGAGAAACACTGGTCTGCCGTGGGAGCATTTATTAATGTATGCTCTAAGCCATCCCAGCCAGACATTCCGTGAGGTTTTTTTGTACCACACATAGTGCTGCAGGACATGAAAAGCAAAGCTTCTGTTTCCAGTCACGCAATGGTTCAGAATCCCAGAAATTACAAATGAGGCAAAGCCACTAAGCCATCAAGTTCCCTCAAGCTTGTCCCTGTGATCTTGTTCCCCTGTATTTTCTGTAGCTTCATCCTGAAGGCATCACGTGGAGGGCCAAGGGGGTCTTGGGTGGTCATCTTTGGGTGCTACCTTGTGAGCACTGTGCAGAATCTCCCCAGCTCCTGTGCTGCTTCCCTGCTCATTGCCAGGCTGATTGACTGCACCAGGCCAGATTTCCTTGTTTAAAAGATACTAGGGAGGAATTGGCTCAAAATATGGATGTTTTGGGTTTTAAAGGCAATGTTCCAGGAGACTGTAATTGGCACCTTTAAAATGTCCTTATCCAGTTCATGTTCTGTTTCACTTGCCATTGTCATTGAAAACAATCAGAATCTTGATTTCATCCTTTCTATGTAAAGAACAGGGGACTTTAAGGACCCCTGTCAAAGTGATGCTCTGTACAGGTGTCACTGTCTTGTTCAGACATGGACGTGCTCTGTGGACACACACTTAAGACCAGATATTGAAAAGCTTCTTGTAATGGCAAAGGAGTGAGAACCAAGGGAACAGTTTTCTCCTCTCTTGATATCCCTTTTGCAGGAGGGATTACCATGGCTTGTAAGCCAGCTGCTTTCCCCTTTGGAGATGTTGGTACAAGAGAAGTGCTTTGTAGTGATAAGGCAGAATTATTTTCCTTATTTTGTAATTGACAGCAGCAGTGTGCACATAAAGGACTTAGTGAGACAACTGAGAAAAGAATCTATTATGTTTATTAGTAGTAATAACAGGAATAAAAATTATGATAGCCTTTCAAGATCCTAATTAATGCTGTGGCTTGATTCTGCTGAGAACTTTGCACAAATCCATGAGTTGGAGACTTTGATTCAAAGGTGTAAGCACCTGAAGGGTGGGGAGATGTGTGTAAAACAGCCAAGCAAAGAAACGTGGTAAGGAAGCAGTAGAGCTCTGTTAGAGGATGGGAGACAGGGATAGGGGCTGCAGAGTAGAGAAAAAAAAAAGGAAAATCAGGATAGTGTGTCATCTGCATGGAATTTGAGCCTGTCTGCTGCTGAGGAGAGCACTGGTGGGCTAGGAGCCCATTGAGCTGAGCACAGAACAACAGCTAGTCCTTGACTCAAGCCACAGTGCGGGGAAATGTGGCCACTGATGCTCTTCTCCACTGGTTAGTAGCTGTGGGAGCATCTCTCTGTTTATCCCCTCTTGTTACTACTCCTGCTTCCCTCTGCTTGCTTTTTTTCCTGGCAGGTAAGAAATTGAGGAAGGGGAAGGTCACCAAGACCTGCCAAACTCCAAAGTGAAGTCAGCTCAACACATTTTGCCAGCAGCCTGTCTAAATTGTTCTTTAAAACCTCCAGAATGGATGATCTTCCCAGATCCCTTCCAACCTGGGCTGTTGAGTGGTTCTGTGATTCTAATCCCTTCAGTCAGTGGTGTTCCTGCCACTCTGTTCTTCCTTCTCCTGAGCCAACAGGTTGTCTTTATGCTACTAGTTTGTGCCTGACTCTACATGTGGTTCATATGCAGTACTCCTGGGGTATCAGAGGAGCCCAGGCTCGTTACCACACTTCACCAGGTGATTACTGAATTCACATTCCACTCCTAGGCTGCATTCCCTTTGATTGAATAAAACAAAGAAACAAAAAGCCCTTTTACTCAGAGGTCAGAAAAGCAAAATTAAGGTGTCCTCACACTAGATGTGAGCTACAATTTCTCAAATTGCCCAGACTGGTGGAAATCAGCCTGAAAACACAAGAGCAGTTGATCAGAAATAGGCTAATTTATTCCCAGGCTCATACAGAGCTGGGAATTTTGTAACCTACATCTTTGTGGAGTGTTTTGACTTCTGCAGCAGTAAAGTGCTCTGGAAGTGGAAAGTGCTGCTGTGTTGTTAATGCTACAATTAGGCAGTTCAATATTCTCAATTCACTGAGAAGCAGAATGGCTGGTGCAACCTTCCCCACCTTTCCCACGTTGTCTGCAACTACACCAGCACTTATTTTACCCTCAGTCCTGGCTCTCAGAATTGCCATCAGGATGTAACCTAAATGCCTGTGTCTCATATAGCTGCTCTAGTCTGCTGGACAACTTCTATTGTCAAGAGTTATAAAAGAGTCCTGCTCAAAATAGCTGAATTCAGCCCATTGAACCCAGACAAATCGGTCACAGGACTTCATTTCACTGCAGGTTTTCCCTCAAGAGTTTAGGATGCAGTTCCCAGCTGCAGAGTAAGTGTTTTGTGGATTTCAAACACCATAGAAAGGTAAATAACCCTCTCATCATTATCTAACAACTATATTGATATTTAAATTTGTTTAAAAGGGCTGGGAAGGAGAAAACAAATGCAAAAGTGTGATAGGAATACTCTGGTTTCATTTCTTTCTTAAATAAAGAGATGCTATTTGTAAGTACTAGCATTTTTTTGGAAGTAGTTCCATAAAAAAGCAGAAGGTTTTAAATGAAATTAACCTTATTAAATCCATCTCCTACAGCACACAATATAAGCCAGCCTTCACCACCTTCTCCAAATTGTCATTCTAAAGCAGACTGATTTGTTTATAGAAATAACCACATTATAAACTGCACATACTGTGCTGTGTGAAGTCCAACAGCCTTGCACAAGCCATAGAACAAGAAATATCTGAATTCTCTTAGAGTGCTGAATGCCTCTAAGTCTTGCCTAGTCAGTGGTGAGGATTTTCCCCACTCATCAGTGGACATCATTGGTACCTTGTTTTTCAAGGCATTTAGCAGTGGGACTGTGATTCCCAAGAGAAGCCTGCATGAATGTTGTGCCTTTTTGGGGAGCAGATAAAGGGTTCCAGAGCTGTCAGTCCATCTCCTGTCATTGGTGCTATTTTTATGAACATGTGAAAATTGGCTGGTTTCCAGCTGCAATTCCTGGAATGTGTGGTCGTCACCTTGACACCAAAGAGAGCAGTCCAGATTGAGAAGGTCAGGTATGGGATGGTGTCATCTAGCAATGACAAGTTAGGTGCTTCATTTGGGAGCTAGATCTCATAGTTTCCTTAAAAAAAGATAAATTGTTAGTTCCTGCTCCCTACCTGGCTCACTTGTTCTGAGCAGGTTGTGATCAGCCACTGCTCTGGCTCTTGGATGCCCTTTGTCCCATGTCTGTGTCTTTTATGGAGCCCTTCAAAACTTGACCACATTGTCCCATAGGAATATAGTTTGTGGAGGATGCTGGCTTTAGTTAATAGGAAGCTGCTGCTCTTGCAGAGTTAGGAAGTGTCATTTAGGCTTGACTTACTTTGACCTGAAAGGTCTCAGGCTGAGAGACCTGAGCAGTGTGAAACCACCACCTCCTTCCTCTCTTTCATGGATAAAGAATCCTCCTAAACAGATGCTGACTTCCAGTTCCCCAGCACACCTCCCACCTCCAGGTGTTCCTCCTGCCCCTCTCTGTGTACTTGGAGCTAGTAAAATATTGGGTATATTTAGCTTTGATCTGAACATGGGCTGTAAGTTGCCCAGTAGTAGATCACATCCCCCAGTTTAAACAATATATGGTCTTCAGTGCCTCCCAGTTCCTTCTCTCTTCTCTGCCAGAAGATGCCACCCGTAAGACAACTTGCCATGATGACTTGTATCTTGTTTTTAAATCTGAATGGCTTAATGAATTTTCTGCTCTCTGAGGGATGCCTCTTTGCTGTCATGAAATTGCTTCTTGAGGTAGAGTTTCATTTTCATACTGCACAAATGGAGTTCTCCACTGGGTGGTGGGTCACGTAGATTAAGAAACATTCTCAGAAAAGCAAAAACCCCCTTAGAAGATCCTTTTATGCCCTGCAGTTGCTCTAAGGGCTGGCAGAGTTACCAACCAGGCTCACCTGCAAGCATCCTAATGAGGGCAATAAACCCAGGATCTCTGTGTGCGTCACGCAGCAGAACCCAGTGACAGAGCCAGTCACACCTCATCCAGAAAAGTGACAATTGCTTTTTTTGTTTCTAAGAAGAATCGGGAAGAAAAGAAATCTGTTGACAATGTGTGCCTTGATTTGGTTGCAGTCAATAAGTGTGTGTTTATTTAGCTCGGGCGTGCTGCTCTGAATAAGACTGATTGTCTCATTAAGGGAAATGAGTCAGTGAGAATACTTTTTAATCATTTGCTATTGATTTAAGTGGTGTCACTGGGAGAGGGGGAGCTGGCAGCAGTGAAATGAAAGGACTTCTGAATATCAAAGCACAGTGGTGATGCAGGGGATAAGGACATGGAAGTACTCTCAGTGGTTATAGGTACAGGCCAGTACTCCTGGTTCTTTACTCTTACCTGTCACACTAATTCCCATTGATGATCAGAGGGCTGGAGCACCTCTCCTACAAGGACAGACTGAGAGAGTTGGGGTTGTTCAGTCTGGAGAAGAGAAGGCTCAGAGGAGACCTTATTGTGGCCTTCCAGTATCTTAAGGGGGCTACAAGAAAGCTGGGGAGGGACTTCTTAGGATGTTGGGTAGTGGTAGGACTAGGGGGAATGGATCAAAACTAGAGGTGGGGAGATTCAGATTAGATGTTAGGAAGAAGTTCTTCCCCATGAGGGTGGGGAGACACTGGCACAGGTTGCCCAGAGAGGTGGTGGAAGCCCCATCCCTGGACATTTTGAAGGCCAGGCTGGCTGGGGCTGTGAGCAACTGATGTAGTGGGAGGTGTCCCTGCCCATGGCAGGGGGGTTGGAACGAGATGATCTTTAAGGTCCCTTCCAACCCTGACAACTCTATGATTCCTTCTGTGAGGATGGGTAAAGCACTGAGCTCCTCTGTGCCTCACTGGGATAGCAAAAGGCAGGTCCCCAGGGGATGCTGAGAGCTGCATCTATACATAACATCTGCCATGGTGGTGGTGGCTGAATTCCCTCACAAGTATTTAAGCAGCAGCTGTTAGTCATTCATTCCTTTTTCTAGGATTAGTGACAACCTACATCAGTGCCTCAAAATTGCTGCTGCCAGTCATAACAGTACCTGTTGGCTTCCCCCCTTCTCTGCCTTCAGGGGAAAAAAAATCCTTAGCAGCGTGTGTGAATTCATGAATTCCTGTGTGTGTATGTTAACTGTGACTTCAGATCCAGGTAATTCAAAAGAAAATGACTTATATCTCGTCCTGAAAATGGGGAAACCCTGACATTGTTTAATCTTCAGATATGTTTTGTACCTTTGAAGGGCTACCAACGTTGGGTTTTCATCACCTGCAAGCAATAGCTTTCAGGGATTCATGGCTCCACAGAAATCTGGTAGAGAAAGAGAGAGCAGACAGAGGTGGGAGAAGACCACCTGCATGGATCCCATATCACGGCATAACAATTCTAGTAATAGAAAAGAAGTATTTTTTAAGGAAATTAGGTTCAGTAAGCTGTCAAGGGATCCTGGAAGGCTTTTAGAGCATTCATGCTCCTTTCCCCATCTTCCAGTTATTAAACTCTGAATACTCAATTTCTTTTTAGATAGAAAATGCATTTTAATCATATTTGAAAAAAACAACTCAGTGCTGTTAGAACTGCATCTCTTGGCCTGCAGCAGCATAAATTCCTTTCCTCTGTTCACCTAAAATTAACAGGGACAAGAAACAAGGAAAACACTTTTCCTCAGCTGCAATGGCTTCAGTGTTCACCTGTCCCTCTCCCAGCTGGAGAGTCAAGGTCATCACTGAGACTGAGCCCTTGCTAGGGCTGGTTTCACTGCCCTCCTGGTAGAAACCAACAGCATTTCTATTGAGACTACATATTAACCTTGGCATAAATCATCTGTGAGGGAGATCAAGTTCAATGTTGTTGGCAGACCAGCAGACAAGAGCTTCCACATTTTACTTCCCTTAAAGAAACCCTAATTTAAGCTTTCCTATTTCATAAATATTTTATTCTTTTGTTATTGTTCTCTTGCATTTTGTGACAGAAGATGGCTGGGAAGCAGCAGACATTAGTGTACAGTGTATGCTGCATAACCAGCTGAAATACTCTGGTCTTGAGTCCCTCTCCACAAGAGAGCAGATCGTGGCTGGAGGGGAGTCTGAAGGAGCAGTGTCCTGTGGAAATTTCATTTATCCCACACATCAGAGGAGGACAGGAAGGAAAAGTATTTGCTTCCAGAGTTCCTCATTGACTTTGACCTCTTCTCTCCCCTTTTGCTGAGGGTGTCTCCTGGAAACCCTGCAATAGGTGTTCAGAGATGCTTTTGTGATGAACAGACTGACTCCAGGCAGCGTTCAGAACTTGGGCTCACCTCGTCCCACCAGTCTGACCACTGTCCTTCTGTGGGTGAAGGTTCCAGGTCCACGGAGGGTCTCATGCAGAGCCTAGAAAGAAGGGACTGTACCCAATTGTAACACCAGCAAATGGCATTGCTGAGCTCAGTGTGAGTGGAGATGGGAGAATTCTGTGAAAGCCTGAACTGCTCTAAGTCATGATTCCCCAGGGTAGGTCCTGTTGTTGCAGAAACCCTTTTATTTCATTGTATTAAACGTTCCTGCAATTACATTTATTTTGAATTATTTGAAAATAGATTATCTGTGTCTAAGGTTTTACTCTCAGATAGTCCAAGCAGAAGAAAAAGAGAATCTTAACCAACGTGAAATAGGAGGTGAATACATTGTCAAAAGGTTTTTCTGCTTTTTTTTTCTGATTCCTCTGAAGGGACCTTATGACTTGTTAAAAATGGTGAAAATACTGGGAATCTGTATGAACATTCAAATTCCACAGCACTGCAATACAGTGGAAAAAGGTAAATGACAGGAGACAAAACAGATAATGGCTTTCTAGGAGAAACAAATCTTTGCTTCTAATATAAACTCTTTTTTAATTATTGTGCTGATATAGAACAATAGCTAGAGAAGATGCTTATAAATAACTTCATCAATAGTGTAACATAAACACGACAGCCAATTTCAGAAAAAAACCCATCTGCAGTTATTCTTCAGCTTTTTTAAATTGGAAAGTTAGAGATCACACTATAGTATTATGGAGATGCGGCTGATTCCTAAGTAGAACAGAAATGGGCAAAAGAAGGGAACAACAAAACCTAACCACTTTTGATAGGCAATTCTGCTCCAGTCAAGATTTCCATTAGTTACAGGTTTTCTTTTTTGCTGAATTCAATACTAAGATCTCTAAATGTACAGTCCCTTCTTCCTTTTCAAAAAGTCCACGTGCCGAATGGAAGAAGCTTAATGCCTTTGAGGTGTGTAAGTCTTTGCCCATAGCTTGAGATCTATCTAAAGACTGGACAAAGAAAACATCTTTATAGGAAAAGTCTACTTGGACTGCTTAATCTGGAATTCTAATCCCAACACTGAGTTGACAATAAAATTTACATTTCCTAGGTCTAGTTACGTGTCATATCTCTCTAGATAAGTTAAACATGTAATTTGTAGAGCACGTTGGAAATGGAAAGCAGCTGTGACTCATTTGGTGTCAGCTCTTTAATACCACTCTGTAGGCCCTTGACTGATTGCTTGGACGTCTGCACGGGTTGAAAATGATGGGTGGTGGAGCTTGTTGGGTTTGGAAATGCTTTTTAGAGCAAGAAGTTTTCATTAAGTTCCCTTAAATATTCATTTTCCAGATGCATGGTTGTGGAAGTTGATGCCTGTTCCAGGAAAGAAGAGTTAACTATCTTAGGGACACAAAAAAAGAGAGAGGAATGAGCAGAGCCACAGCAAACAAAGACCCTCAGACAAGTCCTTGCCAGAGGTAGCTGGTGGTGGCCTGGGTGGTATAGGTGCTATACTGGGTCCCTCTGGAGGTGAAGGCTCAGGGCTTTCCTTGTAGCTTTTTGCACAGCTCCAATTTGTCTAATAACTCTTACATTGTCTGTAACAGCAAATCTGTTCTGCTTCCGTGTCTTTGCCATTCACCAAGTAGAAATCTTTCCTTTGAGCAAATGATTGGCCTCTGAAAGCCTGATATAATGATTTGTGCAATGAGTTTATTTAAATTCCCCCCATGCTTTATAATGTTGCATCTTTATCTTTACACCATAGTTCAGGTTTGAGATTTTAATATATCAAGCGAGAAACTGAATGGGAGAAAAATTTTCCTTCAGCTTATTATCTGCGAGGCTTTTTGGAGGGCAGATGCCACGTTTAAAGAACAATGTGTAAAATAAAGCAGTCTTGCTAAACTTGTGTCAGCTTAGAAAAATCTCATCTGAGTTGTTATGCCTACATAGAATCACTGATTCTAGAGCTCTAGAAAAGCAAATGTCCTAAATAAGAAGTATGAATAGAAGCAAAATCTCTTGTGCCTCACATTTTGTCAGTTCACATAAGTAATGTGGATTTGTTGATCCCCTTGCCTCTAGTTATCTTCCAGGCAAAGCTCGGGGCTTTTGATTGAGATTCTAACTGCAGCTAAGAAATAACCTTTAGAGACTAATAGTTTGGTTTATGGGTTGAATTATTGCTCTAAGTAATCAGTGCTGTTTCTGAAAAGGAAATTTCACTGGGCCCTGATGTGTGATACAGGTTCGTATCCATGGATATTTTGGAACATAAATTTCCCTTTCTCCTTGAGTCTTCCAAACCCAGAAGTCACACCTGACCACTAAATGGGCATAACACGGGAGAACCAGAGCACTTCAGAAAGTTTGCTGAGCATTTCCTTGTACATTTTTAGAATTAATGTGGGGTTTTCCCCCCAGCTTTGAAGGAGAAATGGGTATAGTGTGGTGTCCTTTTTCTGAGCTGCCAGCACTGGGAACTATTGGTCAGAAGCTTTGCTTTTTTTGCTGGAAAATGCTCAATTAATTACTGTGTATGGACTGTGTGGTCAGTGTAGAGGGCTTATTATTTTCAAGATGGGAGCATCTGTTGCTTTTTCTGCTTTCTCTGGTGGATGGACTCAAAGAGGGGGATAGAGGTTGAGGACAGCCCTGTGACAGCAAGAAGCTTGGGTGGTGATTTCTGAAGAATTCTCTTCAGGTATCCTCACGTTGTGTATCAACCCCTAATGCTCTTGCTTACTTGAAGAGACTCTTAGTTGCTCAAATTGATACCCAGCCTGCGAGGGAAATGAAGGGAAAGGGTGGGGAGGGGAGCAAGTACTTAAAGAAATAGTTGCAAAACTTGGTTTAATTGAAAAGTAAGATCAATTTGCTGAAATAAAATCATGCCAGCTACAGAGTGGTGGCATTCCTGTTGCCTAAAATGCTCCTTTTATAATAAATTGTAGAGTAAATTTGACTGAGTTGAATCACTTGAGAGGACTCAGTGCGTGCACTTTGGAACTGGGATCTAACTGCATCTCTTGGTGGTGTCAGACATCAATCTGGGGAAGGAGACAATCCCAAGTTCCTGCAGGCCAGCTCCTGTTTCTCTGGAGACATTGTTTACTTGTTGAGTTGAGGCAGCTGAAGTTGGCAGGACTTTTTAACCTGAATTCCCTGAGTTGATAAGATGAAGTCATCACCACTCAGTAGTTACCAAGCTGTGGATGG
Source organism: Brachypteracias leptosomus (assembly GCA_013401335.1). Taxonomy (NCBI): domain Eukaryota; kingdom Metazoa; phylum Chordata; class Aves; order Coraciiformes; family Brachypteraciidae; genus Brachypteracias; species Brachypteracias leptosomus. The sequence continues at coordinate 829,210 of VYZX01028764.1, read as the reverse complement.
CACAGCCTTCTGAACTCAGACCTTCTCTACCCAAAGTGGTCATTTGTAGAGGGAACACCTGTAAAACTATTCAGACTTGGGTTGTTTTGCATCAAACTCCCAGAGTATCAGTGTGAGCAGATGATGGCATGACCAAGTCCATGGCAGGCTGCTGCATTCACACTTGGAATTCCTGGAATCCTGGGATTCAAAGAAAATGCAGATGGAGGGACAGGGGAGCAGAGAGCAAAGCTGAGGAGAGTGCTGGGGGAGGTTTGTGTGGCTTCTGTCAAGGCAAACTCAAGGAATCTGGTGGAATTCTGTGTAAGAGGGCCATTAAGTTTTCTCCTAACTTTTTATTTGGGAAACAGTACCTTAACAAATAGGTAGGAACAACAATTCTTTCTTTTTTTAAACGGCTTCACACTTGAACAATTTTCTGCAATTTTGATCCAAACATTGACTTGCTCATTGCTGGTTTACTTATCTTTGGGAGCAAAAGAAAGACTCATTTAACAGCCTCACATTTTCTGGTGTTTGAACTTAACTGTGAATGTTTCCTATCTTTAATTTTAATTCAGAGAAAGTTTCAAATCTTGTTTTAACCAACCCTTTGATATGTAGCTTTCTTTTTGACTTGCTTCAAGAGAATTTTTTTAATTATGTCAAATTACAATATTAGTTATTAATTCTAAAATATTCTATCAGAGAAACTGATAAGCTTGCTCATCTTCACTATTACATCCTTCCAAAGACAATGCAAATTGTTTCAAGTGATAGGAAAGCACTGAAAGATACTGAAGCCTATTATTATGTTTACATGGCAGTATTTTCTCTCTGTTGTATATACCTAGTTATGCTTCAGTCAGTTTTGTTTGGAAGTTTCTTTTCCCCCTCAGGATTTTGCTCAAAGTGCCTTCGTGTCCATAGTGACATTAAAAGAGATATAAACACAGGTCTAATAGTTTATTTCTCCAACTGATGCAGGGCTGAACACGCTGAAATGTAATATTGTGTCAGAAGCTATAATAATGTTTTAGCAACTGAGAGTGTATACAAAATTAAACTATTGTGAGAACAGCTATTCTTCAGTCAGACACCACTTCTTTGTACCAAAACACGGGAATTTTTCTAATTGTGGAGGTATAAAATTGACAAATCCTTCCTCAGTGTTCATAGCAGCTCCCTCAGCTCTGTCTCACAGCTGATTATGGGTATTAGATGATTTTTGTAACGTGTCAGTCACTGGAGAAACTGAGAGCTTTATGAGGATTAGCAACACATCCAATTCCCAGACAGGGAGCCCAGAAAAAAACCTCTTATCAGACATAGAGTAACCACCTCTGTTTTGTGCTGAGGAGGTAGATAGCTTTCTGTTCCTCAGGATTTGGTGTCATCGGGATTAAAATATCTCAGGGGAAAATGCCCTCCAAATGGGTCCCTTTCTTCAGCACTGCAAGACAGGACTGTTCCTACGTGCCTCTGGGTGGCTGGAAGACCCATCCCAGGCACCTGATTTAAATAAGCAAATAAATACACCACTGTCAAGACATAATTGAAAGGTTTAAGCTTTTATTCTATAATTACCAGCTTCCTTAAGGATTCAAAAGTAGAAATCCAGATGATGGGCATGACTGAGGAACCTGAGCCAAAATGTCCTGGGAGCTCCTAGTGATGGGTGGTGGAACCAGCCAGGGGTGGCCTTTTCCTCAGTGCACGCTCAGGTTGTGGTTTGTGTTCATTTTCCTCATAGCCTTGTCTTTCCAGACAAGATACCAGCTGCCTGGAAGCAATAATATCATCAAACAAGCTCAAAAAAGCAGATTTAGACTAGCAAAGTGGTTCTTATTCTTGCGTGCAAAGCTATGGGCAGTGTTACAAAAGGGAAATCTCAAATAGCAAATGGAAGTTCCAGGTGGGGCTGAAAGATGTCCCTCCCAGCTGCTCCAGGAGCTAAACTGGTTGTGGATTGGGAAGCTCCCATTTTCTCCTCCAGAGCTGCTTTGTGTCCTCCTGATTGCTCTCTGAGCAAATGCAGCCTCCCTACATTTATTAAAGACAGAAATACTTTCCTCGCTCTCACTTGTAGTTCTCTTGCACTGATTTTCTGAATCTTTTACATTTCATCAAGGCAGTTTTAGGTGCACTAACAACTTTTTATAGTGACCACATAAAATTTAGTAATAATACAGATTATATTTTTGGTATTTATATGATTTACAAAAAATATGTCTTCCCTTACCCTCAAACTTCTTATTTTTCCATTATCCCGGGGATTAATATGGTCCCATGGCTACCTGTCTTGTAGGAAACTTGAGTTAATTAAAATGTCACTTTTTTCATTGCTGTTAATAAATTAACATCATATTTAAATTTGCTAATAAATTAATGTTAATAAATTAAGCATAATAAATTAACAGCTGGTTTTGCTGTTGTTCTCATTATTAAATCTGTTGATGAAAAGTTCCAGTGGTAACAACTTCCACCAAGATTTCCAAGGTTTAAGCATCAGAGGAAGGAAAAAATAATTTAGTTGAACATAAAATTGTTTTACTCCCAATTTGAAGATTTTAATGCTTGGGTGGTGGTTTGGGAGTCAATCATTCCACTCAGTTTATGAGCTTGGTTTAAATAGTAATTTTCATCATTTAAGGAAAGTAATCATGCCAATTGCCTCAGAATGAATCTGTATTATGTCCACTTGCAATACATGCATTTGTAAGCAATTAAAATGTTTTTAGGCAGATGGTTTAAAATAGAATAATGGCAAACCCTCTGCTTCCCACCCTCCTTGCAAAGCATTCTTAAAGAGGGACACACCTTCACCCTTAAAATTGCATATATATCCCTTTGTGGGAGGGTTGTGCACCTCTATATGTATTATAGATGCTTGCTAAGCTGGGAAGCACATTCCAGGAGATCCCCTGCAAGTATAACCAGTTCTTTCACATCCTTCTTTCAGAGTTTCAGCTCCAAACTCAACAAAGTAGGAGGGAATCCATTGCAGGGCAATCACACAATTAGCAATGCTCTGTACATGGATAAATACTGGATTGAAATTACCTTTTTTGTTGCTTAGCAGCCAGTTTAGGAGACACATTATTAGCACGGCTGATGAACTGGTAAATCCAGGTCACTTCCATGGTAGTTATTAGTTATGTTATTTGCTGAGTGCCAATAATAACCAGTGGTTCAACAGCCTTTTTAAGGCAAAGTATAATCTGGGGGTGATCTGAGAATAGCAGCACTCTTGAAAAATATTTTTACAACTACAAAACAAGTTGGACCCTTTTTGTGAGGTATCTACCAACATCTAAAGGAGATAATTTTCCAAAAAGCCTCTTTTTGGGGGGGCCTGGCCTGGCCTTAGCTTGGCTGCTTGTCACTTGAGGACACCCTTTGGCTGGGTAATTCTCAGCTTTGTTGGGACATCCTCCTCCAGGGCTTAACCACCCCCAGGGTGGAAAAATACAGTATTAAGGGCCTGGAGGTACTATCCCAAAGTAGTGCAGGTTATTAAGGTGGCAGTCACCACCTTGTGATGGAAGGGTGATTAAATTTTGTCAAACACACCAATGGCAGAGGAAAAGTCCACAGTGGGATCCGAGCACTGTCACCTTGTTGGGAGGATCCACGTTTGGTAAAGTGCTGTGTGATGTTTGAGGTTACCATAGGGGGTGTAAATCCTAATTTAAATTTAAAACAAAGTAGTAGTGGAGTAATATGTGCTTCCTTATACTACCAGTAAGTTCAGAAGCATAAGAAAATGCTGGTGTTGGTGCCTTTAAATGCTGTCCCCTTCTGTGGCAGAGGAATCAGGTGAAATTTCACCTTCCCTCCAGAAAAACAAACCATTATTAATTGGCTCTTTGGATTTTAAGAGGTGAAAACAGAAGGTGTCACCTGGTAATGTAGAACTGTGGTGTGCCTTTCAGGGTTGCATTGTAGACATTCCGAAGATGGAGGTGGCTGTCTGCCCAGCTGAAAATTATCTGTATTTAGTGGTTCTTGGTTGGCTACTTATAGACATCACCTCTAGGAAAGCTCAGGTGGAATCAATGCAGGTAGTTGAGGCTGCCCTGCTCTGGGTGGGGTTAAATTTGGGTATTTACTGCACCTGCTCCTTCCCCTCTCCTTGCTGAGGCACGTTCTGTGTGTGAGCTGTTGTTCTGAGCTGCATCTCCTGGGGTCTCAGGGGTCCAGGTGAGAAACTAATATTCTTCTCTGTTCAAAAATCTACTTTCAAACTCTGTATTTTGTAGTTGTAGTTAATATTTTGAAGCTGTAGCTTCCTGAAGCTAAAAAGTTTTAACAAACAATAGTCGTTGCAAAGGCTGCCTGCAAGTAAAGAGTGTGAGAAAAGACTGGAGAGGTTTAGGTTGGATATTAGGAAAACTTTCTTCACCAAAAGTGTTGTCAAGCCCTGGAACAGGCTGCCCAGGGCAGTGGTGGAATCATCATCTCTGAATGTGTTTAAAAGCTGTGTAGATGTGGTGCTGAGGGACATGGTTTAGCAGTGGACTTGGTCAAATTAGGTTAATGGTTAGTGTTGGTTAGACTAAATGATTCTATGATTCTGTGTTCCTGTTAGTGTAGGCTGAATTTAATATTCAGGAAAGTAATCTTCTCTATAAAAAACTCTTGGCTTGCCAGGAAATGTATTTGCAAAGCAGCAAAATAAGAGTCAGTTTAACTTGGTAATGTGTAAGTGGTGCTGTCACATGTATATCCAGTATTATATGAAGCATAAAATAAATATATTCTACATTGTGAGTGCTATGAATTTTTTTATTTGTAAAATAATCTTTTGAAGTGAGAGAGATGCTGCATGTGATAAAGCACAGAACAAACTATGGAGAGGAGATGAAAGCAGAAGGAAAACGGTTGTAGAAGTAACTCAATGTTAGTAGAATTTTCTTGCAATTCAAATATAGCACAGCTGTTGGTGCCTGAAATTATGTGCTGAACTTTCCTTGGAAAGTGGGGATTTCAGAAGTGCATGTTGCATGTGTCAGAGAGTTTTTTGCCTTTCAAATCAGGAGATGGCAGTGACTGTTGAGTATCACTGGTGGCATAAATACCACTGCACTTCTGGGCTAGTAAAACACTTTGGGTTTTTTTCTATGCATGAATATAATCACTGATTTCAGCAGTTCTGAGTTAAAACCTGGTTATTATATGAGTGAATCTTGGCTCCTTCGAGCCCTTGCTTTCTCCAGACTGCCTGGATTAGAACATCTATTTGCAGCTTTATTTATACTGAAATACAAGGGAGATAATTGAAATACCTGACAAGCAAGAGAATGGGGGATATACCTCACAGCAAAGGCTCATTGTAAGTGACACTGCCTCTCTTTTTGGGTCTAAATTGCATACAGGCCATATAAATCTACTGCTATCCAGCTCTTACAATATCCTATTATAAGACCTGCTTTTGGATTTGTCCAGTGTGCTTCCAAATGAAGCCAGAACCTCCTTTTTTTACTTCCTTAAACCTACATCAGTGCTTAATGTAGTGAATTATGGTCTCATGTTTCTGGTCTAAAAATACAAGAGCATTGTACTTTTCTTTGTCCAGGTAAACATCAGTAGAATGAACTTCCCACCCCTTTGAGTTCATCCTTTGTCTCCAGGCACATCAGGGACCTAGAATCATAGAATGGTTTGAGTTGGAAGGGACATTTCAAGGTCATCTAGTTCCAACCCCCCTGCAGTGAGCAGGGACATCTGCAGCTAGAGAGCCCTGTTCAACCTCATCTAGAATGTTTTCAGGGATGGGGCAGCAGCCATCTTTCTAGGCATCTTGTGCTGGTGTTTCACCACCCTCAAAGTAAAAAAAGTCTCTGATCTAGTCTGAATCTCCCTTCTTTTAGTGTAAAACTTGTGCAAGTAACACGTGTGACAAATTTACTGGGTTTGCATCTGTGCAAAAAAACCTTTCTCCACTTTTTCTTTTATTCTTCTGGATTTGGGGGAGGATATAACCCATTTGGAGTTTCTCAAACCCATCAGAGCAGATCTTGTTTACTCCCTTTTAAACTGCCCTCACTCCTGACAACAGGAGTCAGCAGGAGATTATCTTCATGGAGGAAACAGGGCTGGAGGGAATTAGGAAGCCAGTGAATACTTTTGCTCCTCATAGGAAGTCTATGCAAGCTGATGTTTCTGGTGTCCATAGCTCAGGGAGCACATGGTAGAATTCAAGAACATATGGAGGAGGGCAACTCAACTCAAGGACAAAGGGCAGCCATGTTATGAGGAGATGCTGAAATGGCTGAGATTGCTCAGTTTGGAGAGAAGGCTGAAGGAGGGTTGATCATATTTTATGGAGTCATGAAGGCAGTGGGTAAAGTGAATGCAGAGTTACTATTGAGATGCACGTTGGTGTGACTCAGTGCTCGTGCTGAAGGAGTGTGTGAAACTTTGCTGTGGACAATCCCCCAGTGATGGTGTGTGGCTAAGTGAATTTAACTCATGAAGAAGCCAAGAGCTCTCTCCCACAGAGTGTGATGCTCTCAGAAAAAAAGCAATTTTCAGGTTTCCTGAAGTCTTTCAAGTGTGTTCACTTGTCCACAAAGTCCTCGTTGTCCTTTTTAAATAAATTCCGCAATCCTAGACAGTGCAGAGGTTTCTTAATTAGTTGACATTGTAATTGTCTTAGGGTAATCTATTTTCACATGCAAATTCAGTTCAAGATGCTGAAAAGGGATTCGTGTAGGCTGCCAGAAGACTCATGGGAACCCCACTGTAGCTTTTCCAAAACACTTAAGCAGAAGAAATTCTCAGGCAGTGGGGGAGAAACTCCCACTTGTAAGGTTTTTTTGTGCCAGAAAACCCTCTATCAATGGCAACAAACCCCACCTCCAAACCAATATATACAGTGAGAAAACAGCACAAATGTGCTACTGAACAGCTATATATATATATATGTAAAAATTAAGACAGCAAAGTCTGGGTCTTTACGTATCTCTGGGTCTTTACATATCTTCCTTACTTTCAGGTGTTGTTCATCATTGTGCATCCTGTGGACATTAGATGATGTGGTGTAGTAGAAGACAGGCATCATGTGAATCAAGTAGTACAGTTGGAAAATAGAAATCAGCAAGATTAGCCTGGACAAACAGCTACTTTTAATAGATTTATCCTTTAAAAATGAATTTGAGGAGCTCAATGTACATGGGCTGAAATGTCCAGATATCCATGGTTGCCCATGAAGCAGCTAAGAAGGGGGGATGTGTCTAGGTTGTTCCAGCAGAAGAAGCAGAGGTCTCAGCACTGTGCTTGCTTTGCTGATAGCTTTGCTTCCGCTGGGTGCCAGGGAGTGTGCAGCATTTGGGTTCCCTCTGCTGGTTCAGCATAAGGGACACTTATCACACCCACCCCACCACCCAAGCTCCCTGAAAGACTCTGAATTCATGTCCTTTGGGGTTGTGTTTTATGGTCTTATGTAGTTAGCACATCAGCAAACCATCCATCTTTGAAAGGTCAGTAAATACACACCTAACTCCCCAAATAAATGATTTGGAACTTAAGGTTAAATACACACTTAAACCATTGCTATTAAGTAGAACGTTTAGGTGTATACTTCCAGGCTTTTCTGCATGAAGACCTTAATGATGACTTTGTCAGTGGACAGTTAAATAAGCTGTACTCACACCACTTCACAAACCATTACCTTGATTTTTGTCACCATCTCTAATGTCATTGTCTATACAGCCATGAAAATGGCACTTTCAGGTATATTGTGAAGGCAATAACAGTAGTTAGTGTCTCTCCAGCTTTTTTTTTAAAGCTTATGAGTGAACTGTGAAAAGTGAAGACAGACTTTGGTTTCTAAGCAGAATCAGAACTCTGAAGCTATGGACTTGCTTATAACTTTATTGCTAACTTTCCTCATAGCCATGGGCAGGTGATTCACTTTCTCATCAGCTCGTGGTTTTCATTTGTCAGAGTAGCTTTATGAACTCATCTGGGTTTCCTGCAGGCATCCCCTAATTATGGAAACTATCAGTTGTAACATGATTGCTTTACAAGGGGCAGTTGGAGCAAGGATGAGACTCGCTCTGTCAAGTCTATACCTGTAAAGTTGTTCGTTTGCAGTCAGTGGAAAGGAGTCCTTTTAAAATAAAAAATAAAAAAATCCCTCAAGCCCAAGTATAAAATGTCCAGGAGCCACAATTAGTGCACAGGAGGAGCTTTAGAAGAAGTATCTTGGCAGCTGCCTCTGCACTTTTCTCTACCCACCAGTGTTTTAGGCAGGGTGCAGGTGGATTTCTGGTCTGACCCAGCACTGCTGCTTTTGTGTCCTTGCATTTTGTGTTGTGCTGCTTCAAGGGGAGGAGAAGTCATCCGTGTCTTCATCTGAGTCTGAGATGGAGAAGGCCACGGGCTAGGACAGTGTGTCAGACTCCTGGACCTCCCTGGGAGGGATCCTGGAGGCAGAGCTTGGCTCATGCTCTCCTTTGGCCATCCCCACCTCATGTGGCTCCTCAGCAGCATTTAATCTGATCCCTCTCTAGCCTCTGGTCTCTGTTGTCACTTACATGGCTGCTTTTATTCTAAATGAATTAGGCTGAATAACATATGGGCATATTTATGACCTGATCTCCAGCTTTGAAAGCTCCCAGCTCCTCTTAGAGCTGATCTGGAGCAGCCTGATGTTGCTCCCAAGCCATGCTTTGCTGTGCTCACCTGAAACAGGCACCATTTCCATCAGAAGGTGCCAGCTCTTCAGTTAAGTGTTGGCAAGTGTCACAACTCCAAAATAACTGTGTTAATTCCTCATGGCTCGTAGTAGAGCTGCAGACATTTTTCCATAGTTCAGCCTACCAGGTGCAAGAGACAGTGCAGAACTCCATTGGAAAGTCTCTGAGATCATACATGGATCTTCCAAAATATCTGCCCTAAGTCCTGAAAGTCCAATTTATTCCTCTTTGCATCCCCACAAAGGCAGAGCAGGATTTTGTGGAGACTCCCAAGAACTGTGAAATGTGAGCAGCATGCATTTGGAGATGGAGAAACTTTTCTGTTGCTTCTTACTTAGACCAGAGTCTGTTCTCCCTGGAGAGCTGCACAGGGCAGAAGTTTTGCATTTCTCCTCCAAGCTCTCCTGGCCTTGCCTTGGTGTGTGTGGGGGCACTGGGCTCTGGTGGGTCACCCCTCAGCTGGGAACTGGAAGATCTCATCAGGGTAGCATCCATGTCCCACTTGGCCCTGAGATCTCTAATCTTAAACCAGGACTAATGGGAAGAAAATGGTACAAGCAGAGCAGCTGCCAGCCAGAAAATTATTCCCTGGGAGACTCCAGTTGCACAGAAGGAAGAAAGTGCCAGTTACTTTAGCATTGCCTGTTTTTTAATTTGGGGGAAAAATATTTGCAGTGTGCGTCCAGCCATGTGGTGAAAATAAAAGGCAATTTCTTGATTTTTATTCTCGTGCCAAATTCAACCTGACATTTTAAAATTGCTCACTTATTTTGAAGGACCAGAAAATGTCTTAGAGTCCTCTGAAGGGATTATGCAGGAGGCAAACTAGTATGTGTTCCTAATTTACCCAGGAGAATAATTAAGGCTTTTTGTTGTAAAGAACTGAATGTTGTCTTTAAAAAAACCATATTTTGAAAACAAGGGATGGGAGAGCTGCTTTTTTTTTTTTTTGTAGAACTAGTGTTCAGAAGCACTTGGTCTGATTCATTGCTACTTCAGGCTTGTCCAAATCTGAACTAATTCCAATAAAATCAGCAGGATTTGATCAATGGGAAATAGGATTCATATGCTGCTGGTTCAGATCCTGTGATATTGAACCAGTACAGGGACAGTGGACATGGGGGAATGCCTCTCATACAAGATGGAGCAAGGGTTGGCCATTCACCCACAAGCAGGGAGCTGAAAAAGGTAGATTTAGGCTGGACATTAGGAAGAAGTTCTTTAATATAAGGGTGGTTGATCACTGGAACAGGTTGCCCAGAGAGGGGGTGGAGGCCCCATCCCTGGAGTCATTCAAGGTCAGGCTTGATGGGGCTCTGAGCAACCTGCCCTAGGGAGAGATGTCCCTGCTTGTTGGAGAGGGTTGGACTAGATGACCTTTGGAGGTCCCTTCCAACCCGAAAGATTCTAGGATTGTATGAGGCAGCAGGACACGGTGCAGTGCTCATCATCTGTCCAGCAGGACATGGTGCCACAGCTCCATGCACAGCTGAGTTTGGAGAAAAATCTCAGAAGTCCCAGTGCAAAACAAGCCCAGGTGTTCTTGTTTCCACTTGGTGCATGTGCCCTGACTTTTAGCTTAGCTCTGCTTGGAGGAACCTGGTGAAGTCAGTAATGCTGGGGCATGGAGATGGTCGGGTTCATTCCCACTCTTCCAGCAGCTTTCTGAAACATGGTACCAGCCAAATCTACTGAGAATGATGTAGACTCTGTGAGGAGCTTGCTCTGGTAGGTGCTTTTTTTGAAATGTTGAGTGCCAGAGGAAAAATGCATTGATTCAAAGCACAGTAACTCAGATAATAATGAATTTAAGGGGTTTTTAATATAGAAACCGTATTCAGGAAAAATTTCAGTAGTTGTGCAAGTTTCCATCAACTTTTCTTCAGCCTGGATTTTGTAGGGAAAGTTTTCTCTGAAACATGTTGGGAGAAGATAAGGTTTTGATAAAAGAAAACTTCACTCTACTAAAAGGTGACAGTGGTTAAAAGAATGACCTCGTTTCAGAAACTGTGAAGAAAAAGAGCCTTAAAATGTCACCAGTCCCCAAGAGATGTGATCTGGGAGCTTTGACAGGTAAAGGAGGAATTCTTAGAAGTGCACACTCACCAGAAAGTAAAAAAACCTGAACGTTTCTCTCTCAGATTTCAATATTGGCAGACTTTAAAAAATGTTCTCTGCTGTCTTGGACTCTGCTGAGCTGCCAGTTCAGCACCTTCTTGTCATAAAATTTAAATGGGAAAGCTCCCTATAAAAGTGCAGAGGCAGGAACTCTGAACTTTAGCTTCCCAGAAACATGTACTAGGGTTACAACTAAGAAGAATTCAATGGTGGTTTATGCTGTGTTTAGAAAAATGAGGAGAGTGATGGGAGGGACTTGCATCAATCTTTGCACTTGTCTCTTTCTAAATTTGAAAGGTCACCAGGGGTTTTACCTCAGTGTTCCAAGTTTAAAATCTGCTTTAAATGCATTTTAGGGCATCATATAAAAAGCATATTCTCCTCCTCCTAGGCAAGAAATATGTTAACAGTTTTTCTTCCACCATTTTCCAAGATTGCCTTCCATTTATGAAAGGAACCAGAAAATGACTTAGTTACCATCTTTTGGTTCGTTTAAACAGTTAAAAATCCACATTTTTAGCCATTCCCTCCTACATATACACAGGGCACAAAAGAGAAGATCCACAAGGACACCTTCAATGCAGTTTCATTTTCCCCTCAAAATGTGTTTCTTCTGTAGGGGAGTGGTGGGAATAAGTAAATATTAGTGACTTATTTATTTGATTGTGTGTGTGAGTGTTTGGGGATGCTTGATTTGATACTATGAATGATCATTTACCAGGATCATCCAGCAAGTTGGCAGCATTATTACCTATTTCTAATGTAGCTTTGAGGTGAAGAAAGGGAAGAATCCTGGGAAATCACAGGAAAAATCAAATAAACCCCAAACATGGATTACTTTATACAATTAGACTATATTACTATAGGATTAGAAGGACTATACCTGAAGGTTGTTCAGTTAAAGTAATCATAGATATAATAGTCATACATATATATGTATTTTTCTATATATTTATATATTATTTCTATATAATCATAATTAACAAGTGAGGTGTTTTATTCGAATGCATTGCTAATTATATTGTAGATGGGGCTTGTTGCAGCCTTAGTGTCAAGCTGTCTGAGGAAGAGCAACCAAATTAAGTTGAAGTGACTGATGGCCATGCTGTAATCAGCACGGAGGTAAAGCTGGATCACAGTGTGGCCAGTAACACCCTGGAAATCTCTATTACATCCAAGCATGTATAGCACTGCAAAATGCCAGCTAAAGCATTAGCTGGGTTTTCATTACTAGGATCTAAATGTTTCTTCTGAGGTGAATTATGCTGGGGAGACACAGACTTGGTGCTACCAAATGCATGTCTTCTTGGAACACTGAGAGAAGAGTTAACAGATGCTGGAGAAATGCATTTATTGTGAAGTCCTTTTTTTACTGTAATTACGGCTGGGAGGACAATCTCCAGCAAAGCATTAAATTGGGTCAACAGCTAAACAGGCTTGGGAAGGGACATTGGTGACAGCAAGTGGTACATGGAGAGGAAGCAGCAGCAGCGTGGGGCTGGGCGTGACAGGCTTTCAAATGCTGCAAGGGTGCCATTAACATATAAGTAATAATACATTAGAGAAAATATGGTTATCATGAGCTGATGAATAATTCTCAGACGTTAAGGCATTAGGCTCAGCAGACTGCTTCTAATCCTATGGGACTGATTACTCCGTAGTAGCTGTATCCCCTGGAATCATCTTGTACAGTAGCTATTATAAGATATCTCAGTTCTAACTCCTTAAAGAAGCCCAACAGCTGAGTGCTGTCATCATTAAAAGATTGCAGGTATAAGCTTTTCAGATCCTTGCTTGTCCTTCCATCACCCCCTGCTAAGAACCAAACAGGATCCTGGTCTCTGGTTAAAAATTCAGCAAAAACCCTGTGTCAGATGCTCCTGCGTGGGGCAGAGCAAAGCTGTCACTTGGGATTCCCAGGGCACAGCAACTGCAGGTTGGGAGGGTTTGATGAGTTCTCTATCTTAAAGGTGAGGGAGAGTCTCCTGCCTTGGGGTTACCTTTCAGAGAAAAGAAGAGATTTTGTCAGAGGTTAAAAACTTGGAGGAGCCAAGGCATATGGTGTCATACATAAGTCATTGGGGCTGAGCAGAGTTTGCCTGAAGAAATAAAAAAAAGGGAAGGATGCTTTGCACTTACAGACAGTCCCCCCAAAGAGGCCTGTGGGAGCAAAGGGAGTTCAGCAGCTCCATCAAGGAGTTTGAGTGATAGTTCAGTATCTAGGCCCACACCTCAGCTCTAGCACTCACTGTCCCTCTGTCTCAACTCACTGTTGAGAGCCTGGCTTCCCACCTCTGCTCCCTGGCTGCCTGCAGCCTTGCCTGAAGCCACGGTGATGGGCTCCCAGGGCAGCCCTTCCCACCTCTGCCATTGCCAGCGTGTTCCTCTTTTCTTTTGGTTACTTCCCAGTGGGGTCTTTTCTTCTGTTGGCTGCTGATGTGTGTCCGGGGCTCGTTAGTAAATGGGAATTTTACTGCTCAGTAGAAAAGGTGCTCTGGGTGATCTTGGAGAATAATGGATCAGGGAGGAGCGTGCTGTGCAGAGCACCCTGGGTCTCTGCTGCACCATTCACTGCACTTCTCTCCGTGGTTTATTTTCATTTAGGCTCAACAGTTAAAAGACCATAAAAATGTGTTTTCTAATACCTCTTGCAGTAGCTGAAGCCCACTGCAGGTTTTGCAGACACTACATTCATCCCAAAATTACTTGGAGAGAGGAGAGTCACTTACCCTGTTTGAAGCAGCCTCGTCACACCGATGCTGTTCCCCAAACAGTTGCATTTGAGTGTTTGATGGATGTTATTCATACAAATATGACTCAGAGCTCTGAGTCAGACACAGTGTAGGCAGCCTGTGTGCCTTCCACAGCTCTGCCAATGCATCTTAATCCTGATTTTTAGCAATTCCTTGAGTTATTTCAGTCTTGGACCTCCTCCCTGCCGTGGTCATCAGCAGGCACGTGAGCAGATGCGTGTGCATGGACAGCTCTGACAATCTCCCTTCTCATGCCACGTTTTATTCCAGCCCAGGCTTCTAACTGATCTGCCAACATAACTTGGGTCTGATCTGCAGCACAGCTTAACACTGGTCATAAATCCCTCTGCTGACATCCAGGCCTGCAGTACTCTGGTAGAGGACACAATGTGGATTAACGTGGAGAGGGAAAGAGGATGTCACCTGGTCTCATTAGCCTAAATCAGCTTAAATATACACATATCTCTTAAGTTTGTTACAGAGTCGTAGATGGGCGTGACAGGGCACTGTACTCGTGGTAAGAAGTGCCCAGGAAAAATGCAACACCAAAATTTATGCTGAAAACAAGATGAAGCAACAGAGCACTCCTTGAGTTTTGTTTGCATGTTTGTTCTGTTATTTATGATCAGCGACTGTAGCACCAAAAATGCCTAAGGGTAATATATTGACCATTTACAGGGAGCCAAGGAAGGAAGAGGTGCTGGGGAACACTCCAGGGTAAATTTAGTGTGATTTTTGTCTTGGGTTTGAAAACTGGAGAAATTCCTGCTCCTGTGCTCGTGGTTCAGTTGCTGTGATTGTAGGGCAGGAGAGGTGCTGGCAGACCCAGCTGGTTTTCCTCTGCTAGCAAAAGCATGGACTGGCTTTAGGCTTTCCCAGTCTCACTGAGAAACACTGGATGAAACTTCAACTGAGAGCAAGACCTTGATTTGTCTTAGCTTTGCTCTGAGGTACTGAATGTTGCCAGCAGTAACAGATCCAACAAATATACTTTCCTAGGTCGCTGTTGCCGCAGGAGGGTGAGGTTTTTAATTGTCAGTATTTTTATGGAAATATGAGTGTTGTTCTTAAAAGGTACATTTTGAACTCTACAGTTTTCCATTAAGCTTTTAAGTAGTTTAAATACATTCTGTCGTCAAAGGGACCAGAGTTTGAGAGTAGCCTTTGATGTTTTGTTGTTACTTTAAATAGGTTGAGGTCTCATTTAAAATAAGCAGGCAGTTTTCAGATGCTGCTTTGAATGAGGAGATGCTTGCTACCCAGGTGTTGAATAAAACAAGAGTGTTCAGGGTAATGTAATATAATACATCTGCATATTTAATTACTTCCTTTGCTCTCACTGTTGTAAATGAGTACTTTAAAAAAGAAATAAATCAGTTTTGAGTGGGAAGAAGCTGACAGGTATGGAGTAGTGGCGAAGAAAATAAAAAGAGGAGGAAAGCAAAGTGTAACAAGAACAAAATACAGCATCTTTTTCATCATCTGGGCTGTGAATTGAGTGATGTGACCAGCATATTGCAGTCTTGCTGTAATCAGTAAGGCTCTGTAACACTGCCAGACCTTTGCCATGGGTGGCATGTACCTCCCCCACAAAATACACAGCTAAAGAAGACAAGCAAATCCTCTGAAGCAGGGTGTCCAAGTGAAATGCTTGATTTTTTGCTCGTGCAAGCTTTTTTTGGTGAACTGGACAGATTCTCTCTCAATTAAAGACTCGTACAATGAATTGCTAAAGTTGGTTAGCTCAAAGGCAGTTCAGGTGGCTGGAGGCTCTAAAGGAGGCTGAGGCACTGAGAGCCAGGAGGCATTTGTTTTCTCCAGTCACTGTGCAGAAGGCATGTGCCATATGTAAGGCAAGAAGATGCTAAACATGTGCCATGGTTTGGGGGTTCTGTGAGCCTGCTCTCAGCCTTTCTTCTGAGGGAGAAGAGAGGTGAAGGGTCCCACATTGCAGACATACATGCTCTAATTTCATCTACCCAGCCTTCTGAGGTTTTCAGATTTCTGAATTTGAGGTTTATGCCACTTGGGAACCAAAGTTAACTGACTGCTGTGACTCACAGGCTGGTGCTTCCAAAGTCATCTACACAATAAGAGACATTCTACCAGCCATGCCTGGTACAGTCTGATTGCAGGTGGTTAACAGCTTGTTTAGCTGGTGAACTAGCCTCCTTCTTGGAAGCACTTATCAATGCATTGCTGGAGGTCAGATCTAGAGGAGGAACATAAAAAAGGCTGTGCTTGCAAGTGCCCACTGCAGGCTATGACAAGGTGAGGGTGCTAGGGAGGAGCTTGAGGGGAAACCTTGTTAGAGCAGCTTCAGATGTTCTTACTCTGGATGTTACCCCCTGTACAAGTGACTGGAAAGCCTGTGTGGTCTGAGCCTTAGCTGCACCCCTTCCCAGCCCAGCATAGTACCCTAAAGCTCTTCTGAAATAGAGCGTGAACTGGAGCATAAGTATAGATGTGCTTCTGCAGACTTTGCAGCTCCTTCCCACACACAGCCAGGGGCTCTGTCCTGAGCTGATGCAGCAGGTCAGTCAGGGTGTGTTGAAGCCTCTTGTGTTTACAACAGGCTCTCCCTGTATAATCCCCCTGTGAACTTGCAGTCCCTGAAGCATGATGTTGTGCCCATGGGTGTTTCTGAAGTGGGTTAATGACTGCTAGAAACTATAAGCATGATTTTAAGAGCTGTTGTCAAAGGCTTAGGGTTGGGCTGGCTACTAGACAAATGGCAGATGCTCTCTATTAACCCCTCTCCCTTCCCAAAGGGGAAAAGAAAGGGAATAAGGGAGAGAAACATGGATTGGAAAAGAAAACTAAAACTGCTTTAATGAAACAATAACAATAAAATTAAATATACAAATATGTACAAAACCAGTGTTGAACTCAAGCCCTCTGTTGGCAGTTATGTCACTGTGACCACTGATGCTGTGGAGCAGGCGCTGGGGTGGCAGATGGGAACCAGATTCAGGAGCTGGATCCTGAACCTGGATTCAGGAGTGCACATATTGGGCTCAAAGGCAGAGCAGACAGTCCTCCTTGGACACCAGCCAGTGAAGAAGAAAGCTTGACCCTGGTGATCCCTCAGCTTTATACTGAATATGCCACACATGGGATGAAATCCCTTGTTGGTCAGTTTAGGGTCCCCTGTCCTGGCCACTCCTCCCCACAGGTGCAACCTCTTACTTTCTGCACCCCCACCGTGGCACACAAGATCCAGCAGTGACCTTGGTCTGCACAGGAGCAAGTACAAGCAAGAACCTTTCTGCACACCCCAATCCTTGGTGGTGACTCTAAACATGAAGCACGATCACTGTTGGAAGCAGAGACTGTGAAAATCTGCTGTGAACTTCAGAAAGTGCCATTACTGAGAAGAGACCGAGATGCAAAGTAAAATCACTAAACAGAATTAGTTCTAAGTCAACTCAGGTTGGCTGTGCAAGAATAACTGTGGTAACAACCCCACATTATCTGTGAAGGTTCCTCTCTGCTCGGGGAGGATCAGGAGCTTGGAAATATTGAGCTGCTGCTCAGGATGATGAGCTGGAGACAGGGTAAGGAAATGGAACAGCTTTCCCTCTGAGGCTCAGGTTATGCTTAGAGCAACTTGCCTCTTTCAGCTGGGACATTTCTCATGTGAGAAATGCCATTTCTTCATCTCTTGGAAGAGCCTGTCAATGGAGCTGTGGATGGTCCAGAGGAGCTGCACAGGGGGTTAGCCAGGCACCACACAAGAAGGTGCTGCAGTGGTAGGATTAGCCCTTGGGGAACTCCAGGTTTCCTCACTGTTTCTGTTTCCAGAGTGCTCTTCTGAGAGCCTGGTTGTATGTGTAGCTGCAGCTCATGACCTCCAAACTAACAGCCTGTAAAGAAGATTATTTAGTTTTATTAGCTAGGATAGTTGCTACTAATTAAGCAACACAAGCCTTCAAGTGAGGTGCAAATTGAGTCTTCCTTTTACAGACTGTCATGAAGGTGTGTTTCTAATTAAAGACACTTTGCTTGTTTGGGTAAGAGCCATTTTACATGGTGTGTCTGTGCAGGGAGCTGCATCTGCTTCCATTACCTGTTCCATGTGCACAGTAGAGTCTGGCTTCATCTGTCCACATCACCCCATGCAGCAGGTTTGACCAGGACCAAGGAGGTGGCACAGCCTGTCCTTGGGTCCCCAGTTTACCTGTGGCAGTAATTGGGGACCACCCTGCCCTTACCCAGAAATGTGTGTGCTTTTCTTGTTGTGAGGAGGCTGGAAACACTCACTGGCAAAAGCCACCAGTCATGGGGAGCTGCTGGAGCAGTGGTGGCCTGTCCCCCTTCCCAAGGCAAGGGAGGACCAGGGATGGTGAGAGCCCACGGCCTGCTCCAGCTTGTACTTTTTTATTCAAGTGATGTTTGGGCATTCAATTTTAATTGTGTTGGGGAAGCACCTTTAAAATCCAAGAGAAGATGAGCAAGCAATTCTCCTCTTCATCTCTGATTGCTGTCTGTGACTTGGAGCAAAGAGTGGGTGAAGTTCCCTGGCCTACATCTGAGTCAGTGGGGGCTCTATATCATCATGGGGTTTGCTTTTCCATAGCTCCTCACCCAGCTGTGAAGGTCACTGTGACTGTTTCTTACTTAGCTAGCAACAGGTTTGTAAGCCAGCTCTCCTCTCCCAAAATACAGCTTTATGCTCATTTCTCATTCAGTTAGAGCAAAAATACAAGATTCATGGCAATTGCAATTAAAAATGTCCCCAGACTTAAATTTTGGGCTCCCAGTGCTAATAGTAATAGCAGTGGCTTTTGTATTTGTAGCTAGCTTATGCCTTAGACATGGTAGACCCAATTCATAAATGTGATTTAGTGCACTATAAGCAGCAGATGTTTGTACAAAACAGCATCCTGTAACTTCTGTAGGCACCAGATATTTCAAAAAAAAGCTGGGACATTGGCTCTTCCTAAATCTCTATTTGTATAAAAGAGAAAAACATCCAAGAAAATCACTATTCTTTGCCTCAAGAAGCATCTCAAGGAATTGTAAGAATGTATAGAAGGGCTGCTGCTGGTTTAAGAGGCCAGATTGTGACCTGATCCTATGTAAGACAGTGGAGCATAAGACTGATCCCTCAACAACACACTTTTGACAGTATCTCCAGTCCAGCTGCTGCTTGGACAGCCCCACTTGTGAGGGCAAAGCAGGCCATGGGAAGGGGCTGGCAGGGGAGCTGTGGCCCTGTCCCCACCTGACCTCAGCCACTGACTGGCTGAATAAACTGCAGGGAAGGGGGGGATTTCTCCTTTTGCTCACTGCAGGAGGAAATTCTGATAAAGAATTAGCAGATAAGGCAACATCAAGGACAGGAATGCAGGTATCAGGGACTGCCAGCTTTAGCAACATGTTTTGTTCCCCTAGTGGTTTCAGGCCCCACAGACAGAACCTGGCCCACCTGTGTGAGACCCCAACTGCCCCCAGGTGATCATGGTTGGGGTGGTGGGTGAGGTTAGAGCTGTAACAACCAGGAACTGACCAGTTTGGGAGAAGCAACAAGGAGCTCATCAGTTGGAAGAGAGTTCCTGTTGGGGGCAGCTTGCTGAGCTCTCTCTCAGTGCTGTGTTCCCCCTTGGCTGATTCGAGATGGAGGAGAGCAAATATGAAGAATAAAAGCTGAAGTTCTGCTGAGGGGCTGTTGCTGAGTTTAGTGTTGGCCTGAGGAGGAAGAGAGCTGGCAGCACACTGTCCAACGTGCAAATGCAGTCAGACCCCCCTGCGTGTAAATACACTGGTCAATACAGGGTGGCCACGCTCACAGAAATGGCCTTGACCGCCCTCAAGAACCCCACCTTTGAAGTCCCCATGCAGCGTGTGGTTCCCTCCTTCCTGCTGGCTGTTGAGCCATGTATTATTGATGGCTTCCACCAGCCTCCCTCGCCCTGCTCCTGCAGAGCCCTTGTGCACTGCTGAGCCAAAGCAGGTGCAGAGACCAGCGTGGAGCCTGAGCTGCTGATCTCCAGGCTGGCAGGGCTGGTTTCTTTTCATGCATGCTTCCTAGCACTAATGGGACCACTTGATAGTGCCACAGCAACTGAAGAGGACTTGTAGAGAGGATTTCATTTTTTTTCTTCTTCTTCCTTATTTAGGCATTACTCATTTTCTTTACAATGTCTTCCTGGTTGTCTGGGTAAGAAAGGCAGAGCTGTGCTGTTGGGTTGATTGCAGGTATAAGATATTCCACCACCCTTTAAAAATAACAGACTTATGTGATCAGACATCTCCTGCCTTTGTGCTTCAGATACCTGGCATCATTAGACATGTTGGATGGGAGTTAAGTGTCCTAATTCCTGTTGTTTTTCACTGGTGTTGGGGCTTTTTTTTGGCTTGTCTTGGTTTTTTCTTTTCATGGAGTTTGTATTATGAAGTACTGAATCCTGCTCCCTCACTTTTGTTTGACTTAGGGTAAAATAAGTAGAGAAAAATCGATAAGTACAATTTAATTCAGAGTTTTCTGAAGTTTCTCATTTAGTCACATTTATACTGGATGGAAAATGTCACTATTAAAGGAATGCTCTGTATTAAAAACTATGAAGAGTAGTAGTTGACTGTATACACTTTGTATTTGATCATGGTTGTGGAAATGTGAATAGACACAAACATTCAGACATGGATGACTTAAAAATAGTTCATTTTCATTCATATTTGAAGTTTTATTTCCTTTTTTTACTGTGTGTGTACGTGCAATACTTTTTATTAGCCATATGTGCTTACACAGGTGAGAACTATGTGCATCTGTCTTTAGAGAAGCATTTTCCTCTAGGTATTCTCAGCTTTATACAAGTTGCAGTGTTCATAGATTGCTAGAAGGATCCATAGTTGGTCTTTCCCTGTCTTACAGAAAAAGTGACATTGTGTCAGAGCAAGAAACCACTCGGGTTGTAGAAAAAGAGGAGTTGCTGAGGTGCTCAGAGTAGTCACTGAAGCTTACTGCAAAGCTTGTTACTCAAACTGCCTGGAAAATATGAATAAAACTTGATGTTCAGGAGCTGGTCACAATGAAGGAGGTTCATCAAAGCAAGGGTTTAGCTTAAGTGTCTTTATCTGCTTTCTCTTAGGTTAAAAACCAGCCTCCCACCCAGAATTCTATTGTTGGGGTAGTTTAACAGCAAGCATCCAATTATGGTGTTCAACTAATGTAAGAGAGAAACACTAAGATGAGATTGTGATTATTTATCTGTGCCAGTCTCCTCTGCCTTGTAACTGGTGGCCAAGTGCCTGCACCTCTGGTTCTGCAGAAATGTTTTATTTACCCTTGACTGTCCCAGCACCATCTTCACCCAGTGGGAGCTCAGGAGCAGGAACTGGAGGCTGGATGGAGGAGCAAGCCAGGGTGAACAGGGGCCACAAGAGGCTGGAGGGAGGAACATGAAGGAGAAATTACTCTGGAGTAAGTCTTTGGGGTTCTTTTGTTGTTGTTGTTGGGGTTTTTTTTCCTTATTATATGAGAAAAACAAACAAACTACAAACCCCACTACTGCAGAACTACATAGTTTTATTTTTATGGTAGAATTTATGAGTTAAAGTATATTCTTTGTGAGACAAGAAAATTTCTTCTTGTGCAAGGTTTGTTCTTGCCAACAAGAATTACTTGTACTTGTTTTTGTCCATTCATGGATATACCTATAGCTGTATTGCTACAAAAGGTTAGCCTACTGAAAGAGGAGTTGCTGGAATGTGTGTTAGATGTCTTTTATTTCTGTTCTAGATAATTATGGTTTTTTGCAGTTGGACAGAGAAGAAACTTGGGAGATAACTTCTTAGAAAAAGAAAATTAGGGAGCAAGGAGACTTTGAAACTGTCTCAGCAGTGAATATTTCAATAGTTTGGTGACCTTAGTAATGACCTTAGCTGGTAGGAAGATGGTTTTATAGCAAAGTGAAAAGCCCTTCCTTCTACTTCTTTGTTAATAATTTACCATTAAGTACTGGTGTCAAACTTGAGAATTAAAAAGATTTAACAGCATAGAAGTACAAGCCAGGCCTACTAATATGTAACTCTTTTGGATCTAAAAGACAAAGCCACATCTCTAAGAGTTGTAAGTGCATTTATAAAAAGTTGGAACAGGAAAACAATTTAAAACATCTCAGTGATCACATTGACAGTGATCTCAATGTACTTCTGAAACCATAAAATGTGTTTTCTTTATCTGTATAAAGAGTTGCTTTCATTCTGTCCTGGAAATGAGGCAGGTAAACCATTGTAATGTGATCTGGGATTTATATTGTAACTTATGTGCTTAAAATTCACGTTGTTTGTGTGCTGCTTAGTATGTTGCTCTATTTCAGTAAGTACATTAGATAGAATGTGACCAAATAAATACCCCATCTGTCTCTCAGCTGACACTGGACAATTTTAAAAAATCCCCTCTTACAACAGAGTTGAGGATTTCACAATCCCATCTTTCAGCATCAAGCACTTAAAAATGTAGTGGAAAAGATGTTTTGGCTGATGATTCTTATACTTACACAACTGAGATGTGTAGGCATTTAATTCTTTTATTTTAATCAAACAGTATTCCACCAGCAAAAGTATACTAGTACAGAAACCATTGCTTTGGAAAGTAAGGTAGAATGGAAGTCAAGACCATGTTGTACAACTAGTTGTTTATGTGTAATAAGATTTAATATGTTTATGGTGGTGTTATCTGTGCTAGATGTTCTCCTTCCACACCATGACAACAGGACATCCATGAGAAAAAATTAGCCATCATGCAAAAGGATTATTTACTGTTTAAGTTTTGGGGTTTCTGCATTTAAAAGGAAAAAACCAAAACAACACAACTGTATGTAGGTACAGATATCCCATGGCAGTGTGATTCACAGGAGTTGCAGCCATTTAGGACATGGTTGAGTGGTCATGGTAGTGTTGGGTTGATGGTTGAACTTGATGATCTTAGAGGTGTTTTGCAACCTTAATGATCCTATGAAATGCCAGAGTTGAATCAAACAGCAGCTGGATGCTGAGCTTTGTAAAAAAAGCAGACATGGCATCATTTTTTATTAACTGCCACAAGTTTGCTGCAAGTGATGTGTTCCTTGATTCATTAGTAGCAGAAGAAAGAAAACTTTGTTGGGGGGGTGGTGGGGAGAGAATTTTACATTTCTTTTTATTTGACCAAGGAAGATTACTCTTATTCCAAAGTGTTATTGCAAATTAAGTATTCCTCTTAGTAAGTTGCCAATATCATTGGTACCAAAGGACAGTAGTAGAACCACTGAATACATCCCAAGTAAATAACTTCCATGAAGTAAATCACTTGTTCCTGAAGTAAATCACTTCACCCATTGTGAGGACTGGAATTGAGTCACAGCAGAACTTAAAATTACAGTTTGATTTGCAACGTTGGCTGTGCCAAAGGGAAAGTGCCAGTCAGACTTAGAAGAAGAAATGCTACTTGCAGTGCATGAGCATGTTAATGAGTCCAGTACTGATGATCACGTGGTGAGCATCATATGTGCATTTTTAATTGTTCTTTAATGCCTTCCATTTAGCACTCTCTGAGGTTTGGGCTTTCCCATTCCAGCACTGGCTGCTATCAAGGGCCAAAGCAACTAAGTGGCCCAGTTAAAGAGGCTCTGGGACTCCTGTGCTATTCAAACTGGTCCAGCAGCATCATGTAGCATATTTGGATATATTAATTCCTAAATGGAGATTACTTGAGTCAGATAATATCAGATCTGGTTTGATTAATGCTTGGATTTAGTTAAATTTTCTCTAATTTCATTTTACTACTGCTCACTAAAATCCCAGAGTGAAGTAGAGCACTTGATAAATGTTGGGATTTTTCATTAATTGCTAAATGTTGGGGGTTTTCATTAATTGCTAAATGCCCAAACCCTTATCTCCTCCCTAAAACCCCACCATCTGTACTTTGCAGAGTGCTTAGAGATAGTGTGGGTGGACAGACCAGTCCTGCCCATCACTGCCCTTCATTGGAAGCTCTTTCCCAGCACCAGTACAGAAAGTCTTATGGGACTAAATGCTTCAGCTTTGTCTCTTCATGGGCTAAACCAAGGTCTTTGGGTTCCAACACTTGGTAATCTTGTACATTTTTGTGGTCATAAAATCATCCATTTTTTAATATATGTATTTAAAAGGCATTAAAAAGCAATATAGAGAAAAGACATAGTACAGAAAGGTATGAAAAAAAATAATCTAAATCATTCTTTCACTTTCCAGAAACAAACGTCCACAAAGCCTCTTTTTTCCTGCTGTACTGAAATTCAGATGAAAATAACATTGTCTTTTGCAATGGTACCTTTAAATCCTCAGTGGAAAAGTTGGGGCTTTTTTCTGTGTGTCTGCCTTTATAATTATTTTCAAGTAATTTTTGAGTTTTATGTGGAGAAAAAAAATTGCAAGGTGAGGGAGAGAAACAAAATAGAACCTCTTGATGGTGGTGAAAAGGGTTTCCTCTTTTTCTGTAGTTTGTGAACTCTGCTTTGCATCTACTTCCCAGCATTTGGGGGTGAGGGGTATCAAGTCTTGATTGTGGTATGGCACTTTGCAGTGCAAAGAGTTAAATGATGCATGAAATGACCTGTCACACTGTATTATGGGCCACAGTTTTCTACACAGGGAGGAATGCTTTAAAAAAAAAAAAGACAGAAAAAAAGCAATTCCTGAAGCCCCACTTCTTTGTTGAAGAGAAATATTTGGTGTGTATGTATATATATTTCTGCATAATTTATTTTAGCTAAGCCACGGGAGCCCATCAAGGACCAAAATAGGATATGCTGGGTAGTTTCCCTCATCAATTCATTAGGGAAGGTAATGGTGGAGATTTGGTGCCTGTGATAGAGCTTTCCTGCAGGGAACAACAAAACTGAGCTTCTGCATCTCATACTGGAATTTCATTTTCTTGAATGGCTCCAAGTAGCTTCATTACTGGGGGAGAAGATGGGAACGT
Organism: Brachypteracias leptosomus; assembly: GCA_013401335.1. Taxonomy (NCBI): domain Eukaryota; kingdom Metazoa; phylum Chordata; class Aves; order Coraciiformes; family Brachypteraciidae; genus Brachypteracias; species Brachypteracias leptosomus. The sequence goes on along the minus strand of VYZX01028764.1, from coordinate 804,710 downwards.
GTTTATGAAGCTTTGCAAAATGAATAAGAAGTGCTGGTACACTGCATTTCTTATTAAATCACAGTGTTCTCCAGTTTGTCCTACAGGATTTCAGCTGGTTTTGCCTGCAGTTGATGGTGCTTGGTTGAAGGTCAGATTGAAACAAGAAGTCTGCAGTGTAAAAGTCTTGTCTGAGGGTTCATGTGTCCTCCTTTGCACTACAAATACCTTTTTGTCATGAGGGTATGGGCACAAATCTTCCCTCAGGCTTGGGACCTAAATGCAAGTGCAATTTTAGGCCTTATATTTTTAAACAGAAAACAGTCACTTTAAATGGGAGTCACTTTAAATGGGAGTCACTTTCTGTTTTCTTCCTTTGTATGTAGAATATGGTCAGGAATGCAGTAGAAATTTTTTTTAAAAAAAAAACACACCCTTTTTTTCCCTTCAGCTGCAGAGTTTGCTCCCTGTTAAAGATCTGCTAGTGGGGTAGAAAATCTGGTTAGCTTTAAACCCATGAGAATCAGAAGATGACACAGCCCTCTCCCAGTATTTCAGTTCATACAATGACATTCCCTGCTTGTCATTACTTGGATTTTTCCAGACAGCTGTAGCAGTGCCAAAATCCTGATCAGGCATCCACCAACTCCATCCCCACTTCTTACCTGCTTAATATTTATGTGTCTGTGTTTCATGTCAGTAAATAATATATTTAATGACATACTTCAGATTAATTATGTAGCAGTTGCCACATCTTGTTGCGAAGCAGAGAAAACCTCACTCCTGAGGGGCAACCTGAGGTGTAAAACACCTGCCCAGCAGTATTTAAAGTAACTTATTTTCTGCTGGACCTAAGAATGGACTATTTTCACCCAGTTCCATGGGAAGGCTCGTTTTCACATGGCAGTGGTGCTGTGAAGGAGGTATCTGGATAGTCCTTTCCTCCCCAACCTTCTATTGACGGCAGACAGAGTGGGNCTCATAGGAGAGGTGCTCCAGTCCTCTGATCATCCTCATGGCCCTCCTTTGGACATGTTCCAGCACGTCCAGATCTTTCTTGTAATAGAGGCTCCAGAACTGGACACAGTGCTCCAGGTGGGGTCTCACGAGGGTGGAGTAGAGGGGGAGAATCACCTCCCTTGACCTGCTGGCCACACTTCTCTCGATGCAGCTATGGAGAAGGATGTTGAGCCTTGACAATATTGCCCACTCCCTAGCTTTGGGAAGGTGCAAATGGCAATTTTCTTGGGTTTGTGGATTTTGCTTGAAGTGTCTTGGGGGCAGTTCATAACCAGGTCTTCATTTTTTTATCAAGATTTAGGGAGCTGCAAGTTCCTGTGTGGGAACAGGTTGGTGACCCACCAAAGCATTTTTCTGTCTGGAAGTGCCTTATGTTTGATGCTCCAGAGGAAAGTGAACTTCCTCTGCAAGTATTGTGTTTATCAAACTGCTGTTACCACCACAGGCCAGGGNACAGTCACTTTAAATGGGAGTCACTTTAAATGGGAGTCACTTTCTGTTTTCTTCCTTTGTATGTAGAATATGGTCAGGAATGCAGTAGAAATTTTTTTTAAAAAAAAAACACACCCTTTTTTTCCCTTCAGCTGCAGAGTTTGCTCCCTGTTAAAGATCTGCTAGTGGGGTAGAAAATCTGGTTAGCTTTAAACCCATGAGAATCAGAAGATGACACAGCCCTCTCCCAGTATTTCAGTTCATACAATGACATTCCCTGCTTGTCATTACTTGGATTTTTCCAGACAGCTGTAGCAGTGCCAAAATCCTGATCAGGCATCCACCAACTCCATCCCCACTTCTTACCTGCTTAATATTTATGTGTCTGTGTTTCATGTCAGTAAATAATATATTTAATGACATACTTCAGATTAATTATGTAGCAGTTGCCACATCTTGTTGCGAAGCAGAGAAAACCTCACTCCTGAGGGGCAACCTGAGGTGTAAAACACCTGCCCAGCAGTATTTAAAGTAACTTATTTTCTGCTGGACCTAAGAATGGACTATTTTCACCCAGTTCCATGGGAAGGCTCGTTTTCACATGGCAGTGGTGCTGTGAAGGAGGTATCTGGATAGTCCTTTCCTCCCCAACCTTCTATTGACGGCAGACAGAGTGGGAGGTGGCAGGTCCGTGTTTCCAGCTATCATAGAATCATAGAGTTGTCAGGGTTGGAAGGGACCTTAAAGATCATCTTGTTCCAACCCCCCTGCCATGGGCAGGGACACCTCCCACCAGAGCAGTTACTCACAGCCCCATCCAACCTGGCCTTCAAAACGTCCAGGGATGGGGCTTCCACCACCTCTCTGGGCAACCTGTGCCAGTGTCTCCCCACCCTCCTGGGGAAGAACTTCTTCCTAATGTCTAATCTGAATCTACCCACCTCTAGTTTTGACCCATTCCCCCCAGTCCTACCACTACCCGGCATCCTAAAAAGTCCCTGCCCAGCTTTCTTGTAGCCCTCTTAAGATACTGGAAGGCCACAGGAAGGTCCCCTCGGAGCCTTCTCTTCTCCAGACTGAACAACCCCAACTCTCCCAGTCTGTCCTCATAGGAGAGGTGCTCCAGTCCTCTGATCATCCTCATGGCCCTCCTTTGGACATGTTCCAGCACGTCCAGATCTTTCTTGTAATAGAGGCTCCAGAACTGGACACAGTGCTCCAGGTGGGGTCTCACGAGGGTGGAGTAGAGGGGGAGAATCACCTCCCTTGACCTGCTGGCCACACTTCTCTCGATGCAGCTATGGAGAAGGATGTTGAGCCTTGACAATATTGCCCACTCCCTAGCTTTGGGAAGGTGCAAATGGCAATTTTCTTGGGTTTGTGGATTTTGCTTGAAGTGTCTTGGGGGCAGTTCATAACCAGGTCTTCATTTTTTTATCAAGATTTAGGGAGCTGCAAGTTCCTGTGTGGGAACAGGTTGGTGACCCACCAAAGCATTTTTCTGTCTGGAAGTGCCTTATGTTTGATGCTCCAGAGGAAAGTGAACTTCCTCTGCAAGTATTGTGTTTATCAAACTGCTGTTACCACCACAGGCCAGGGTTATTGATTATTTCATGTAATCTAGTGCAAAACTACAACTCTTATTTGCCACTTCCAATCAGGCTTGAAAAACTGCCCTCAAATCATGTTACAGGAAGACTTGGCCCAGTGTTGTTGGACAGTTGAAGATTCCTGGAGCTTTCTCAGTTGTTCCAGCACACAAACAGGTCTCAGCATAATTCTGTCTTGTGTGAGAATGATTTGCTGGTGGCCAGAACTCGAAATTCAGGGTGTGGGAGCTGGACCCCAAAGGAAGCACTCACAAAACCAAAGCTTTTGAACTGAACACTCTGCTTGAACTGTCAAGTGCCAGAAGTAAGTTGGTGCAGTGTTATTTTAGATGGCAGCTGGATCACAGCCTTGCTTCTGGACATTCTTGAGGTTGGTGCCATGGCAGTCATGGGAGCAGCAAGGGGCCCAAATATGCCCATGCCTGCATGGGAGTGGGCACACAAAGGAGCTCTGCCATGTCACCGATGGAGTTTCCTCCTACAGTAGTCCCCATGCAAGCTGCAGCAGGCACATCTACTCCTCTCATTCATCTGCTCCACTCCTCATTCATCACCACATGAGCAGTCTGGAGACCTGTGTAGTTTTACATTCCATGCAGTGATGGAACAGAAAATAAAATCTCTGCTGTTTCCACAGCAACTTGTGCGTCGGACCCTGGCTGGAGCCAGTCCCTGCACTTGGTGACTTCAGTAAAAGCTTGTTAAAAGCAAGCACATGCTCCTGTGCTCCCACCAAGCCCCTCTTGGTTATTGACGTAAGGGGACTGTGGTGAATATATGACCATAAGTGCAGCTCTAGATTTCCTATTGTCACTTTATTCCTTCATATTTCAGCCCATGCTGCTGCTTTGGTTTGAGTCACTCTTCCATCTGCAGAGTCATTGCAGAGCGCTTGAGGATTATCCCTTCAGATCTTCCTGAGGATGGCATGGTCAGAAGTGGTTAGTGCTTGGTGGCTGGTGACCTGTGTGAAATGATCTGGGAGGCTCAGTGCTGTCACTACCTGACAGCCACCACTAGCCCAGATGCTAGATGTTCACCCCAGGTACCAGTATAGGTTGGGGANGGCTGCCCAGGGAGGTTGTGGAGTCTCCTTCTCTGGAGACATTTAAAACCCTCCTGGACGTGTTCCTGTGTGACCTGCTCTAGGTGATCCTGCTCCAGCAGGGGGACTGGACTAGATGATCTTTCGAGGTCCCTTCCAATCCCTGACATTCCGTGATGCTGTCAGCACCAGTGGCTCCCTTAGCAGCACCAAGGACTGGACTTCTTCCTTTTTTACCTGAAGGTGGTTTCTCCAGTTCAGATTGCAGTTTATAGATTATTCCACCCATCAGTTTTCCTGGCTGAAACAATCTGTGCATTCACACATGGCTCTGTGCATGGGTTTGCATAGCTCATAAATCACACAAAAGCCAATTCAATACACACTGGTAATGGTGTAATTTCTTTCACACCTCAGTGGCAATTCTGTGGCCATTTGGTTTCCACTGAAGTGCTTTTATTTAAAATTCACATCATCCTCACTGGATATTTATGATTGTTTCCCACAGCCGTAAAAAACTCAACACTTCTGCTTATGGAGCAAAGTAAATATTTGGTCTAATTTGTGGTTAACATGAAAAGGTTTCTAATTAAAGCATCCACACTTTAAATGGTGTATGATCTCTCAAGCTGATTACATGCATATATGTGACATCTTCACCGTGACTCTAGAAAGCATGGGGCGAAAAAAAAGCCCCACTCTGTTCATGAGAAACTTCTGTTGTGCTGTAAAATGCAGCAGAGTCCCCAGCATTTGGTACTGTAATTACAGTTGCAAGATTGGTAAACATGAGTTTGCTTTTAGTATGTTACACAGCCAAAATAGCCTCCTCTTTTCAGCTACTATTGCTCGTGGAGAACTTGAGCTCGTTGGGAGCTGTCTGTCAAAATGTTTGTAACAAGAAGTTGAGTTTGCATAACACTGATGTGTTGATGTCTCCTGCTTCTAACTGTTGACACCAACAGGCTAAAAAGCTTGGGTTTGGGGAGGGAGAAAATTGCATTAGTTCAGCTCGTTTGGCGAATCTCTGTTTGCTGAATTAATTTGCTTTGTTTTTTCTGCTGAATATTGAACCTTATTTTCAAATTTTGCATATACTGCTTGAGGGGAGTAGCTCCAGCTCCCATTTTCTGTGACTACATTTCCTTACAACCCTGGGCCAGGGGTGCAGTGCTGATACCACAGGCTGTGTCTGGCCAAAAACCTCCTCCCTGGTACTCCCTGGGCTCCAGGGTTGCACCTCAGCAGCTAAATGAGTGTCCTGGGTTCTTCTCTAAGCATCGTTAATTCAGTTGATGTGGTGAAATCTGTCCCTTCACGTGATGAGTAGGTACTTTGTGAAGCTCTAGCTGGATTAGCAGCAGTGGACAAATAATCACGAGTGTCTTGGTAGTTGTTGCTTCACTGGTACCCTCTGTCCTTGTTTGAGGTAGAACAGAACTCATTCTGTTCAGTGATTTTACTTTCCAGCTCAGTCTCTTCTCAGTAATGGCACTTTCTGAAGTTCACAGCAGATTTTCACAGAGTCTCTGCTTCCAGCAGTGATAATGCTCCATATTTAGAGTCACTACCAAGGATTGGGGTGTGCAGAAAGGTTCTTGCTTGTACTTGCTCCTGTGCAGACCAAGGTCACTGCTGGATCTTGTGTGCCACAGTGGGGGTGCAGAAAGTAAGAGGTTGCACCTGTGGGGAGGAGTGGCCAGGACAGGGGACCCTAAACTGACCAACGAGGGATTCCATCCTATGTGCAGCATATTCAGTGTAAAGCTGAGGGATCACAAGGGTCAAGCCTCTTCTTTGATGGCCAGTGTCCAAGGAGGACTCTGTTCACTCTGCCTTTGATCCCAATCTGTGTTCCTGAATCCAGTTCCCATCTGCCACTGAGTCCAGTCTGGGACTTCCCCCGTGCCTGCTCCACAGCGTCAGTGGTCACAGTGACCTCATTGCCATCACAGGGGTTGGGTTCAATGCTGGGTTTGTATATATACCATTTTACTATTATTATTTTAATTAAAGCAGTTTTAATTTTCTAATCCATAAATCTCTCTCCCTTATTCCCTTTCTCTTCTCCTTTGGGAAGTGAGAGGGGTTAACAGAGGGCATCTGTTACTTGTTTAGTGGCCAGCCCAGCTCTAGGTGTTGACACCCTCCTATTCACAATAGGGATATATAAATGCTAAAGCACATAACCAGTTTCAAGGTGACATTATTAGCTCCCTTTCACCCTCCCAATAAACATCTGAAGAGCACAGTTGTTATTTTCTTTCTTCCCTGGAACACTCAAGCATGAGGGAGCTCAGTGGTGTGCTCAGCCATTTGTTATCTGAAATAAGCTCTGAAATTTCAAAAGAAGCAGAGATAAGAGGTCCATTGGGAAGAGGACAAGTTCCTGGGAAGTCAGTCATGTGGGGAGCAGGCTGGTGTCTCCGTGCTCTGCTGTGCTTGGGGTTTGTTGCCATTGCCAGGATCGTGAGAGGTTGTCAGAAACAGGGAGCGTATCTTTCATAATCATATAGCATCTGCTGTCTGAGGCACTCCAAGTCCTTCTCTGACATCTTTGAATTAAGTTCCACTGCTCCTGTGTGATTCAGTGTTATCTCCCTTATACAGGAGGGAGACCTATGCAGAGACAGATGAAGCTGTTTGCTGAAGGTGACACAGCAATTCTCTGGCGGTGCTGCTCCGCTGCTTCCCAGCACTGTCTTGCAGGCAAGGTTGTCCTTTCTCCCTCGAGGGTGCTAGAGGGAGGTGTATTAGTCCTCTTTTTTTTTTTTAAACCTCCTTTTCCTGTGTTTAAGCAGAGAGAAATTGTCTGGGCTGGTGAAGCAAGTTGGTTTCAGACATCTTGTCAAAGTAACTTGCCTTGTCTGTGCATGGCAGGAGGCTCAGGTGGGCTGGTGGTGTCACAGAGCTAGTCAGGGGCACTTATGGGACCCATCAGGGTTGGCAACCTGACAAACAGTCTGTCTTAAACTTCTGTTTCATCAGTAGAAAAAGAGTAAATGTATTGTAATTGTGGCCATCATGCTAGCTGACAACAATGTGATCCTTCCCTCCATGTACCATCCAGCTCCACCAGTGCTCTTGAGAGCTCTCACCTGCCAGGGGGAAGACAACACTTGGCATTGCACAGAGCTGTCGGTCCAACCCTTGGGTTTTAATGTTGGTGCTAATGAGCAATGCTGAGACTCTCCAGCCACAGGTTAGCTGGTGACAAGAATCCCCACGAGCAGGGTACCTGCTGCACATAGTCAGCCAGGAACCTGCTGCAAAGCATTGAGGCAGCAGGACCTTTCCTGCAGGGTCTGAGGGAGTGTGTGCAGAGAACTCGGAGGCAGAATATGAAAAGGGCTCCGCTTCCCTCATTAGCTCACAAAAATGAGCTGCCAAAATGAGACTGTGGTGGCCTCTGACATCATGTGGTAACCACTCAGTTGTAATTAAACATGTTGAGTGAGGTAGCTCCAGTAGGCTGTTGTTGGTGTCCAGGCATGGGGTCATGGGAGGTGGGAGCTGTTGGCTTTTCTTTGTCGGATGTCGCTTCCAAGGTCAAGCCTTGACCATGAGCAGGGAGCTTCCAGGGCTCAGCAGGGCTGTGCACAATAACATAGTCATCTGGATGCCTCCTTTATTTATTTTTATTTCGGTGCTGGTGCTATCAAGTCAAGAGTCATTTTCCCCCTTATAATGGTTAACACTAGGAATGTTGTGTGGCACTGACCCAAAGTTGCTTGGCTGTGATTGTTGCATTTGTTGCTCTGTTATGACTTACTTATTATAGCACTGCAACAGATGTAATATTTTATTTTCCCCTCCCTCAGAAAAGGGACTTATCTCCAGTGATAGACATATCTCAACTCTGACAGAAATTCAAGGTCTTCCACTTCATGNGCATTTGTTGCTCTTTTATGACTTACTTATTATAGCACTGCAACAGATGTAATATTTTATTTTCCCCTCCCTCAGAAAAGGGACTTATCTCCCAGTGATAGACATCTCAACTCTGACAGAAATTCAAGGTCTTCCACTTCATGCCTTCATAGAATCATAGAATTGTCAGGGTTGGAAGGGACCTTAAAGATCATCTAGTTCCAACCCCCCTGCCATGGGCAGGGACACCTCCCACTAGAGCAGGTTACTCACAGTCCCATCCAGCCTGGCCTTCAAAACTTCCAGGGATGGGGCTTCCACCACCTCTCTGGCCAACCTGTGCCAGTGTCTCCCCACCCTCCTGGGGAAGAACTTCTTCCTAATGTCTAATCTGAATCACCCCATCTCTAGTTTTGACCCATTCCCCCCAGTCCTACCACTACCCCACATCCTAAAAAGTCCCTCCCCAGCTTTCTTGTAGCCCCCTTAAGATACTGGAAGGCCACAATAAGATCACCCTCCTTAGACCAGCAAAAGTGCTGATAGTGGAAAAGAAGAAGGTCTAACGAATACCAGCAAATCCCACACATGCATTAAATCTCCAGCATGTTCTATGTAGCAGGATATGTTGTTAAACTCTCATAAACTACCTGCTGTAGTATCCTGTCTCCACTGATAACATGCTCTTGAAGCCAAAAGCCCTTTTCAATACATTGAAAGTGGGGTAATGTGAATTAAAATCATTCTGGACAAACGTGGGGAGCAGAGCTGTCAGCAGCCAGCCAGGGGGAAAGGCACATCTGCTGGGTTGGTGCAGAGCTAATGGTGACAGCAGATACATAAATTGTTCTGCCTTTCTCAGGGAGATAATGACCTGGAATCCACTTGTAGCAAGGAGTAATAGTTCCCTTTGCTGATGTCAAATCAGACCAGGTTGAAATGGCAGTGACACCCCCAAACAGGAAAAAAACCCCTAAACTTTGGCTGTTGTTGCCATGACACGTTGGGCAGATGTTAGTTCACCAAAGCTTGCTCGTTTAGGATGGATAAATATGAGGAACACTTAGTTTTACCAGCTCCTGCCTCCTAGCCTGATGAAATGAACTGTCTGAGGACTCTTATTCCCTGGCTGCCAGAGAGGAAAACCTAAAGGATATTTAGTGACATGCAGAAATTGGAGGGAGGATCATTAGCAGCCAAGTGTCTAAGTAACTCTCTTAAAAGTTAAGATGAAAAGCTCCAGTGAAAGTGACCTTCACACTTGATTTTTCCCTCTTTGCTTTTCTCCACACTTGAAGCTCTAATAATCACTTTTCTCCACTTTGTCGCTGTATCACTTACTCCATGGAACATTTCCATAGCTAGGCAGAAATTTGGATCCAGGGTGGTCATATCTGCAGATGTTGGGTGGCTGCAAAACACAAAGGCTGGTACAAAGCATTAGGTCTTCTTTGTAGTGGGCTGAACAAAACCTTGACATAGGTTGATAAATACAGGGTTTTAAAAATATTTAAAGTTTGATTATAACTCGAAGAAAGAATAAAATGATCATCAAATGTTTCTTTGGGTGGACTGTGCTGTCCCCTTTTAGCAGCACAGGAATTCTGTTGGGTCTGGATCAGATGAAAGGACAGGGAAGGAAGGAGATGTGTCATCTGAGCAGAAAGGGGAAACCAGGAGAAACATCCAAGCTCCGAAAGTGTTGAGAGCAGAAGGTGCCAGTAGTCAGGCTGGAAGACAAGAAGAAGGAGCCTTTTGGGAAGGGGTTGTCTCTAGGGCAGTTTTGTTTGATCTACAATTGCATCAGGCTTTTGTAATTGAGACTGAAACCTAAATTCATGGCCCCGTTTAAGACACGAATGCCTGCTTGATTGCTTGAACTGGGGAGAGTTTAGGTAAAAACAATATAATTTTCTTTTAAGGTAATTAAAGGTTTATTTTGCTTGAAATTGAACTTTTCTTGGTGTGATAATGACACAAATAACATCTGGTGTTCCTTTAGCTTGCAGTGAACAAAGAGGAAGAAGTTTGTTTTCCTGCATCAAAACCATTATTTTAGCTCAATTTTCATCCCAAACTTTTCATTGAAATAGAAAAAAAGAAAACGATGGGTTTTATTTTAGCTCAATTTTCATTCCAGACTTTTCATTGAAATAGAAAAAGAGAAAACACCAGTTTTATAAGAAATTATGCTTGTGGTTTTTAAAGCCCTTAAGTGTTTCTGGACACGTGGGACTCATCGCATATTCCAGAGTAGTTTCTTCTTAATATTCATAGAAAAATCTCTCTGTTGCCAGCTACAGGTGCATATGGATGAAGGCACATAACTAGCTGGTCATAGAGAGGCTTTTTCATTGCCTTGTTCAGGTGGTTCTTGGTCTGGTTGACCTTGTAGGTCTGGGTTGGAGATGAGTGATGCTGTCAGGCTCCTTTCAGCACCATAAGGTGCTGTGAAATGCTTCTTGTCCAGCCTGAAAGGAGCATTTATTCCTCCAGGTATCCTCAGACTGGAAGAAACTCTTTTGGTCAGCAAATAACCTTGCATTAAAGTTCAGGTCAAGGGAAAAAGGTGGTGTTAATTTTCATAGTGTTTGGGGTGGGGGAAAAGTAGCCTTAGTCTATCACAACATAACTGTAGGTGCCCAGCCCTCCTGTATTCTATTGAATTTCTCAGGGTATTTTCGTTTTTGTGACTTCATTCGCACTGAGAATTTGTTCAGGGCATGTGTTAACTTAAAAAAAAATACATAAACAAGGTGCAAACAGTTCAGTAAAGTGCTAGCCTGAGGTTAAAACCAGAGTGATCAAATTCAGGGTCTCAAGTTGGCAGGGAGATTGTCTTGCTGCCTCAGGAAGACTTGAAATTAAACTTGTTTTGAGATGTAGGTGTTAATCTGTGAAAGAAACTCACTTGCATCTGAACAAAGCTGGCTGGAGAGAGCTGGTGGAGCTCTTGAGCTGCCTTGAGGAGGGAGAGGGGCCATGCTCCCACCACGTAACCTCTCTGCTGAGGTTGTGTTTTGTAACTTCTGTGAGAAGAACATCTCTAGGTAAAATCAGAGCTCCTTGTCTGGCAGCCACGGGCTTCAGCCTCCTTTCACCAGCAGCAGGCAGGGCTGTGCTATCAAATGCTTGAGCTGACAGAGCCAACAGCTTCACGTTGATTTTTGTTGGGCTTCTAAGACCTTATTAACTTGTAGAGAGTTTTTGGAGATGCCAGATTTCTGCACTGTGCTTACGTTCAGCTTTTTGTTCTCCCTGATGTTGCCTCCAAGTAAATGCAGGGGGAGTAGCTTCAAAAGGAGCAAAAATCTCTTCCTGTTTTAAACCAGAGGAGGATTAAGCCCCTTCTCCCAGTAATCAGTTCCTCTGATTGCCATGGCTTTTGAAGAGGATTGTGTATTTTCCTGCATCTGATGGATTATGTGTGTGCCTGTGAAGTAGAAGTGAACTTGGCTGTGAAAATCTAACAACTTTTTCTCGATGATCATTTTACTTTTGGTCGTTTCCTTTGTACGATGACCATGGACACGTAGAATAGAATAGAATCATTAGGGTTGGAAAAGACCTCTAAGATCAACAAGTCCAACAGTCAACACCTAAACCACTCTCTTTCCTTCCTTCTGACAGATTGAAGACATCATTACGAGGATGCAGGATGACAAAACAGGTGGAGTTCCCATCCGCACCGTCAAGAGCTTTCTGTCCAAGATCCCCAGCGTCGTCACTGGTAAGGACCCTGCCTAGCAGGGAAGAGGCCATGAGCTGGTACTTGCTGCGGAAAAGAAAACACACCACAAAAGCCACAAAACCAGGAGGAATGTGAGAAAAAAATTCTTCCCTCTCCTTATTTATTCTGCACTTGTTATGGGGTGAAGCGTTGAGCCAAGATTTCTTATTCTAAGCAAGCAAGCATTTAGATTTCTTTGGGGTGAGTTATTCAAAAATGTTACTCAGCTTTTGTGGCTATCACAGTATCACCAAAGTCATTCTGTGTGATGGGGGTAGGACAATCTTAGGGAAGAGCTCAGGAAAGAAAGTTGAAACTCTTTTCTCACTCAGGTAATGTGAAATGCCTTTTGTGTGTGTGTGCTGCTTAATTAAAGCAGTATGGACAAAAGTGTGGATGGTGCAGAAACGAGGAGTCAGAGTAAAATAACTTCTCCTACATGTGTTTCCAGACAATATCTTCCAGTGCCACAAAGAACTTTGCTGCTGATAGATGAGGAGTTTATTCAGGGTGATGGAAATTGCTTGGAGGGTTCAAATATGGGTTTCTGGTACCTCTTTTCCCTAACTCAGTATTCATTACAGTGGCACAAAGCTACTAATTTTCCTTTCTTCACTGTTGCCCAGTCTGAGATACCCAGCTACTCTTTGTGATTTAGGATGTTGTGTGTCTCTGTAAAGTAAATACCATTTTCTCTGCCCTGCAGAGCCTGTTTCCAAATCAGAGCAGATGCACTCACTGATGGGTCTGTTTAGGGATGAAAAGCAAAGGGCTCCATCCTTTGTGGCTGCAGCTTTACTGCAGTGACATTCAGATGATCACTAAAAGTGCAAAAGTTGTGTTGTTGCATATAGACAGCACACCAATAACTGAGGGAGGACTGGAAGTTCAAAGGAACCTTTCTTGCTCTTGGGGTGTGTATAATGTTATAAAACGATGGGAAAATACCTCTTATCAACAGGGATGCTGGCAATGCAGCTGGTTTCAAGCCATTGCAGAGAGGGTTCCCTGCACTTGAGCATATCTGAGCCCAAAGCACTTCAAAAATATCTTTACTGTGAAAATGAGTGGATTGAGCAGAGTTTGAGGTTGTGTTGATTGATTCAGGAGTGGGGCTTGATATCCTTGTGTGAGAAGAAACATCTAACTTAAGCTACAGGACTGGAATACAAATCTACAGAGTTCTTGGGGATAGGCAGGGAATATGGAAATTGGAATGAAGTTTTTTCTTAAATGAGGCTCAGTCCAGTTAATCCCTTTTTATTGAGCAACAGGCTCTTGTGTCTGAAATGGATTTCAGGGTGGTGGCAGTTGCAGGATCAGGCTTTTACAGTGGAGAAGAAACGTGAATCTAGAATGAGATGTGAAAATTGTGTTACTAAATTGTGGGTTATGGCTGGATCAGGTATGAACTAACTGTTCTTGAAGGTTCCTGGGGAAAAAGAACCATTTATCTGATTGGAAAACTCATTCCACGAGCTCAAGTCTGCAATAAACAGACTGGATGTCTTAAGATGAACTCAGCTAAAACAGGTTCCTGATGTTTCTGTTAATATTCATTGATGAAGCAATTGATCTAGTCATCAAGCCACCACTCAAAAAGGAAACAGGAGACCTCACAGCATCTTTAGACTGATTATACTTATCCTTAGGTGCCACCCTGGTTGGCAGGTCCCTGGCATGGTGGAAACTGCTCCCCTTACACTCTGCTGTTCTGGAACAGCACCTGTAACTGCAGCACCTTGAAATGGCTGGTGTTTCACAGCCCAGGGAATAGTGAAAGGATGAAGGTGGAACAGGAACAAAACCTCCCTCCAAAGCTCACAGCAAATGGAGCTCCCTTGTGATGCAGTGGGCAGTGCATGAAGCCTCTGAGTTTGAAAAGTAGGGGAAAATAATGGCTCAGCTGGGAGCCCAGAGTTGTCTCCATTTCTCATTTCAAGTGCCTAGACCTGCCTATTTTTGGACCAAATCCCAAAGAAGCTTATATGGGATTTCAGTACTTGTAATAGATGGGTAAAGAGCTGGAGCACTTGAAGAGGCAGGAGCACCTGTGTTTGAGCAGGGGCTGAGGACATGGGGTTTGTTCAGTCTAGAGAAGGGAAAGCTGAAGGGAATGAGAGGCTAGAGAGAAGACAGGGTCAGACCCTTTCTCAGGAGTGCATGGTGAAAGTACAGAAGACAATATTCATGTATTGCAGGGAAAGAAATCTCAACTAGATTTAGGAAGGCAGAGCAGCTGAGCATAGGCCTGGTGGCCTAGAGAGGCTGGGGAACCAGCTTTTGGAGGTGTTCAGAAACCCTTGAGCCCAGCTGAACTGAGCAATCTGACCTAACTGTGCCTTTGGCCTTGCTTTGGATGGAGGTTGAATGAGACCCACCTCCAGAGAATCCTTCCAAGATGAATTATTTCTGTGATCATCATATACTCAATTTTAGTGCTCGTCTAATTCAATTCAATGTCATGAAGACAAAAGACAGGTTTATATTTTCAAAAACTTTGGACCCCCTCTTGGGAAGAGCTTAATTTCTAGACTCTGGCAGCCTCACACATAGAATCATAGAATGGTTTAGGTTGGAAGGGACCTTTCAAGATCATCTAGTTCCACCCCCCCTGCCATGACAGGGACACATGTTTTATTTCTACCTGAAAAATGGAAGAGCAGCACTTGAGAAGTGATTTATTTGGCAGGCTCGCAGTGACTATGATTAACAGGGGTTTATTTTTGCTTGACACTTCTATTGTAATTGCTTCTCACAGGAGAAATGTAAAATCTGAAAGTAAAAGAAACATTACAGCAACACCTTGATGCTCTAAACAGGCAGCTCTGTTTATAGTACAGCAAAGTGGGTGTTTGATTTGAAGTTTGAATACCAGGGAAAGAACCACTCGTCTCTGTTTTGCTTTCATCTGTCCTGATGCCTAAGTTGTGAATGAAGCATTGTGTAACATGAGGAGAAGGAGCCTCAGGGAGTTGTCATTAATGGTCCTCTCTCGATAACAGGAATCTGGGAAAAGGATGAAAAACCCTTCTTTGAATGTATGAAGAGTCCGTGTGGGGATGCTGTGCCAAGGGCACGTTTTAATCTGCACTAAAAGTAGATTTGTGTATCCTCTTCCCTGGCTTTTGGCTCAAAGTAGGTCAGTCAAAGGAGGACACATCACACCATTATCTTCTTGGTTAAGTCTTCCATGCTATGGGCAAGCCACAGAGAATGGAAGTGAGATGAAACCAGCCTGGGTGGCATCTGTGTGCATGTGTCTGATGTTGTCCAATGGTAAGTTTAGAGTGCAGAATGAAACACTGATGGAGAGCAGGTGTTGGGTAGTGCTGTGGTCCATGCCCAGGCTGGGTCAGCAGCCAAAGCACCTGATGGCAGCTGCTGCAGTAAATAGAATGGCACATTCCTCTTGCAGGGAGAAAACCATTTTCTCAGTAATGGTTTTGTTTCTGTAAATGAATCAGCACTTCTCCCAGTCATCAGACTGCTCTAAGAACATCACATTATACTAACCAGCAACAAAGCTGACTTTCTAATCTTTTTTTTCTTTGCATCTTAAAGCTAACCTCCTATCTTGGTAGGAGAACCAGATTTCTCCTGGCCCCATGTACTGTCTGGTCCTGTGTAGCAGCATCTTTGCTACAGCAACCCAAGGGAGATGTGCAGTCTACAAGCCTTGCACCCTTCTGCCCTCCTCCCAGGAGGTGTTGATACAGCTTTCTGACCCATAACCCCCTGACTCCAAGCAGACCTGTCCCCACAGCTGCATTTTGAGGGACACCTGGTCCCTAGCTGGCACCTCATTCGTGTGCTGCTTCTGACCCTTGCCCCTCTACAGCAGCTTGTCATCTTGCTCTGCTCCCAGTTGAGACCAGGTTGATGGGTGATCTCCTGGCTGCTCTGGCTCGGGTTAAGTGCTCCCACACTCACAGCTCTGCCAATGCACTTCACTCCTGCCCTGCCATGTCTGTCTTAAGTCCCAGACTGCTCTGAGCAGCAAGTGCCAGTGTTCCTGAGATGTGCCAGATGGCCTCTTGTTACTCGAGACTCATGATCTAACCCAAGTTTGAACTGATGTGTGTCTCTGTCTGGAGGAGCCAGCATATGTCTTGGCAAATGCCTGTGGACTTGTCCCAGAACATACCAGAATGTCACTGGCTCAAGACAATGCATTTGGCTGGAGGATGAAAAACCCCCAGTGTTGGGAGACTTTCACAGTGTCCCCTGACAGCAGTTCAGGACAGAGAGGGTCTGCTGCAGGGTTTCATACCCCCATTGCAAACTGAGCTCCTGCAGTGCCAGTCTGAGGGTGTTGATGGCCTTTGAGGAGCTCAAATATGTCCCTCAGCCAGATGTGGCAGCCAGAGGTGTGAGTTCCTCACCTCTGGAGTTTGAAAGGTCCCTGTTCAGAGGAACTGTAGAAAGAAAGAGGTCGGGGTGTGTGGAGCAGGATCAGGACTAAACCACTCATCCCTTGGTCTGAGGCAGCACCAGTGTCTGAACCTGAACACTGAAACATTTGTCAAAATGAGCTTCTCAGCCTGAACTTCTAGCCCAGGTCAATCTTTGTTTTACATTTTTTTTGTCTTTCCTCTACAGTTTTGCTTTGGGAAACAGGAGACTTGAAATGTGGTGCTGACTCTGTTTCAGACAAAGTTACTAGATGTAGATAGTCCCAAATCTAAACCAAGTTCAATCTTCTGCTAAACATGAATGAAATTATTTAATTAAAACAAGCTAAACAAGAAAAAAGCATATTTGGCAAAACTTAAACCAGTGTCCAAACTAATTTGGGGTGTTTACTGCTTTGTAAAACAGGTGAAGAACATGCTCATGGGTTAAAATTGACATATAGTTATATATACATATATAGTACTGTATCATTTCTGATGGTCTTCAACATCTTAAAGGTCTTTTCCAATCCAGGTGATTCTGTGATGCTCTGATTTATGTACAGCACCTGCTGCACAGTGAATTCAACAGTTGTGTAATTGTGTGGTAGGCGCTGGCTTGCAAACACTGGCCAAGCATACAAATCCATTTATTTCTCATCCAAAATCAATTGCTTTGAGCAAGTTGCATTTTCAACTAATTCAAGTCACGACTGGGCTTCTTCATCACAACTTATATTTTCTCCTTTTATGCATCTCTCCTTCAAATTGCACCCAGTGGAAATGTAATCCATCCCTCAATAAGAGGGTTGTTATACCTTTTAATCTAGCATTTCAAAGCTCCTGTGAATCACACAGCATTAGACATGTCAGCTAGTACACAAGCAGTGCAGGCCTTGCAATTTTTTTTTTTTTTCCTGTGGCTTTCTCTTAAGCTGCCTATTCCCATGCCAGAAGACAAATTAACCCAGTTAAGGAGCTGAAGAATTATGCTGTCTTCATCCACAGCTCCCCCTTCCCTCCCTTTTTCTCTTTAACAGCCTCCAGCTTCCTACCTTTCAAAGGGTGAGAGGGATGGGGGAGGGAAAGACAAAAATCCCCTCTCTGAAGGGTGGCAGTTCTTTGCCTGTTGTTAAGATGCAAGTCAACGCCTTGTGAAGCACAAGTTTAAAGGATTATTTGATTTTCAGAGGACAAGGAGGAGAGTAGATTAATTGAATAGGATGTGGTTGTCAAAGAAAGAACAGAAACCCACCAGAATTAATATATTAAACCCTGGATATTCAGTATATCTCTCTGTGCATCTGCACACGTCTACACTTAAATACACATAAAGAGTGTGCTGTTTTTCTTAATAACCCTAAGAGAGCATAAGTGTTTTATGCTAGGAATAAACAAGGACAGGCTTCTACATCTGTAGGTGAGGACTTTTGTGTTTGTGTATCACTGCCCTCTGCTGCAGCCCAGCTATAGTTCAGCCCCTGCAGCTTTTTGCCTTCATCCCCAGCCAAGCTGTGTTTCCACTGTGCTTTCCCAGCTCTGTGTGGTGTGTTTGGTGTGTGCCTTGTTCCACTGTGCTGGTCCTCCCAGGGCATGAACCCAAATATTGTGTTGGAGAAGGTCCAGAGGAGGGCTGCAAAGATGGTTATAGGGCTGGAATACCTCTCCTATGAGGACAGGCTGAGAGAATTGGGATTGTTCAGCCTGGAGAAGAGATGACTCAGGGGAGACCTTATTGTGGCCTTCCAGTATCTGAAGGGGGGCTACAAGAAGGCTGGGGAAGGACTTTTCACAAAGGTCTGTAGTGATAGGAGGGGTAATGGCTTTCAACTAAGAGGGGAGATTTAGATTGGAAATTAGAAGGAAATTCTTTACCCCGAAGGTGGTGAGACACTGGCACAGATTGCCCAGGGAAGTTGTGGATGCTCCATCCCTGGAGGTGTTCAAGGCCAGGTTGGATGGGGCTTTGAGCCACCTGGTCTAGTGGGAGGTGTCCCTGCCCATGGCAGGAGATTGGAAAGAGATGATCCTTGAGGTCCCTTCCAACCCAACCCATTCTATGATTAAATGAAATCAAGCATCACTTTTGATGGACATTTTCCATAACCATGTACTTCCATATGACAGCACTTGGAAGTACTCTTAGCTGAGGTGGAAGACACTAGAGGGAAAGCCCATCACAGCAGTGTGCACATTACATTTTGGCTTAGGCCACTGCACAACATTTATGAAACACATCCTGAGGCTTTGGTGTTCAGTCAGTAAAATGGCCTCTCAAGGGCTATCAAAAAGCCCTGAATATTATGAGGAATTTAATTTCCTTACATTAGATCCTGGTCCTACTTGTCCTTGGTGGATTTGAACCTCTGCATCCATCAAGTGAAGCTATGATACATCATAAGCTTAAATAATCATGCCTGTGGGCAATAAAAATAGAGTGAAAAATCACCAAATGGCCCAACTTGTATCTTTCTGCAGTGACTTGTCAGCTCTACCTGGTCACTAGAGATGTTGTTAAAAGGGAAAATAAAACAATAAAAGAACTTCCAGCCACCTGGGCAGAAGTTAGAACAACAGAAAATTATAACTTCTCTTATTATATGAGCATAAAAATTACTAAGCTGGAAGGCATCAAGTGAAAGCTAGGAGCCTGCAACAAAGCAGGTCTATTAAAAATGTTTAATTTTTTTCTTTCTTTCTTTCTTTGAAGAATTGCTTTTAGGCCTTTTCAGTCTTCAGTAGAATGGAATAGAGACAGATTTGATGATAAATTACCTGCTCAACCCCAGCATTCAACTGAATTGGTAATTCAGCCCCAATAACAAAAAATGTTACATATTAAAAGCATTCTTGTTGCTGACTGCAGCTTTATTCTGCAACACAGCATTTAGCTGATGGAGTATTGTGGCTAATGAATAAAGCATTAAAAGGAGAAGTCAACAATATTTCAATGCCTGTAGAAATTCAGAGGAATGGATGATGAAGGCTTTGCTGCATTCATCTCCCCAGCTTCAAAAGATACAAAAGTTTGTTTCCAGATCTGAATGACACAGCAAAAGAGCAGAGATTAATTATAATCACTGCATGGCTTTGATTTGGGATTTTTTTTTTTTATATGTGTGTGTTGAGCAGGCTGCACTCGAGCTGCAAGACTTCACCTCTCCTGTCTTCACCTCGGAGCAACCTGGGAGTTGTGTGGTGACGGTTCCACCAACAGTTTTGTTTCCTCACACCTCGTGCTTTGTTTCTACCCTGCCTCCAGCACTCCCGTGGGCTGCTGAGCATCAGGTACACAGCAGAGCAGCTTTGCTCCTGCTGTGCCTGAGGAGCCCACTGAGGAGATGTACGTGGAGATCTGACCCTTAGACAAAGTGTTTCTACCTTAAAGTGCCACCAAAGCAGTGAAATGTGGGTGCCCAGTGGTGATCAAGAGCAGTGTGAAGGAGTAAATCTATGAGTGTAATTTAACAATCATTAATTGGATCTGCTGCTCTAGTTCAATGCCATTCCAGCCATTAGAAAAATAAACCCCTCTCATTATTCACCAAATACATCTGCCTCTTTCTTCCCTGCATATATTCTGTTCACTCTTATCTATCCTTCTTTGGCTGCTTGAGTCAAAGTCGTTTTCAGGGTATTATTTATTGAGAAGATTCTTACTTACATTTTAATTAAATGGCTTATATTGCAAAACACAAGCGTTTTCTGGAGTTTAAATTTCCTGACTTCCCCCAGTGTGGTGTTCCAATGAAAGGCAGAAGTTAACTTTAGTAACTCAACCCAGTCTCAGGAATCTTTTTCTATTCTTCTGCACGTACATTAGGTTTGATAAGTGAATGATTCTTCTGCGTATCATGTATCTGGGTTACAAAATTGAAGTTACCATTTAGTGTAACTGTTGGGACAGGGTGAAAAGGAAGGGTTGGGTTTGGGGTTTTTTATTCTAATAGAATTGGATAGTGCATCAGCTTTTTTTACCAGCCATAAATTTTCAATCAGAAATCACTGTTGCTAAAAGCCACCCTGGGGACAGTTGGAATACATCTGCAGAAGCTGCTGTAGCTGAAGGTGTTGGTGTAGTGCTGGAGCACACATCACGTGCTGTGTTACAGCTGATGGATAACTTGCTTTATTCTGCCTGTTGCAGCACAACTCAGCTCTTTGGTCTGTAGTGTCTTTGCACTCCAGAGAGTGCCGTGGATTTGGCTTTAGAACCTTCCATCAGGAATGGCAAATGGGGAAATGAAAAAGCTCTCAGGCTCTCCATACATATCCATCACTATAAATAATATACATTTGCATGGGTTTTTAACTGTTTTTTTTTTTCTATGGGGATAAACCTCTCCAAATTGCATGCTGATTTCCCATGGATGTGTTTTTGAGGATGGTGTGAACTGATGAGCTTGAATATTTTTGATGTATGATTCACTACCACATGCAGGGAAGAAAATTATATTTTGGTCCTGCAGAGAAATGAAACTGAGCAATTAGGCCTTTGGTTAATTCCTGGTTGATGGCTGCATGCTCAGAGAGCCTCTGAATTCTGCTCCATCACAAGGTCACTTGCACAATAAGAGTTTTCTCCATGCAGATACTTCCACACTATGGTCAGGATTGCAGATTATTCCCTAGAAATGAGTAATAAAACATACAGGGAACTTTGAGAAGTTGGTTCATGTGAAATGCTAATTATATAAAATTATATAAAAATTGCCAAAACAACCAAACCCAACCATAACATAGACTGACAAGAGAAATAATGTATGTCTGTAGCAGTGGAAGGTGTTAAATCCAGTTATTGTAGGGTTTTGTGTTGGTACTGCCTACGAAAATAACTGCCTGTTACTTTACTACCTGTATTTATTGTGCATAGGATTATTTTTCTTTATTTTCTTGGGGGTTTTGTTTGGTTTTGTTTTTTTAAACTTGATTGTTTACTGGTTGATGCCAAAATCATTGTCAAATTCATCCGAGTGAATAACTTCTGTTGGGTATTTCTTTTTTGATATTTTACCTTTGCCCTAAGTATTCAGTAAATTTTATTCCTATTTCCTGAATGGGTTAGACTGACTGAAAACCCACTTAGCAAATGAGCTCTTTGCCAAATGTCTGGTGTTAGTTTGTTGAATGCTGTCTAAAGTTTCCTTTAGACAGGTGAGTTTTCTAAGGGAACAGTAGAAGCCATGGAAAAGAAGTAAAGGTTCCTGTGTTCTGATAAAATCTCCATCACGAGGCTGTTTCAGGCTGTGGTTGTTGAAACTAATGAATTGGACAGAGGCACATTCATCAAAGTTTATTTCTTTTGTCAAGTAAAAAAAATATTCATAAGACTAGATCTTTAAAAACATGATTGATAGTTTTGCATTGTAGCATCTTTTATTCATCACATTATTGCTACATGGATATTGCATTATGGATTATGGAGTTTTTCTTTGAGTAGGAAAACTTGATTTTTAGACTCTCCAATTCTTGCCACAGTGACTTGCTTTCTTGGAGAGCTGTGAGATGTACTTGGAGATGAAATATGGCTCTAAGTTGGAAACACACCACAACATGACACTGAAACACACATACCCTCAAAAAAAAAAACCCCAACCAAGAAGAAAAAAATGGGTTTATCAGTACATGTGCCCAGCAGTAACTAGCACAGGTGTAAAGGCTCACAAGGCTTGTTGGGTGTCCTTAAACTGCTCTAAGTGCAGCAGGTCTTCCTGGCAGGAGAGGTCTGACCATGATCTGGAGACCTTTGCCCGTTGTGCTGACCTGGGCAGCAACAGGTTGTGGTTGTCCTTTGGCTCAATCCACTTATATACAACTTTTCTGCCTCTAATCTTCCCTATAACTATAGATCTCACAGGAAAGTCTCTGATTTAAAAAAATGCCTGGCATAAAAAATTTCCTGTAACCTTTAAAAAGTTGCTGCTACCCTTAAAGTAGTAAAATGCCCAAAAGTTGTTCCTGGTTTCTGTTCTGACTTTGTCCAGATCACCTAAGGTGTTGAACCTGGTATTATGGTTGACAGTGGAGATACCTGTTCTCTTAGTCACTGCAGTGAAACAGCCACTTCACTTTCCATTTGTGAAGTTCTTAATAAATTGTGTTTCTGAAAGCCTGTCTGGCTACAAAACACATTTTTCAGACCTCTAATTCCTCTTGTGCCTCTCCCCTGAACCCTTTCCCAAGTTCTTAACAGCCTTTTTGAGCAGTGAGGACCTGACCTGTCTGAAGTTTTCCATTCTAGTGCCAGGTGTAGGGGTAATACAACCTCCCTGACCCTGCTCCACAAGCACCTTCTCCTTCAGAGGTGTGGAACACCACACTGACCACTCGTGGTACCAGTTTGCTTATTGGGTGCAAATTCCTAACAGGAAGATGCCCATCAAGAAAGGGTCTGGTGACCACTCTTAGCCATGATACACAACAAATGAATGAATTTCTGCTTTTCACATAGTATGTTAACATATCTCAGCACCATCTCACTGCTCATTTGTTCCCTGGTCAGCTCTTTGCTCCCAGTGTCACCAGTGGTCCTTGAGCATGGAGTTAAGAAATGTCCCTAGTCTACAAACACTATTTCAAGAGAGCAATTTTTCTTTGCAGACTGTTCTTCCCCATTAACTTGTATGAGCTGTCTCGTGGGGACCATCTCACTCATTCACCTAACTGAAGATCTCTGAGTTACCCTGATTTTTTGGTCCAGTGCAGCTGAGCAGACATCCATGAGTATATTCCTTTGTATTTGGATACTTTTAGTTAAAAATGCAAAGGGGCATATTTCTCTACCCCAGTGGAGAACAGCCAAAAGAGAAATTAAACATAGCCAGAGCTTTCTTCTTGCTGAGTGCTGCATTTTAAGAAAATAGTATTTGGACTGATAAGAGTTAGCTTTCCTAGAGCCATTCTTAAATAATGTGTGATGTTACCTTATATTGTTAATCCTCTCCAGGCCTGGGACTTGGCTGCAGATGCTTGATCTGTGTGTGAACATAAACTCAAGACAGAGTGGTGGCCAGGTCCACGTTCCCCAGTTTTCTTTTCTCACATGCTTTCTGGGGATGCAGGAGCCCATTTGGTCCTGGAGGCAGAGGTGTTGTGGTATCTGGGAGGGCACCCAGCTCCTCAGTCCCCATGGGCAGGTGCTGGCTCAGAGGAGGTCACCTGGGGACAGATGGAAGTCTTGAGCTCCCACCTCTCTCTACTGGGAGACTCTGGCAGCCTTGGTGCTCCCCTCAAAGCTCACTGCTCTCCCCTCCCCTTTCCTAGGAAATTTGTCAAGGTTAGGACATTAAAGCCGGGAAAGAGGGAGGAGATCAGGACAGGATCTAATGCAATCAGGGCAACAAAGCTCAATAACATATCTCCTGCAGCCCTGTTTGTTGAGCCCTGTGCAAGTTAGACTTGAGCATAACTTCTAATTAGGTATCTGGGTCATGTTTGACACTCTCTGGGTTCAGCATTGACGTTCCTGGGCTCCTACTTAGCTCTAAATTTGCCAGCTGTTTTCCTTAAATAATTGCACCTTCCATTAAAGGATGGTGCATGTTATGTAATTACACCCACAGGAGCGTGAGGGCAGTCGTAGGGACATGGAGGTAGAAATAGCTCAGTGTTTTCCACCATTCTTTAATAGAATGATTAAAATTTGGATTCCCACCTCTGCTGTGATAAGCCTTTATAGTTCTGCTGAGTTCTCATTCATAACTGCTGAAGCACAGCTCTGGAAACAGCTGTCCTCTATGTCCTTGCCTGGCAACTGTTTAATACAGAAATGCCAAGATTAAATTCTTTTTGTTGCCTCTCTTCAGTAGTCAAAGGATTTGTTACCAGTTTGGATAGATTCAGGGATGGGTCACATGAATTTTCTTCAAGCCACGAAGCCTGAACAGAGGTTCACATGAGGTGAGCTGAAATAGTACCAACACTAAAGACACAGGTTGTGAGAGTGCTGGAAAAATCATGCTGGGGTGTGGATTGCCAGACTACGAACAAAACTTTGCCTGTGCACTGTCAGGCTGGAGGTTTTTGAAAAAAAATGAAGAAGTCCTGCTGCTCTTCCTCCTAGTTCATCCTTCAGTCCCTGTCTGATTTTTTCATTTGTGCCTGGTGCCTCCCCCAAGTGGCAGGTTCATCTGTGGTTTCCTTCAAGCCCACGATTATTTCATTCTGCACTTGGTATCCTTAACCCCCACCAGCTTCTGGTGTCCTCTTTCTCCTTCCAGCTTCACACTTTCTTTTCTGCCACTTCTTGTGTTTTGAGCAGCCTCTCACAACCTGCACACCAGGTACGCTGATGATGTGGTGCTTTCAGAAAGACTTTGTGTGTTTTGAGTGCCTTCCATGGATCAAAACTAGAGGTGGGGAGATTCAGATTAGATGTTAGGAAGAAGTTCTTCCCCAGGAGGGTGGGGAGACACTGGCACAGGTTGCCCAGAGAGGTGGTGGAAGCCCCATCCCTGGAAATTTTGAAGGCCAGGCTGGATGGGGCTCTGAGTAACCTGCTCTAGTGGGAGGTGTCCCTGCCCATGGCAGGGAGTTGGAACTAGATGATCTTTAAAGTCCCTTCCAACCTTGACAATTCTATGATTCATTTTCCAGGAATGAAAACCTTTCTTAACCACCCTAACTCACCAATGAAGAAGTTAGGAGAGGTCAGACACAAGCAGCTGAGCTCTTTGCCTATGGGGTCATATGGGCTTTGTCTCTTATGTTGCTAAACTGTGCAGCTTGACAGCAGCCTTCTGAGGTTTTATTATATCCACTCATGCAGGTAGGGAAGATAAGGGTGATTTGTCTGGTGTTAGACATGAAAGCTGTTGTGAGGGTGAACCCAGAGACCTAAGTACAAGACTGACCCTTTCCTCACTGTGGCTGTGAGAAGGATGGAGACATGGCACACAGGATCCTGAGCAGATGTGGATTAAACTAATCCACATTTCATAGAATCATAGAATGGTTTGGGTTGGAAGGGAAGATGATCTCGTTCCAACCCCCCTGCCATGGACAGGGACACCTCCCACTAGACCAGGTTGCTCAGAGCCCCATCCAGCCTGGTCTTGAGCACATCCAGTGATGGAGCATCCACAGCTTCCCTGGGCAGCCTGTTCCAGTGTCTCACCACCCTCAGAGTGAAGAACTTCTTCCTAATTTCCAATCTAAATCTACCCTCTTCCACTTTGAGCCCATTCCTCTCGTCCTATCACTATAAAACTTTGTAGAAAATCCTTCCTCAGCTTTCTTGTAGGCCCCCTTCAGATACTGGAAGGCTGCAATAAGGTCTCCCCAGAGCCTTCTTTTCTCCAGGCTGAACAAACCCAACTCTCTCAGCCTGTGTTCATAGGAGAGATGTTCCAGCCTCTCCCATTTCTCAGGGATTGAGCAGACACGCTTTAATATGTGGCAAGACAAGCACATAGGAAGGGGAGCTTGGTGGGTATGTGAGGAGAGGCTGAAAAGCCATCACATTTTGATTGTTGTGATCACCTGCAGTTACATATTTTCACTTCAGGGTCACAGTGATCATTAATATGGACTTGGAGGTTTGCCCTGTAGAACAGGAGGGGTGTCCTTCACAGGTGGTGATACTGAGGGAGATGGATTAATATGCTCCTACAGTGAGAGGTAAAACCCCCAGCTGGTCTGTGTCATGTCTGCAGGGGTCTGTTGAGCCACCTTGCTGGCTTTACTAAATTAAAGGAAGGTAGCATCTGCTCTTCTGCTGTGGCACTTGGCAGGGCCTGATGGTTTCTGCCTCTCTTTGCTAAGGGAGGGAGATGCTCACAGAGTTTATCTTGTCTCATCCCATTCCATAGGAAACTAATTCTGGAGAGGTATTGTTGAATTCCACTGAATTTGTTGAATTCCATTGAATATTGTTGAATTCTTACCTGTGTAGACTGACACATTAACATGGGTGGCAGCTGCATTTTGTTTTGTCACATAAACTTCTTTTATACTCTTGAGCTTTATAGGTTAAGCTTTTGGTTTTGAAGACAGTAATTTCATGGTGTGTTCTGTGGGCACAGGATAATATACAGCCTGCTCTCTACAAATAATCAGAGGTGCCAGGCAGGCACATAGCAGTGATGATAATGTGCAATACTGGCTTTGGGGGGAGAACTTGCTGAAGGAGCTTTGGAATCTAGAAGGGCTGCACTGCATGTGTTTAGGGAATTTGCTGCAAGTGCTCTATTCTGAGGTGGGTTTCTGCAGGACAGTCACGAGAGAGGCTCTTCAGGATCTCTGCTGGTGCTGGGATGCACATTTTCTAGAAGAGTAGCTTCTAGTGAAGCCAGGCTGCTGTGGACATCCATGCAGCCAGCTGCCCTTGAACCATTATGTTGGAAGACCATTATGTTGGAAGCTTCCTGTAGGCACTGGGAAGGACAGAAGATAAGGAATGTCCTTTTCAGTTGCATCGCTTCTCTCCTCCTTCTGCCTTTTTCCTCCTAACCTGCAGCTGCTGAAGGGACAGGTCTCACCTAATGACACATGAACACACAGAAGACTTCTCTGAGGTGAAACTCTTAACATGGAGCAAGTTATTAGGTACCAATGGCACAAAGGGATGTAGTAAGAACATGGATCAAGTCTGGGTGCCCACTAGTATTCTGTCTAGCCTTGGGTCCTGTAGTGTATCTAGGGTGATATATAAGAAAAAAAGCAATGTACAGCAATACTCTGGAGGTGTATTCCTCAGTCTCCAGCTGCCTGCTAAGAGGGACTTGGTGGGGGACACAGTCAGATGCTTTGCCATTCTGTTTGGATTGGATTGTGGGTTTGTTTGTCAGAAGTGTAGAACTAATGTTTTAACCTCACAGCGAAGATAAAAAAGCCTTCTAGGAAACAGTTTGGAATATGATTGTAATTTTTTAAGCATTTTACATTGACATATAGAAAATCCTGTAAATGTACACATCATGTACTTTATACCTGGTGTGTGTGAGACACAAAAGTGTTTTAGTGTTGACTGAAAGAACGTTCAAGTTAGCACGTAGGTGTGTAAAGCAGTCCTTTGCTTCCAACCCAACTAATAAAACAAGTGATAGTTGGACTAGATGATCAACCTTCCAACTGGAATATTCTATTCTAGTCAAGTAACCACCTCAGCTGCTTAGTTGGAGATGAAGAGGCTGGCTGAGAACATGCTGTTGTAGCTAGTGCCATGGAGAACCAACTGCTCTGTGTGGGCAGATCCTGCACTGCTTACCTTCAGCAGCCAGGACATCTCACCCGTGGCGTGTAGGCATGCTTGAAGGTTTCATCTTCTCCTGCAGTTCAAGGAAATTATTCTCCCTTCCTTATCCCAACACATCCCACCTGGACATGCTGTTCTGCTGTACTAACTGTGATTGCCACTTGCCATCACCCCTGTTTTCTCATCTCTGAGCTGTGCTGAAGTCACACAGAAGGCTTTAGCCTTTTATGCTTGTTTGGGATCACGCTGAATGGCAGCATTTGGATGCAAAACTTGGTTTAGGTTGTATATTTTTTAGGGTTTGGATTTATAGATATACTTGGAATATACAAAAATCCAAACATCCACCAAGGTCTAAAGTGTGTGGCTTGCAGTTAATCAAGTAGGTGAACTTCAGGGTACTTTTGTCTCTTTAATGTTGCATTTTTGAGTACTTTCATACAAGCAATTATCCTCTCACCCTAAAGGGACAATTATGATATGTATCATTGGTCATTTTAGAAGAAATCTTTGAGGTACTGAAAGACTGATGTGAATTACATTGCTCTTTGTTTTACTGGGTATGAAGTAAGATGTTTACATGTTGTGGTGGTGTTTTCTTTTTTAAATGTATAGTTACACATGAAAGTGTAACTAGAGAAAAAACACACACAGGTTTTCCCAGAAATCCTGATCTGTTTTACAAAATGCTGACTGCTGAACAGTAAAGCAAAAAAGAATGAACCAAATGAAGTATGGAATTTAGTCTGGGACTATGTGCCAGCTCAAGAAAGAGCTGAGTGCTTGAAACCAAGGGCAGGCTCCTCCAGTATCTCCACAGCCAAGTGAAACACTTGAAGTGCCTTTGGAAAAGTAATCTGACTTTAAAAAATGTCTGTATTACAGCAATACATCTTGTTGAAAGCCAATAGGATGTGGGCTCCTGAGGGCCCTTCAGTTTTGAAAATGGAACAAAGGAGTCTAAGTCATTTTGAAACTTGTGTCCAGCATCTGCTTTTAAAAAGCCAGAGAGGTTGTCTGTAGGACAACTTTTGTGTTGGGGTGATATTTTGACTGGAGTTGACATCCTTTATACTCCAAAGACACAGCAAATCTATCTAGGGGTAATTCTCAAAAGCATGAATGGTTTTTAGGCTAATAGTCTGAGGGAAATGTCCATGTCCTTGTGTTTTCAGGGACACAAAGGGATGCAAACAACTGGAGAGGAGGCAAGATGAAGCAGGCAAGGAGGTGCATTGTTTTGCTCTTGGAATTACTACTTTAGAATACCAAATTACAGGCAGCACACAAATACCCAACAATTTAGTTTCATAAAAGGGAGCATTGTAAACCAGCATAATCCATATAATTACTCCAAAATAGGTTTAAGACAAAAATGTGCATTTAATAACCAGATGATAAAATTGAAGAGATCTTGATGGAAGAAAAAAAATAAATCTAATTGAATCTAAGCCAACTGGGGACCTATTTATATCCATTCCTGATAGCCACTGATTATCCTGCCTGCAAAAATGATAAAAGTCCTTATTTGTTGTTGCTACAAATCAACTTTTCCTACATTGTTTTAACACTATGAAAGCAATTAAGCCCCATCAACAGTGTGGCTGTTTTCATTGACACGTGTTTTGGGAAGGGTGGTTGTGGGGTTGGATGGAGCTCTGGTTTTCCTCAGGGAAAACCATCAGTGGTCAAACTGGTCTGTACCTATAGGTAGTTATATTCTTCACTACTCGTGGAACTTAACCCAACTAGATATTGCCCAGCCAGGGTGGCTTGATGTGGTGGCAGGTCAAAGCATTAGACAACTCTGGTGCCATGGAGCAGGTAGACACAAAAGGCTGGAGAGAGTTAATTTTCTGACACCATTTCATAAGCCTCAGAAGTGTAAGAGCTGGATGAGCAATTAGAAGGTGGAGGTGGCCCTGGCTTCCCATGGTAGCCCTTTCTGTGCTGGTTCTGATGGCACAGCTGGACTGCCAGCATTCCTTCTCCTGCCATCAGGGATTCAAGTGACCTAGAAGCTCCTATACAAGAGAGTCCCCCAAGGTGGGAACCTCACTTGAACCCCTCATGAGTGTTGTGTGGCCCCAAAAGGCATAAGCCATCCCTGCAAGGGGTGCTTCAAATGGGCATTACCAACAACTGTCTGGCTCCTGAGCATCTGCAGATGGTTGAAAACTGCTTATTTTGTTGCCCATGGTAAGCCTGGTGTGTGCTTTTCTGCTTTGCTGTCTCTGCTCTGCTTCCTGGACTTGATTGCAGATCCTGAATCAGTCAGTTTTCTGCAAGCTGCATCTGAAATGGTTGTGACATGAACACGTCCTTGTTATTCTGTGTTTGTTTCAAACAACTCTGCACTTACCTGGCTACCCTGGGGCCACAGCTCTGCTTCCCATGGGGCTGGAGAAACAGCAGGATAACAGTTGAACCATGTTAAAATAAGTATCTTTTAGTGTTTGTATTGTTTGGGCTTTTTTGAAGAATGGGTCAAGTATAGGACATGGTCCTTGGCTGAATGAGCTTAGTATCTTGTGGGCCCTGCAAAAGGGACCTGCCCAGTTCTAGCCAGTACTGAACAAATACTGAGCAATATCTTGTAACAATGAAGTTACTTAATTGGGGTCCTGGTTCCAAGTTTGCATGGCCTTGTCATAGACTGATGGTGTTTGCACTAGACAGCCTGTGAGCAGGCTGGAGGGAGAATGTAAATATTGCCCTTTCAATCTGTTCTCTCAGGTTGGAACCAGCATTCTGAGTTACCTGCCTTGGGACCTGAGGTGGTTTGCCCCGAGCAGAAGGCTGGCAAAGTCTACAGAGCTCTGACAGGTTTCAGTCTGTGAAAGCAAAACCCGAAATGAGGCACTTTGCCCAGGAGAGCAGCTCTGGGGAGCTCCGTTGGCAGGAACTGGGATTAGTTTTCAGCACTCTATGAATTTCTATGGTGTTTGATGTTTTCAAAGTGCTAGGTACACCTCAGTTTGTTCATCCCTGCTGAGAGACACCTGAATAATATTATTGCACTTTTTTCAGCCCTATAATTGACCTGCAGGAACTTTATATGGTCTTTCCAAAGACACATAGCAACATACCAGAACTGAAGCTTGGACATCCCTGATGCCAAGCAGACTAGATGAAGAAGTCCAGATACAATGAGCAGCAGAAAAGGAGTTTGTCATCTTCTGGATTTCTGACTTCTGTCCCTCCTTGTGTAGGGAGGTTGGACAAGATGACCTCTAGAGGTCCCTTTNGCAAAACCCGAAATGAGGCACTTTGCCCAGGAGAGCAGCTCTGGGGAGCTCCGTTGGCAGGAACTGGGATTAGTTTTCAGCACTCTATGAATTTCTATGGTGTTTGATGTTTTCAAAGTGCTAGGTACACCTCAGTTTGTTCATCCCTGCTGAGAGACACCTGAATAATATTATTGCACTTTTTTCAGCCCTATAATTGACCTGCAGGAACTTTATATGGTCTTTCCAAAGACACATAGCAACATACCAGAACTGAAGCTTGGACATCCCTGATGCCAAGCAGACTAGATGAAGAAGTCCAGATACAATGAGCAGCAGAAAAGGAGTTTGTCATCTTCTGGATTTCTGACTTCTGTCCCTCCTTGTGTAGGGAGGTTGGACAAGATGACCTCTAGAGGTCCCTTTCAGCCTGAAACATTCTATGATACGTGCAGACTCTTACAGACTTCAGTGGAAAGGATTGGAAAAGACCTTTAGGATCATCAAGTCCAGCTTTCATCCCAACATCTCCCAGACCACTAGACCATGCATGAGAACCTGCATAGTTCCTGGATTATACTTCATTTTGGAATCTCTTGTCAAAATATCTAGCCTGGCAGTCCTGAGAGGGCAGATCCAGGAAAAGCTTCCCAGTAGCCCACTGAAGACAGTTCTTTTTCTGATATAACTCTTGTTTTGGGACTTTATGAAAATGTAAGGCCAGTTGGGATGCCTTTGCTATGTCAGAGTTGATGCAATGGTGATTCATTTTTTTTTAATACAGCCTTTAGAAGAGTATTTTATATTGAGATCTGTGTAGTATTTATAACATTAATAGATGTATTCAGTATTGTTATACTTAATCAAGTGTTGTGATTAACAGCTGCTGAGTTACCTTCCTTTTGTACGGTGGGATTTCTGGCCCTGCTTCTCTCAACCATCACCTTCATGCTTGTTCTTGCAGCAGGGACTGTACAATGAGTAATCCAGCAAATTACTCATTGACCTGTGCTCCTGAGGGAGGAATTGTGTGGGTATGCAGAGACAAAATCATGGATTCCTGTATTTTTATCTCATTTTTAGTGCCTGTCTCTCTGTGTGACAAAACATTTTGTTAGAGGTGACTTCTGCCTCATTCTTTTCCCTTGGGTTTAACGTGATCTCTTTTGGAACTGACTTTCTTTACTTGTTTCTGTTGCACTGTCCTTTAGATAAATCTGCTGTAGTACTTTCAAAACTTTATTTTTTTAATTCGAAACTTTTGTTCCTCTCAGTACAGTCAGTCTTTTGCTGCTTATGTTTCCCCTCTTGTGATTCAGTTGGATTCAGAAAGTCATAGCTTTAACCCCATAGCTTTAACATGGTGCCTCTTCTCAGGTACAACCTGATGGTGGGACCTGCTGTATTTTACCATGATGCTGTAATCACAGAATTACAGAATGTTAGGGGTTGGAAGCGACCTCAAAAGATCATCTAATCCAACCTCCTTGCTAGAGCAGGATCACCTAGAGCAGGTCACACAGGAACACGTCCAGATGGGTTTTGAATGTCTCCAGAGAAGGAAGCTCCACACGCCCCCTGGGCAGCCTGTTCCAGGCTCTGTCACCCTCACCATGAAAAAGTTTTTCCTTATGTCTACCCCAAACCTCCTACACTCCAGCTTGTACCCACTGCCCCTTGTCCTATCACTGGGTGTCACTGAGAAGAGCCTGGCTCCATCCTCCCAACACTTGCCCTTACATATTTATAGACATTATTTCATGGGACCTTTTCATCTCGCTTCTCTTGTACCCTGTGATTGACTCGAGGGGAGACGGCGTCTCCTTCTCTCCCGTGTTTCTCCTGGGGTGAGGAGAGGACGGTGCCTGCTCCTTTCACCCTGGATCTGTGCTTAGTGTCCTTCCCTGCGGAACGAGGGACACCTCGAGGTGATGAGCGCCGCTTCCCAGACAGGAGCGGGCTCCATCCGACTTGTCAGCCCGGTAAGCGGCTGTCGGGAGGGTTCGGAACGGGACCACTGAGCCTGGGGAAGACGCTGGAGAGACTGGGAGGGAGGGAGGAGCCGCCGAGCCCGCGGTGATGGGGCAGCGGCGAGACAGCCTCGTATTCCACGGGCAACACCACCACCCACCGGCCGCCGGGAGCCCTGCCAGCTCCAGCAGAACCCTGCCAGCTCCTGCCCAGCCCTACCAGCTCCAGCAGAACCCTGCCAGCTCCTGCCCAGCCCTACCAGCTCCAGCAGAACCCTGCCAGCTCCTGCCCAGCCCTACCAGCTCCTACAGAACCCTGCCNGCCCAGCCCTACCAGCTCCAGCAGAACCCTGCCAGCTCCTGCCCAGCCCTACCAGCTCCAGCAGAACCCTGCCAGCTCCTGCCCAGCCCTACCAGCTCCAGCAGAACCCTGCCAGCTCCTGCCCAGCCCTACCAGCTCCAGCAGAACCCTGCCAGCTCCTGCCCAGCCCTACCAGCTCCAGCAGAACCCTGCCAGCTCCTGCCCAGCCCTACCAGCTCCTACAGAACCCTGCCTGCTCCTGCCTAGCCCTACCAGCAGCTCCTGCCGACCCCCGGGCAGCCCCAGCCTTGTTCCCCATCACATGCCCCTGGCAGGGCTGGTGCTCAGAGAGCTCCACCTCCCAGCCTCGACCCAGAGGTTTGGAGCAAGGATGAGGCGGGGGAAACGGGCAAAAGGCGAAAGGCAGGAAGGTGCGGTATGTGCTTGAGACGAGGATGCGGTCTGAAAGGGTTTGGAGAGTGTTTGTCATCCCGGGAGAGACTTCTTTTCGTTTTAATAAGCGTTGATGTGCTCTGAAGTCCCTGTGGTCTGGTCCCCGTGCTGTGGTCGGTGCCCGAGGCTTTCTAGAGTAGTTTTGGGGCAGATGTGCTCACATCTGCAAAGCCAGCCTTTGCTTTCCAGCCTTAACTGTCGCTCGGCCCCCCTGTCCCATCCTTCAGCCTCCTGCTCTGCGGAGATGCTGCCGGGATTGTCTGTCTGCGTTTGGCCAGCGCCTGCTGCTGGGACCTCGGGGATATTACACCTTAAACATCAACCTTATTCCTGCTGCAAAGCAACTGGAAAAGTCTAGTGAGCACAAGTGAAAAGTATACAAAGCATATGCTTTTTTTTTTCATTTTAATATTTACAGGAAGGCTTTTTGTGAAAGTATTTACCTAGCTTCTCCAATCACTTGTGAAACCCTTCTCTGAAGATGTTTTAAGACTGGCTTTTGAAGAGTTAAAATATTTCTCAAGGGCTCACAGGACAGTGTTGGAAAAAAAAAAGCTTTTGGTTTACATAGAGAGGATTTGGAGTTGTACCTGTCTGGGAACTAAAAGTGCCAGGATGTTTTGCTGCATGATGAGGCTGTTTTGTGCCAATTTGCCCAGGTCTGAGGCAGTTCCTGCCGTGTTCTTCAGGACATGGCTGAGTTTGGAGCACACAAAGCAGCTGAGGTGCCCAGTGCTGCATTTCCAGATACAAACCTAGGCTGGGTTTCGTCAAGAGTCAGTGGTGACCATCAACAACTTACCCTCACCTTCATGAGATTTCCAGAAAGAACCGAGTGAAGCTGCTGAACCTCAGGCCAAGACATTGTCCAAGGCCAAACCCACACTTACTTGAATTAAATTACACTATTATTGAATTAAATTACACTATTATTGAATTAAATTACATTATTTAACTCAATTACATTGAATTAAATAAAATGTTGGGCTTCAAATTCTTGGGGAGGGGAGAGAGAAAAAGGAAAAAAAGAAAAAGAAAGGTAGGAAAATATTTTACTAGATTCCCTCTTAGAATGACAACAAAAATGCTTTCTAAATTTCTTAGACATATTTTTCAGTTCTAAGCTAATGGTGTTTTGACAGTAGATCCAATTATTTAAACTGAATGGTATTTGTTTAGTGCAGCTTTCAGTTTTTCAAAATGCTTCTTACTTTCAGAGGTTATTTGGTAAAATAGACTTGAAGGATTTACTAGACAGGAAAACGTAATTTTAAAATATAGGTATTTGAGAGAGGCTGCTGCTTGTTTTTACTGCTTCTATTAATATAAACAGCCTTGTGAAATTATTAAATGTAAGAAAAAACAAATAATTTTACTTCTTTTGAACTTATGTAATGGTGAATGCCAACAGATTTGTGCTTGTTGATTGCTTCAGTGTCATCATTAAATAGTTCTGCACATTTAAAATTCCAAGGGATATATATCTCTGCCCAAACTTGGAATTCAGGAACAAACTGTTGCCAGCAAAATCAGCTGCTCCTTGCTGGTGTAAACACCTTTAACACATGGTTTAGGGAACCCTGTTTAACATACAGCCTCTGGTGTTAGTGCCAGTGCTGCTCTTTGTTTAGCAGTAAGTAAATTGTCAGCAATTGCTCTGTGATAGTTCATCTGGCATTATCCTTGACTAGCAGAAATTATATGTACAACCTTGACCCCACTGGGGAATGGTCACCTGTTGACTGCTGCACCAGTACAGAGCTCCAGTGCACCCTGCAGGATTGGAAGGCCTAGCAGGGAAAGTGGGGAAAAAAACTGTACAATACTGATTATTTAATTTTCAGGACAATGAACTCCTGGGGAGAAAAGAGCTACAGGTGTCAGGTTATTGAATTTTCCAGATAGTGTGACTGTTAACTGCATCACTGCAAAAATCGCGTGTGGTTCTCAACCTTTCCTGAAGAATAAGGAGGAAAAGAGGAGGAATGTGTCAGGATGAAGCTGTTTTCTTAGAGAATTTGATGATGCTGATTGTCCTTACCTGTAATAGCACAGACAAGAACGTTGCCACAGTTAACGTGTGATCTTGTGAAAGAGTGAGCTCTGGCCACAACAGATCTCTAGGAGGTTTAAAAATTGAGTGCTTCTGGAAACAGAATTCCTGTGGAAATTCATAGGTGAGGACTACAGGGTCAGATCTTGGAGTAAATAAATATTGTGCCAAATTCATTCCAATGCTGCAGCTTTCAGAGCATTTTACTGTCTTGTATCCATTGGTGATATTTACACTTTTGCAGGGAAACTATTTCAACACTGGTGAGGGCAAGGAGGACCTTGATGTGACAGCCTTTGAAACCTGCTTTGTGAGTGAGGATGCAGGGTGAAGTGACCCCATGGTTGCATGCTGAAAGACACCAGTTGCTGTCCATGTTTTATTGATCTTCCTCTTTCCTGGAGAAGAAAATCTGCCATTAAAAATTCTAATAGACTCTTGACATGACAGAAGGATTGCCTTTGATTTCAGGGCGTGAACTGCCCAGCAGTCAAAATGTTGTGGCCCTAACAAG
This sequence comes from Brachypteracias leptosomus, assembly GCA_013401335.1. Classification (NCBI taxonomy): domain Eukaryota; kingdom Metazoa; phylum Chordata; class Aves; order Coraciiformes; family Brachypteraciidae; genus Brachypteracias; species Brachypteracias leptosomus. Next base: position 768,918 of record VYZX01028764.1, on the reverse strand, counting down.
ATCTGACAGAGGAATCTTCAAAAGCCCTGATTCCAGCAGTGGCTGGAGTTGCTTCCCTGGCTGTTCTGTTGCTGAATCATTTTGACAGTGTGAGGAGCAGCATCTAAACACCACTGCATGGCTGAGAGCCAAGGGGCTGAGCTGTACCAGCCACTTCTGCAGCCTGAGTAATGCAAAGGCAGAGCAGCCTGAAAAGCTGCTGTAAGTTTATGATCAATGGGAGGTGTAAAGGTACATCTTGAGGCAGCCAGGATTGTAAAAGGAGGTAACTTATGATGCTCCTACAGAAGGCTGTTAGTGTTGCTTGATAGGAGGCTGGGACCTCAAGGTGCAGCTTTCCTGCCTCTTGCATAGCTCTGGCTCTCAAGGCAATGTGCTTGTGTTCTGTGGGTGTTAGAGGAGGAACAGGTACAGGTTTGAATGATGCAAAGGGTGTAATTGTTAATTTTTTTTGTTTAGTAATTTCCTCCAGTGCTTAGTAATTTTCTCCAGTGTTGTAGTAACAACAGTTTACTCAGAGTCGCATTTGAGGAGAGAACAAGATTTGGGCACAGGTCACACAGTATGTCTCTAATTCAGAGCAGGCCAAATTCTAGCCAAGAGAAGCAACGGCAGGAGGGATTGCACTGGGGTTATGGTGGATCCTGGGTTCTGGAGAGAGTGTGTGTGGGCCCATTGCCATTTTTCTTGATGCCAGGTCTGTCTGTAGATAGCACAGACTTGCCGGCAGCTCAGGTTTTCCAAGGCAGGTGAGGAATGCTGGAGCACAAATAAATCAGTGTGACTGCTCCTGCAGTCAGACTACCCCTTGGCATCTCTCCGTGTGAGCACACGCTGGTGTTAAGTGGTCAGAGGTGCTGACATCAGGTGTGAGGGCTGTACTGCCATGACACAGCTCCACCAGAGTGGAGTGGAACAAGGCTGAGGCTGGCATGGCACCAAACGCTTCATATCAGTGCAGGCCAACTGGAAAAAGACCTTTTGCTGGTATCACTTTTTTCCAGTTGAGGACCTGGTTTAAGCTCTCCTGGCAGACCTCTCTCACTGGGATTAGCTGGGCGTCCATTAAGAGGTTTGCCAACTCAGCCTTGTTAATCCCACTGCAGAGCAATCATTCCAAATCCAGGGCTCTCAGCTGGTGGCATCCTTCTGCTCCTCAGCCCTGCCTGCCTGCTTTTAAGTGGTGGTGATGGGAGGGTGCTGCAAGCCAGGAGCCTGTCTTCGGGTATGTCTTCTGTTCCTTGTCTTCACACCTTGTAAAGCTACCTGAATTATTTTTACACGGGCAGCATTATAACAAAAGCAGCCTGGCTGTGAGATCTCTGACATCTTGCAGTCTCATCCATCTTTGTTACCTGGGTCGATCAGCCCACACAGAGCTCTGTGCTGGCGTGTCTGATCAGTTATTGATCCCTGCTCAGGGAAAATCTCTCTCCCCAGGTCTGCATCACGGAGGAGGTGTGTGCTTTGGTAGCCTGAGCAATGTGATGAGAAGAAGGAGCTATTTTGTGTGCTAGAAATTCATGTTCAATTCCTAGTTAGAGCACACAAGCAGCCCTGTGGCTGGTGTGTTGTCTTGTTCCCTGAGTTGATTCCCTCAGCTGCTCATCTTCTCTCCCCAGTATGACTAGAGGAGCCCATGGCATTTTCTCTCTCCTTGGAAGGTCTCCTTCTGTCACTCTCCCAACACCACAAGTGTCCATCAACACCTTGCAGTGCAGCTGCCAGCCTGGGTCATCACTCCCTTTTGTGAGAGAATTTATTAATAGGCTGGCTGTTAATTTTGCTTTGTGGCCTGGTGTCAGGGACAGGAAAGTGCACAAGGCAGACATCAGAGCTGTTTATTTTAATAAGCTTTCCATAAATCTGTGATGTGGTTCTCATATGGTTTTGTTTACGCAGACATGGGCAGAGGTGCAGAGTGCTTCCTAAGTTCACAAACACCATACAAACCCCAATGATTAGTATTTATAGGGGAGTCATCTCTGAAATACCAACATTTGGTATAAATGGGCAAGCATACTGAACAGCTTTCTGTGGATAACACTTAGTAAGGGATGAAGAAGTGCCTGGAATGTCAGAACATGGTGATAAAAACCTCACGCTATTGTCAGGAAAATGCAGGGGATCTGAGGTGTTGAACCCATTAAATGCACAAATATTCTGTCCTTGTCATTGTTTTATCCATCCTGGAATGTTCACACCCAACTTAGCTCCAGGTGTTGTTTTCCACCTTCCCACCAAGCACGATTCTTGCTTCACACCACATATTGTGTTTCCAAATTTTTGATTACAAGAGAAGTAAATTGTAAATTCAAGCACTCAAAAGTTACAAGGAACAAAAAAGAGTCCTTAGAAACTTTGGCTGCTTTGATCAAAGAGGGGTAAGGCTCCTGCTGCTAATGATTGTTAATAATTCACAAACAAGGTTTAAAGTGTATATAACGTAAAGGAAAATTGCTGTTGCTGGAAGCTCTGAGCTGTTGCAACTTTGATGATGCTCCTTGCTGACACTGAGTGGTGCAATTACCACATGCTGATGGAGGAGAGCTGCAATTACCACATTTTCTGAGTCAACTGCTGGGATAGTTTTTGTAGTTGGCATTGGCATTTATCTATGTGCTGCTTGTAGGCAAATCCTATGAAGTGCTTCCCCAATATTTGTGAGAGAATACTAGGGAGAGACCTAGATATTCCTTTCCTTTTTGTCCTTTGCATTAAATCCCTACAGTGAACAAGAATCTATAGTTCCAAGCTACCTGGAATCACTGTGGGGCTCAGTGGGGGGCTCTGTGTAAGAAGAATAGTAGCAAAGAGCACCAGAGGCTTTGAGAAATTTTGTATGAAGTCATTTTGCCCTTTATCATGGGTGATGTTCAGTTGTTTATTTTTGCAAGCTCAGTGGTATAAGTGCAGATAATTAATTAACCTTTTTGTCCTAGATTTACCAAGGACTCAGTGCTGTTTGGGGAGGGACCAAACCACATTATTTCCATTTAATAGTGTGATTGTCATGAGTGACAGTAAAAAGCAGCTTGAGTGGCTGCTCATACACCTACATGTGTATTCTTAAGTCATTTTGACTGCTTTTGATTTTTTACTTTTTTTTTCCCCATCTTGCTTTTCTGCAAGAGATATTTAAAGATTGGTCTGAGTTCAGGAGCAAATGGTTTGGAAAATTTGGTGCTAAAATGAGTTCATCTGTTTCCAAGAGTGAGGTGACAGGGAGGAGAACATGTTTTCACCCTTGCATCAGAAAACTGTCTGGACCTTGAGTTTGGAGGTGACTGTCAGCTGAGGTTGGGCACAGTAGCTTGTTTGCCCATAGAGGGTGTCATGGAGCATGTAGACAAGGTCTAGGAAGGAGCTGAACATTTCACATTTTTTGTATTCTTTTTGTAAAAATAAAATTTTAAAAACCTGCTATGCAAAAAAAAAATATATATATATTTAAAATAATAAAAATATGTTCAGAGAATATTAGAGTTACACTAACACTGGGAAGAGGAAAAAACCAAGTGATCTCGTAGCTCTTCCTGTAGGCACATATATAGGACAAATTCTTTCAGAACACGACCAGACGGTATTTTTAATTTATTTTTTAAAAAAACTGATTTTCTTCAGTGCTGGCATTTGTCAGTGCAATGTGAAGCTGTGAACAGTCAGGGATCCAGAGCATCCCACCTCACTGGCCATACCTGCTGGATGGCAGCCAGTGATCAGGGCTCAGCTCAGTGACTCCCAGGAGAAAGGACAGACTTTAGTCCTTGGTCACTGATGCCACCACATGTGGGCAACATGAGACATCCCATGTGAGGTCACTGTGGAGCTCCACTCATCAGTGCTTGCCAGCCCTACCACCTCAGCAAAAACACAGTTGTCTTATCAAGCCTAAAAAGAAAAGCAAAGACACACGTTTGGTGACATTTCAGAAATACTTAGGGGGTTTTTTTCATTTGTATTCATATATGTGTGTGCACATACGTGTGTACACCTGGTCAGGGACATGCCCAGTCCCTTGGCTGACAAGCAGAGCCCAATAGTCCTGGCTCCTTTGCCCAGAAGCAGTAGCACAGTCTTTTTTTGGAAGAGGTAGAAGAACTTGGGGTGAGTAGCAGAGGGATCAGATCCATTGGTGGTTACTCACCTCATTAACTGCATCTCGCCGACGGCCTCACGTCTTGTGAACTTCTTTTTAAATTTATCTTTTCAAGGCTGGCCACTCATTTGTCATGTTGACAGGCAATGGTCTTCTGAGATCACCAGCTACTGTTATGAGGCTGAACAGCAAATGGAGACAACAGCAAGACATGAAACTGCTGGTCTGTCTCTAAGCCAGGTAGCTGGATAAATGGTCGTTGTGACTCTGGTTGTGTATAGAGCATCCAGCCTTTGGTACTGAGCAACTCCATCTACTTCAGCTTCAAAGAGCCTAAAGCAAAAAGATCTATTTCATTACAGGGGAGGAGGAGATAGATGTTCACAGGCTGTTGACTATCCTTGGACTGAGTGTACTGACTCAGAGGAAATATAGATGTATGGAGAGGAGCAGAGGGGAGGTGGGAGACATTCTTCTACCTGAATCCAGCAACAGTTTCTATTGTGAAAATGTGAGCAGCTATTTGGTTTTTTTAGAAGGTCTCAAGTGCCCCGTTACTGTTTAGTGGAAACCTGTCCAGGTTCAGTGTTTCCCTCAGGTGTCCTCTGAAAGAGCTTGTGAAATATGGAATCTGAAAATCAGCCAGAAAAGATCTTTTTGGGAAGGTGGGTTGTGTGAGGAGCATCTGTCAGGCTTAACCTAGAGGAGAGCTTAAGATGAAGTTTTCTGGAAAACTTACAGATAAAGGAATCTGTGTCTTGATCTGACAGAGGAGACTCTTGTAAAGGATTCACTCAACTCTTCACTGTGTCTTCTAAGGATAAATCTGAATTTTCTCATTTGAGGAAGTACATAAGTAGTATTTCTAGGTGGGCAAAAATAGGTTGCAGTGGTTGCAAAGCCAACATGTGAGGGTAACCCTAAAAATTGAAGATGCTATGGGAGATGGCAGCAAAGAGTTTTCATTATGATTGAATATTAATTAGTGACATGGCTATTAATGATGACAGTAATTAACAGAGGAAGGAAAGACTTGTCATTGTCCCGAGGGTGAGTAATCAGTCTTGGCAGGTGATAAATAATGGTTCAGCAAACTCAGCAGAAAGATAATCTGTCTGCCTCAGGACAACTGGAGAACAGCTACAACATCTTCCAGGCCCTTGGCAACATTCAGGAATGACTTCATGTGTTTAACAGAGGCAAATTAAAATCCCTGATCTCAAGTGCTGCTTATATTCTGGAGTGGCTGCTCACAGGAGTTCTGGTTGAGGCAATGCCTTCAGTTTACTTGCCCCTTTAAACCTTTCTTTTTCAATCTTGATAACAGGGGGGAGGAAGGCTGGGGAACCAGCTTGGATTTCTCATTGTAGTTTGATGAAAACTGAATAGATTCCTCAAAAGAGGCCTAGACCAAAATCAGGAGGAACTGGACTTTTTAGTTTGAGGGATGAAGAGAAAACTCAAGATTCTGGTTTGGCCTGAACCAAGACAGCATTTTGGGAGGTTTGGGTTCGTTTCTAACAATTCAGAAGCAGTTTGGTTTGAGTTGTCTTGAAATAGTTTTCTAACCCTAAATATTTTTTTCTATCTTTAGGATATTATTGTTTTGTAAAAGGCAACATCCATGTTTATAAAATAGAATATTTTATTAACAAACTTGCCAAAACAACAGTTACTGAGGCTCTGAACCCTTTCCCCATATGTTACTCAGCTGACACTGTTCACTAGATAGGTTCTTATCTAGCAGATCGTTTTGGACCCCTCAGATATATTTTTCTGAATAAATTTACTATTCACCAAAAAAATGATGTGACTGTAGGATGTGCCTGGCCAAGCTGGTTTTAGTAGAGACAGGAAAGTGCTGGCACCATTGCCAGAGGCATTGGTCAGATGTTCTGCAGGGTGCTGCCTGCAGTCCTGGTGACCCCAGTGCAGAGAAGCAGAACTTAAATGGGAGAAGTTGCTGAATGGTAACAGAGAGGGAGAGACCATCTTAAGGGGTCCTTTGCATTAAATCCCTCTGTAGAAACACTCAGGAGCAGCTATCAAGGAAGAAGAAGAATTCTTTCCATTAATGATAATACAGGTATGACATGAAATGCATATAAATTACATATTAATAAACTTGGGCTGGGAAGTTACAAGAAGAGCTCCATCTATCAAGAAAAAGAAAAAGCTGTGGAATAACTTTCCAAACAGGATAGTGGCAACTTCAATTGCTCCTAGGTGTAGGTGGGAGGGGTGGAGAGTGACTGTAGAGCTGAGATAGGTCCTTTAGTGGCTGGTTTATTGATGCTTCCAAGGCAGCTGGAGATGATGCCCAGCTGCTGCTTGTTGGTCACACCTGTTTGCCCAGTAGTTAAGTGAAAGCAGATGTTTCCCTGATTTTCAGGAGCTCTGCTGATTGCCTGCTGAGGATAAATAGGTTGTTTCAGTTGCCTTGGATGGGGAATGAGAGAGGTTAGGTTCATATTTCTGCATGCCACTGAAGGGTTAATGGTGCTCCTTGTGGAGTCATGGGTCAGTTTGTGTTGTCAGGAAGAGCAGGAGCTGCTCTCCCCTTCTCTGGGGGGTAGAGCCCACGTTTCCAGTGGGAATTTCACCTGTACAGGAGAGTGACTCAGGCCTGCAGGTATTTCAGGGATCTGGGACACCAGCAGTGCCCGTTGTCCCTGTGGCACAGTGTGGTTATGACCCCTGATATTTGTTGTATTTAAGGTTTGCTGAGGCTGTGGGGATGCCCTGGGCATGTGTAAAGCAAAAGGTCCCTCAGACTTTTCTGGAGCAGGTATCATGGGGGTTATGCTTGTCTTGAAGCATGTGGGAACTGAGAAGTGCTCCATGGAAGTAAGATCCTCTGAGGTTTGTTTAGTAAGCCTGAAACATAGGGTTGGTTGGTTCCTTTTTGTCTTCAGCTGCTGGATGACAAAGCCTAGCACTAAATATGACCAGGGCTATTGGCTTACTCTACATGAATGCAAATGTTTCTCAACAAGCTGCCTGTACACTGGGAAGGGCTTGGTGTTGTGTCTGCATCCAGAGGTGGCATCCATAGGTTGTGCTGTGACTTGGCATGGTTGCTAAATTACCTCCAGGTACCTTTGCTGATTGCCTCTGACTTTGAACAAGTCAGGTTATGTTTCATTTTAGGCTTAACTTCCTGAGTATGGGGTTTAACTGAATTTTGTTGCCCTGTCTTGTTGTGTTTTGATAAAAGGCCTCAGCTTCTACTCAACTGTGACAAGTTTTCCACTTCTGTGGTTTCCATGGAGTAACAGAGGGGTTGTGTACATGCAGAGGATCAATCCTGGAAATCTTTGTGCTGCTTATAAGATAGCAACACCCTTTGTACTAGTAGATGGGCCCTGAAAGCCTAATAAACTGCCTGGTGGACCTTTAAGACTCACTTCTCTGCTCCTGGCCACCATCCTGCAGTCCCTAGGAGGTGCTGGTTCAGCAGTGGCTTGGTTACAGGAACACTGGATACTGCTTCCATCTCCAAGACATAAGGGACACTTCCCTCCGTCTTCATTTAGCTGACAACCCAATTCTGTGCTTTTAGATTATTGCCTCTGATGTTCCAGGTGTGAGGTGCCAGTAAATGCTCCTTCATCTCCAGGCTGTGTTTGCAGAAATGTAACTCCCTGTATGCTAAGGTGAGAGAGAAGCAACTGGGAGAGAACAAGTTCCATGGGACCATTGGAGTAACATCTGACTTCAAGTGTACCAAGTCTCCTATCACACAGAAAACTTCTTGGGACTTCATCCTGTCCATACCTATAAAATTACAGTGTGGCACGAGAAGGAAAAACATTCTGAAACCTCAGTGGAGATAAAAATGAAATGAAATTATGTCAATTTTATTGTATTAATCTCAATGCCACCTCTCTCTAGGGCTCTCAGACCCTGTGGTCTCACATTTAATGTTTTCTTCACCTTTTTTTTTTTTTTTCTAAGGTGCTGATATTGTGCAGTGGCTTATGAAGAACCTCAGCATTGAGGATCCAGGTAAGGTGACCACAGCTGGGGAGGAACAGCTTCTCCACCTATATTGTGTGTGCCATTAGACAGTAGATACTATTTTGCTGTGGTCTAAAATACCAGCAAAACAACAAGGTTGATTTAAGCATTGGAGGGAAGGAAGAGGGAAAGAGATAAGAATCAACATCTTCAGTCTAGTGCCTTACACTGCAAGATGCAGAAAACACTTTGTAGGAGACTTGGCCTGTCTGTGAAATTATCGCTACTGAAGAAAGACTGATTGATTTTAAGGTTGTTCCCAGGCTTTGAAAGGAAGTTGCTGGATGTGTGTGGTCAAGCAAGCAAGTGCAGTGGCAGGTTTTCATGGTTTGGAGAAAGGTAGCCAGGACTGACAGGACATACTGGCCAAGGATGACACAGACACCATCATGGGATCAGGTGATGGCTGCTAATTTATCACAGCAGATTGATGGATGGACAGTCAGCCATAAACAGTGCTGAGTGCATGGGTGTAGTTCACTCTTCAGAGAAACCAGCATAATTTTGGCACAGTTAAGAACTATTGGGAAAAGAGGAAGAAAAGATCAGCAGGTCCTTTTTCTGGAAAGGGAAAAATTTCAGCATCTCACCTCCTGGTTTGTTTCTGCTGCCTCCTGTCACCATGTAAAAGCAGAGATAGATGCAGTGTTGTCTCACCCAGGGCATCCCTCTACACACATCCCCTCTCATAAGTCCAGTCAAGCCCTGAATCTGAATTTCAGCTGCAGACAACAGGTTTATTATCTACCAGGGGGTGCATGAGCAGCTGATGTGTCTTTTGCTACTCTGAGCAAGTTGATGCAGCCTTTGACAGCTGCCATGGGTTGAGAATCAGTGGAGATGTGTCTCTGTGCTGGTGAAGGCTGCTCTGGCAGTGCTGGGATATGTGCTTTGCCTCCCTTTCCTCTTAATGAGTGGCAAAGCTCCAGTGTCAGGGTTGGTCTTTATGAGCAAACGTGCTGCTAATGACCTGGTGCTGCAGGTGTTTGTCAGGTTTGGTAGGAGCAAGATGAGCTTCACTGATGGAACAGGCCTCTTGTCAGCTGTCACCTGTGGTGGGTAACGTGCTCTGAGTTGAATTTCAGGCTCTGGGGCTGACATATGACACTTTGTAAACACAAACCCAGCAGGTTCAACATCTGAGCAGCATTTCATCTGTGTTGCAAGGCTGATTTCTGCTCCCCTGCTCTGCACCGTGTGGTTGGAAGGCGTGAGGCTGCGGTGTGGGTACAGAGAGACACGTGTGCCCCAGGTCTGCATGGGAGTCCTCAGCAGAGCTGCTGGTGAAAGCAGAGGAGCAGTGCCCATCCTCCTGACACATCCCTGCTGTTTTCTCTCTTTCCCAGCAGAGGCAATACACCTGGGGAGTCTCATTGCTGCACAGGGATACGTCTTTCCAATCTCAGACCATGTCCTTACCCTGAAAGATGATGGAACCTTCTATCGTTTTCAGGTTGGTGAGCCCTCGGCCTCCTTTCTTGGTGTCCCCTTCTGCTGGCCCTGCAGTAATACTGCTGAAATCACCCACTCTTTATTCCTGAGCACCCATTAGGTCTAGGAAGCCAGGGATTGAGGCTGTCTTGGTAGGGGCCTAAAGAAGTTAGGAGGTCCCTTCAAAAAAATCTGCTGTAGAATCCCAGGTCACTCTCTTCTACTTTCTGACCCACACTTTTTACATAAATGAATGGATGTGCCCCATGGTTATTTTTGGTCTGTGATTTCAAGGCTGTTGTACTCAGATTTGAACTAAACCATGAGAATGACTTTCAGATTTTAAAGCTGGCACAGAATTGAGTAGCCCCCCTCCTCTGCAGAATGGACTAGGGCAAACTTTGGAATTGGACATGCAAGCTCTGACAGAGCAGAAAATTGGAATTTTTGATCTCTTATGGTCACAGATGAGTGTGGGAGAGGTGTGCTTTGGGCTTTGGCTCTTTTACCTTTGTAACCTTGGTGGTCACCTAAGCTGGGACATCATTATCCTTCGGTGTCCCTGTGCCTCCAGATGCGTTGAATTTTTAAAGCATCCTGCACTTGAGTTCCATGCCCTGTCCAAAATCTGCTGCTGTCAGCTTCCTAGATTACTGTTTGTGCTGCAACGACTCCTTTTGGACAGCTCATAGAACTTTGAAAGCAGCAGTAAGTTCAAACCTGGAGTCCTGCTGGCTGAACTTGTGGTTTTGTGTTACATGATCCAACCCATCCAGCTCCTTTATCTTCCCTCTGACCTCTCTTCTGTTTACCCCCCTGTTCCTCCTTTACTTTTTTTTTCCCCCCCCTCTATTTTTTATTTGAAAGGCCTCCTCTTTGCGTCTGATGTTGCTGCTGCTCATGCTCTCTGCCCTGCTGCTAATGTGGCATTGTGTTAGCCCATGAGAGCAATGGGAGGGTGAACAAAGCAGCCCAGGAGATCACAGACCTCCCCTTATCTCACCCCACCTTCTGGTTACCTGGCATCATTCACACTAAGAGTTTTTCATTACAATTCCCTTGCTTTTCTGGAAGTCCTGCTCCTCCTGTCATGTCAGAGTTGACAGAAGCAGGGGTGATACTGATTGCTCATTTAGTTGTATTTTTTTCTCTAATTTCAAAGAATGGCACCCTAAGAAGTTACCCCGTGCAGCTCTCAGGAGCTAGATTTCAATATCATTTATTTTCCTCGTTTTAAGTCTGTATAAACCACATCATCAAATTGTCTTGCCTGCTTATTGACTTTTTTTTCCCTTATCTTTTCCTGCAACTTTGGCTGATTCTTTGCCTGTTGTTATTTCCTGCAACAGCCCCTCAGCCATTTTCTGCAAAAATAACCTGATGGGGATGAGGTTTCTTTTCTATAACCCCCTTCCTGCCACTTTCTACCTCACCATCAGTCCTCCCTTTAGCAGTAGCTCATCATCTTGTGGAGTTGATAAGATCCATCTAGTGAGGAGCATTGAACCCTGTATTGTTTGATCCCCCCACGTTTTCTCCCTGTCCTTGGGTGCAAGGAGTGGTCTGTGTATAATGGTCTGATGCCTGTTCAAGGCATTACATCACTAATGCAAAACAGTGTTCTGTGATTTCTGTGATCACAGGGACATTACTTTTCATTCATGCTGAAACTGAAATACAGCCACGTGTAGTAATATCTTGTAATTAATTGCAGCAAGTGCAACGTGCAGACCTGGATAGAAAACAAAAGCAATAAGCTTAGCAGGACTTCTGCTTCCAGAACTACTCTAATCAGCTGAGTTTTGACCTCTGCCATCTGTTATATATTAAAAGTAAATTGTTTTGTAGGCTGCCAACCACACTTGTAGCTGCTCCAAAAAAGCAAATGGTGTGTAGCATATATAAAAGGCCACGATGTTTCTCATGCTCCTTAAAAAAAAAAATTCAGGGTGCCTGTGAATTCCTGGGAAAAGAAGAGGTTCTGGGGATAGAGGGTAAGAGGTCCACATTCAGGTGAGCTGGCAACAGTGTCTGAAATGTCATCAGGATACTGGACATCCTCCTCAAGAGATGCTTGTATTACAGCAAGTGAGAAATGTTAAAATGATTCCTTCCTGGACAAGCACCCTCACTTTTACTGACATCTGTTGTTTCACCTGAAGGCAGAGACTGGGCTGTAGACCTTGTGATTCTTCTTTTTGTACTTGTAATTATGTTTTTCTGCATCTGAATTGTTTTGCATCTCTTAAATTACAATAATGCATGTGTTGTTTCTTAGGCACCATACTTTTGGCCTTCAAACTGCTGGGAACCAGAAAACACAGATTATGGTGAGAGTATAATTATTTCATTGTAAAAAGTACAGAAAGTTTGTGATGGGGAAAAAAATTGTCCTTAAAGTACTTACTGTTGGCCATCAGCAGAGGTTCTTGTCAGGTAGATGTGTGCCCATCTCAAATCCATGAAGTGAAATCCCAGGGCTGTCTCAAGCCCATGGAGATGTAGCTCCATGAAAGTTCACTGGGTTTTACTTACTGTTACCTCCATTCTCCTACAGCTCTGTTCATTTCAGCAGGATTTATGGCAAGCAGAATACTGCTCCTTGGGAATCTTAAATAATAGCCATACTGCTTTTGTGGGAGAGCATACTCTGATCTGTAGCTGAATCTGATGCGTTGATCAATAAAAAGTTACCTCATCTGGGCACTCAGCTGCCTGATCAATAAACCAGCATCTAACTGATGGCAACCCATAGTTAAAGTTCTTTGAAATATGACATCAGACCTACTTTCCCCATTTTTTTAAGATTACCAGATGATAGCTGGTAAAAAAAAAAGTCTGAAGCGTGGTTTATGAGCTAATAAACTGCAACGTGGTGTGTTAAACATGAGAGTGCCTGCAGACAGCAATAATGCATAAAGAAAATAAGTCAGGGTTGTTATCTTTAGCTGTCTGCATGCAATATTGCCATCTCTTCTAGAACAGCACTTCTTTCACAGTTAAATGATAAAATCAATTGTTGCATCCTGGTGTGGCATTGGAAGAGGAAGTGAATCCACGTGTGTGCTCATAAACCAGGAGCTTCTGGAAGTCCTTCTTTTGAAGTATCTCCTCATCTAAGCTGAGTTGAGAACTCCTCCCTGAATAATCAGTTTGGGTTGTTGGTTGGTTTTTTTTTCCTGGGCGATAATTAGTCATCATTATGGTTTCTGGAAATGATTTGCTGGGGTGGAGGAGTAGCTTGCAATGGTGTCTGTCATGGGATAGTTCATTTGCAGTCCTCATCTGCAGAGAAGCTGGCCCAGGCTTATGTGGTTATCCCAGGGAGGGAACTGCTCAGGAGAACACATGATGCTGTTCCTTATATGCAAAATAATTCTCAGATTTGACAGTCATTGTATCTGAACTATGCCAAATATGTAGTCTGTAAGTATCACAATAATCTGAAGAGAGAAGTTCTGTTTTCTCCTGGAGTACCTGATAAATAACTGGTTTTGCAGTCAGATTGTTGTGCTGCAAGGGCATGGGGTGGAGCAATACACCTCCAAATAAAGCCCTATATGAGCTGACCCACAGCTGGACAAGCTGCAACTGCATCAGCTCTGAGCTCTGCAGTGACAGATTTTCATCCACCCCAGAAATCTCCAACATATGCTTATAATCAGTCTTTGCATATCAGAGGTCTGTACAGATGGAGTCTTCCCAGGAATTAATCCCAAACTAGCAGTAGACCCAAATAAAACTGAAATCCCAGCAGCACTTCATGCTAGTTTTTATTTGCATGGATCCACTCCCAGGACAGGAGCTAAGTTCCTAATGGCAGGTCACTGCCTAGCATGAAGAAATACTGACTCCCACTTTATTTGGTGGTGTAAGTGGCTTACAGAGGAAACTGCCCTTGAGATGTATAAATATGCATGAACTGATCCTCTCTGGTTACCATGCATAATATTGGCTCATTATATGAATCTTGGAATTAGAGGAATAGCATAGAATAGAATTACAGGAGTAGTACCACAGTGTTTTTTCATATATTTTCAATAGAATAACAGGTTTCCAATGAAAAACATCCCTGAATGTGGCAGAATGTTGTATTTCCAGCAAACTCAAGCCCCATGGTTTTCAAAGAAAAGCTGAATTTTTCTGGAGAATATTTATTGCAGTTTTCTGTAGATGATGCTTTGCCTCGTGTCTTGCTCCAGTTTGGTCACTGTTGGACAAGAATTACCCAGCCCTGCAGCACGAGGGAGGGCAAAACACAAGGAATATGTAAAATTCACATCTAGATTGAGTAGAATAAGTGAATGGACTGTGTGGAAAAAATACTCAGATCATATATTTAAGATCTGGCCCATATTTCTGGTTTCATCTCAATATCCTTCTTTAAATTTATATTTTTTAAAAAAAACAAAAGGGGAAGAGAAGTGCAGGGCTGCTCACATTGGCAGGCCTATTCCCAAAGTGCAGAGGGGAACAGGTTGCTAAATGCTGCATCTTTTCCCAACCCCACAAGCAACTGTGCCTTTCTCAGACATCTTGTTAGGTCCTGGCATCTCCTCTCAGCACTTTTAAATGAGATGTCCCAGATGTTTCAGACCTCTGGGATTACTAGAGGATAATGTCAGCTGGGTATTCAGCCCCCTCATTCCTTGCCTCCTGTTGTTTACTGGTGATAATGAAGAGCACACGGGACACTTTTCCTTTTTAAGCTGTAGTGCTAATAACCTTTCTGTAATTGTTTCCCATTCTGTCTCTCCCTTCAGCCATCTATCTCTGCAAACGGACCATGCAGAACAAGGCGAGGCTGGAGCTGGCCGATTATGAAGCCGTAGGTACACTGCTGCTAGAGTTTACACCTGGGGGGGTGGGGAGAGCTTGGCTTGGCCAATCAGTTGTTGCCTTCTTGTGCCCTGGGGTGCAGCTTTTACTGTGTTTTTATTTCCATTGTCAGAATTGTGTGGAGGTTGAGCTGGAGACAACATCAGGAACGTGATTGAGGAACGTCCCTGGCTTTGTAGTGTCTCAAATGAGAGCAGCTGCTGTACAGCCAGGCCTCCAAATCAGGGGCAAGTTACAGGATCCCAGTCTAGTAGGGGTTGGAAGGGACCTCTGGAGATCATCTAGTCCAAGCACTCTGCCAGAGCAGCTTCACCTACAGCAGGTCACACAGGATCATGTCCAAAATAAGTTTTTCTTGCAGTGGAACTTTCTGTGTTCCAGTTTGTGCCTGTTGCCCCTTGTCCTATCATTTGGCACCACTGAAAAGAGTTTGGCCCCATCCTCTTGACTTCAACCCTTCAGATATTTATAGGGATTGATCAGATCCCCTCTCAGCCTTCTCTTCTCCAGGCTAAACAGCCCCAGGGCTCTCAGCCTTTCCTGGAAAGCAAGATGTTCCAGTCCCCTCATCATCTCTGTAGCTTCCATTTGACTCTCTCCAGTAGTTCCCTGTCTCTCTTGGACTGGGGAGCCCAGAACAGGACACAGGGCTCCATTACTGGGCACACTACTCATTACACAGAAGTTTACCTTGGATTCCATTTAGCAGTTCCTGGTTTATGTAGCAGATATTAACACACAGAAATGATAGATTTTCAGATGCATTATTGGGCAATTAAATTGCCAAGAACACATCTAGTTAAGAAAGTTTTCAGATATTAGACTTGGACTGTTTTCAATATGCCATATAAAAATTACTATTACTCAAGCTTATTCAGGGCATGTTTTCTGTTATGAAATGATTATCCACAAAAATATCCCCAGCGTTGGCTTCAGATTGTGGAGGGTTTGGGTGGAGAGGAGTGAGAAGCTGGAGGCAGGAGGTGCATGGCTGGTGTGGGTTTCTTTGAATACCAGCAGTGTAATGCTCTGACCTCCTCTTTCTATCATATTGACTTTGTTTGTTTGTTTACTAGCTCAGCCGTGAACAGCTGAATTTCAAACGTGGAGATTTTTGTTGGAGAGTTAGTTTGGTTCTGGTGGACTTCTGTGTTCATGTTTATCACAATGAAAACATTTATATTGCATATATTTTAGGGTGTTTTTTTCCAAGAATGGACTTTTTCCTTCTTCCTTACAGTCTAGATTTTGGGAGTTTTGAGCACAGGGTTATATACAAATGCCATTTGTTCCCTTCAGTGAAGAGCATGCAAAAAATTCCCACTTCCATAGTCCACCCTCCAGACTTCCCAAGAGTTCTAATCTCAAAGTACCGGCTCAGAGGAAGGAATATAATAATCTGCATGCACTTACACATCCTTTTGCTGAGTTTTCTCTTCTGCATATTGCTGATTTCATTATTAAAACCATTAAAGCTGCTCACAGCCAACCAATTAACTGTAAGTACTCTAAAGATCTCTCATAAAGCAACAAAAGGCTGTTCAGCAAGGCACACACTCCCACACACATGCAGCCAGGCTATGGCTAAGTATTTTTGCACATTGATGTCTACTGAGAGGCAGCAATGCTCCAGTGATGGCAAATAATTAGATCTTGGCAGTCTCTCATTTTTCTTGTGAATATTGCCTTGCACAATTAGAGATTACTGCTGCATTCAAACTTTGCTCTCTTAATTAGGGACAATCTGATAAGAATGGCACCGACTCTTCCTAGTCATTATGGGAGCTGAAGCAGATCCAGCAATGGAGATGTAAGCTAAGCATAAGTGAGAGGAACAGGCTTGCAGGAGTGGGAAGGAGCCCTGTACATTTGGTACACATTTTTGGAGGTGTAGTGTGAGAGTGCTTCTCTGTAGGCATCAGCATTGACCTGAAGTTTCCAAGGAGAATCTCTACAGAGCATGTCAGGGGACATCTTCTCATGTTTAGGTTCTGCAGCATCCACAGATAACCCTCTGCTCCCCATTTATACCAGTGGAGCAGAGGTCTTGATGATATGATTAAGCTTGCATAATTGCACTCAATTTTGTTTATAATTGGCCAAACATAATCACAATTCAAATATTGCTTCAATCGGTGATGTTTCATTGGCTTCAGCTTATTTACTCCAGAGGGCACATGTGAACATAATTTAAAACCAAATAAATTTTAAAAAGAAACCCACAAAAAATTGTTTTGGCAGATAATTACAAGTAGTTCTTCCTTGTGGCCACAGTTGAGGAAATCATCAGAGTTCAGCACAGCTGCAGACCATTTGCTTAACTGCTTTTCTCTGTGTATAGGGACTGAAACTCTTCCATGGTCTTGGTGGTAACGGGGCCAAGCTTTATGCCTTGTCTTATACAAGAGTTTAAATAGTGGGAAGATTTCTTCTAGCATTGAACTGCATGCACTTAAGCCCTTTCTTGGAATAAAGGGAATAGGTATAAAAAGAGCAGCAGTAGAACTAATAATGTTAATTTTCAGTGAAAATTTGCAACGGTTGAACCAGCTATAATGGAGAAGAATATCACGTTAATGCTCTCCTAGGCCTCCTTATCCAGGTGGGTGTGGATATGTGACTTCAGGGTACCATTTGAGGCTGGAATTCTGGCCGTGTCCCAGGTTTGACCTTGTGATGAAGTCACATCCACCTCCAAGTGTTCAGATCACGACACTCTCTGCAATGGGTCTGGACCAGGGCTCTTACTTCAGATGTGTAGAGCAAAGTTGCATCTGGACCAGTCTTTGCAATTTGTGATGTTCATTGCTCAGATAAATAAGCAATTTCCTTCAGTGAATCACCCTGGCAGTCCCCAGCCCTCAGTGCTGTGCAGCTGTGTGATGCTCTCAGTGGTGACCAGGGCTGAGCACAGCAAGGGATGCTCAGGCTTTGCACCTTAGCTAAAGCCTGAAGAGAAGAGAGCAGTGAGGGGAGGGAGGAAAAGTGAGGAGAGGGAAATATGCACCATCTGCTATCAGAAATGAAAGTTGTCAGCTTCACAAAGCTTCCCAGTGTTACCTTTTGGGAACAAGTCCATCATTATTTTCCTAGTACAGCCCAGGCTGTCTCCATCACACTCCATTACTTCTCCCTGACAGGGCTCTCTTGGCTGCAGCTGTGGGGCTGTAGCCCAAAAGGATGTGCTGCAACCTTGCTCTGCCTGCAAGATAATTCACCTGAAACAAACACTGACTTCTGTCTTGAGTTTTCCAGCTTAAAAAGAAATGTGAATAAAATAAACACCCACCATGCTGACTGTGCTCCTAAGCAATTGTTAGAATTACAGGCGTTTATTATTATTGTTTTCATCTTTTGTCAGGAAAACTTAGCAAGGCTTCAGAGGGCATTTGCAAGAAAGTGGGAGTTCATCTTCATGCAAGCTGAGGCCCAAGTGAAGTGAGTAAACCTGGAGCACTGACCTGCACCAGTATTTGGAGCTGGGAAGGGGTGGGGACCCTGCACGGATAAAACTTCTCTGTCAGAGTCTTCACTGCAGCTAAGCTCAGAAGGTGCTGGTGAACCTTAACCACCAGCAGAGTAGAAATAATAGAGAGCCAGTTCTGAAGGTTTGTACCAGAATCTGAAAGATGGAAGTACATGGAAATGGGGGTTAGGAGCTCCTGAGCTCCATGGGAGCTTGGGCAGTTCACTTGCCCATTCTGGTTCTACTTTGGTGTAGTATTTTTGGTTTGGATCAATGGGAAGAACAGAACTTTGTCATCTGTGTTACTCTGTGCTTGTAAAGGATTTCTGAGTTTTTCTGCCACTTTAATGTGATTATAAGGATGGTATTTACAGCAGACTGGGTTTGGTTTTCTACATTTTCTTCCCTCATCTCCCCTTGTGAAAATAGCTTGAAGCCTCTCAGTGTTTTCAGTATTTTCATTATTGCTGCAAAAGGGGATGGTTCAGAGATGGTAGACTGGTGTCAAACTACAAACCAGTGCCTAAAAGCCTCCATGTCTGTTTTGTGCATGCATTTGTCACCTATAAAATGAGCAGGGTGGTGAAGATGGCACATGAGGACACCAGTGCTGACACTCTGTACCCCTGGAAGGAATTTGCACTTTCAGCATTAGATGCTAAAAAGTTAAGGAACATCATTTCTTGAGGGTGTGGCTGAGGTGAATGTCTCTATCTTTGAGGAACTCTCTGGAATTTAGATTAATTCCTTGCTTAATAACATTGTAATTATGCAGTATTTAAGTACATGGTAATTATCCTTTAATTTACAAGGCAATTAAGGGATTTTTTTTCTGACCAGAATACGAGTGTTCTGTTTGGAGGAGAAAATGAGAAGTTAAGATAGCAGTGGGGCTTGCAGTTACTTACAGGTTTATTGCCAAGATGAAAAAAAGAAATCAAGTCAAAACAAAATTCTGCATTCAGTCCACAGCACACAATTATTACCTGAGAAAGAAATGTAAATATCAGATTTGATGGGATCACTGTTGCTTATTCATCTTTTCTCCATTCAGTTTCCTTGGAAATATAAGTGTGGACAGGTCACTATCAACTATTTTGCTGGCTAGTTGCAGCTTCTTGGTTCCCAGTTCATGTGGTGGTTCAGTCTTGAGGTTTCCAACGTGACCTTCCCCAGCCTGGCAGATCAGGGTCTGGGAACAGAGCATCAGGAAAGGTTGTTTTTTCCTCACCAGATGAAAAAACAGATGTTAAAATAAATTTTCCACCTTGATAGGAAAATCTCTTTTGGCACATATTGGAGCAAACAACAGTGATATTTTGTCCATGTGTGACATTTCTGTACAAAAAAGTGGGTTTCTGAATTTTCTTTTGTCATGAGGTTAAAACCCCAGCTAGGAATTGCAAGAAAGAAGAAAGCACCACTTGTATATTGACTCATATGTTTATGCTTTTGTTTTCAGGATCGACAGGAAAAAGGATAAAACAGAAAGGAAGATTTTGGACAGCCAGGAAAGAGCATTCTGGGATGTGCACAGGCCTGTGGTAAAGCTCTTTTTGAATGATGAGAGTTTCCAGGTTTTGACAGGAAAGCTTTAATACTAGTAAACAATGTGCCAAGCACAAAGATGTTGCCTTTACAGTCACCATGTGGGTTTTCCTCACAGTTCAAAACGCACCAAGTGTCTACCAGATTATTTTAGACATTCTAGGCTTGTGCATGCATGGAACTATTGGTTGGGAAATATATGATAAATGTGAAATGTTGAAGATTATTTATTGTGCGTAGGAAAGAAAAGCAGCTTATCCAGTTTGGCTCAGACTTCCCAGAAAAAGCTCCCCTCTTAGCTGAGATATTTCCTTTTGGTGCCAAAGTTATGAGTAAATGGATTGGATGTTGAGATGCCAGCTTTGGGTATATGCAGCCTCTTGTTTAGCAAGAATAATTTATGAGACACAAGCTTCAGGAAGGAATTTCGGAGAAGATCTAATTGTATATTTTAGAGAGAAAGGTAGCATGAAAATTATAAACAGAGGATAACCCCATTACCATTTCCTTTCAGCCAGGCTGTGTGAACACCACAGAAATGGACATCAGAAAGTGTCGGCGTATGAAAAACCCACAGAAAGTGAAAAGGGTCAGTTGGTTTGTTTGTTGTTGGGTTTTTTTTAATGCAAATCACACTTGACAACTACAGTATCTCAGAGTTTCCCCATAGGAACCAAAAAAAGTGCTTTGCAAATAGCAGTTGTGTTTTGTTCTAATCTGAGTTTACTGTTCCTGCTTTTCCAGCAGAGCAGTAACAGGCTGGGTGCCTGATGCAGCTGAGAAGGGCATCAAGGAGCTCCATGTCCCAGGTGCCTGTTGGCTCTGCACTCCAGCTCCTAACTATAGGACTTATAACATTAAAAGCAATTGGCAAAAGTACCCAGGTCCCAGTTTCAGAAGTTATTTGGGCATAGATTTCTCAGAGCCCTTTACCCACCTTAATCATTCCAAAAGCTGGATTATTAGCAGCTTGAGTGTCTTTGACTTCCAGAAAGTTTTTAGCTCCTCTGTGTATGTAGAATCACAGAATCATTTAAGCTGGAAAAGACCTTTAAGATCATGGAGTCCAGCTGTTAACCCAGCACTGCCAAGGCCACCACTAAACCCTGTCCCTCAGCACCTCATCTGCACGTCTTTTAAATCCCTCCGGGGATGCTGACTCCACCACTTCCCTGGGCAGCCTTTTCCAGGGCTTTACAACCTCTTCTGTGAAGAATTTTTTCCTGTTATTCAATCTAAACCTCCCCCTCTCCAACTTGAGGCAATTTCCTCTTGTCCCTGTCCCTTATTACCTGTTGTGGAAGGAACACCAATCTCCTGAACTTCCTTTGGTAGTTAAATTGCAGCAGAGCTACATATGTCTCTTACAGATTTTAAATAAAAAGCAAAAGAGCAAAAGCCCTAAATGAAAGGGCTACTGATGATGATACTACTTCCAGTGCAGGTCTCTAACCTGAAAATGGATGGCAACAAGTCAATCTGCAGGTTTTTCTTCAGAGAGCTTCACCTGCACTTGACCTGGTTAAGCACTTTCTTCATTGTGTAGTTTTACAACAAGAAATTAAACCAAGAGAAAGAAAATGGGTGAGGATTAGATTCTAGTCTTTTCTTTCTCCCCTTGGTTCACCACAGGGATCACTCCCAGTGTTGATCCTGCAGGCACAGACAGACTCAGCCTTCCAGCTCCTACAAATTATCAGCCACATTTTAACATTTAAAATAAACTCTTTTCCTAACATGCCTGCAGACCTTCCAAGAGCAGGAGTCTGCAAGCAGGGTCTGATCTGTGAATTTTGCTCCAGGCTGAGTGATTATTGACCTGAGTGGATATAAACAGTAGGAAACTGCTGGCTTGTTACCTTGGTGCTTTGCATACTGTGCTTTTCCTCATTCCCTAACAGAGAAGAATGCCATGATCTCTTGTGTTTGTCTCTTGGTTCCTCACAGTCAGTGTATGGGGTCACAGAGGAGTCTCAGCCCCAGAGCCCTGTGCACATCCCCTCCCAACCCCTACGCAAAACTACAAAAGAGGATTTCAGGAAGCAAGTAAGTAGATGGCTACCTGGCAACTCTTCTGACAACTGTTCTCCAAAAGAAGAAAGCAAAAAACCCTCATATAAAGTTGTTGAGATATCAGCAAAACCAATTGTGTGCTTTACCTGTCTTTACCTTTACCTTGATCCTCACAAACTTGGTGTAAAACAGTATTTAAAGGTATGGATATCATAGAATGTTTGAGGCTGGAAGGGACCTCTAGAGGTCATCTGGTCCAACCTCCCTACACAAGTAGGGACATCTCTACCTAGGTCAGGCTGCTCAGAGCCCCATCAAGCCTGACCTTGAGTGACTCCAGGGATGGGGCCTCCACCCCCTCTCTGGGCAGCCCATTCCACTGATCCATCACCCTCATGTTAAAGAACTTTTTTCTAATATCCAATCTAAATCTATCCTTTCCTAGCTTAAAACCATATATATATTCATTGAGCAGCAGTTGTATGATGATAGGTATTATGGGTAATACTGATCTTGGAATCTACTGTTCTGTCTGTGGACCAGGAGATGGATTAATTTCCAGTTCACAGAAGATGTCTGGAAAGTGGGGAGTGCCAAAGGCTGGGGAAGAAGCCAGCATGCTGGGGCACAGGCTGGGGACTGGTGCTCAGGAAAGGCATCGTTCAGTGCATGACTGACTGCACAGTCAGAGCTTTTAGGGAACTGGGAAGAAGTTACTTGCACCATCACTCCAAGGCATGGGCAGCCAAGTCACACATCCCTGCCCTGGCACTGGGAGCTCTCCCTCAAAATTACTTTCTGCACCAAGCAGCACTCTCTGAAAGACAGGTAGGAATCTCTAGGTCAGCATTTTAGTCAAGGCAGCATTAAACATGTTTCTTAGGCAGCCAGTTTTAGGGTGGTCTTCTGAATGAAACCTGAACACTCAATTTCTTGAGCTTTTTCCATCACAGGCTGAAGAGCTAGTTCACAGCAAAGTGTAAATGTGCTGTAAAACTGTTATTGGGGTTGTGATGCCAGTCAGGGAAATGAGAGAGAGGAGAGTGGTGTAAAGAGGGGATCATATTGCACCCGGAGCAGTCTAGAAACCTCATCCCCAAATTTGTGCCTTTCCTACTTTTAATTATATCTTCTGAAGCTTCCCCTGGGCCTTTGCCATAGGAAATGGAGACTCCTGTTGGAAGCAGTTAATAAGCTGCTTCTAATGCCTAGGGAAGGGTCCCATTTCCTTCTGAGCTACTTTGAAGCTGTTTGGAGAGAGAAATCAATAATATGTTGGGGGATGATCAATGCATGCTGTAGAGCTCATGGATTGTTAATGTCCTTGTCCTCTCTCTCCTCAGATAACCTTTCTGAACATGCAGATAGAGAGACATTGTTTAAAGATGTCCAAAGTAGCAGAAAGGTGAGTGTTGCCCTTTGTGTGATTTCTTTCCTCAGAGAGGCAAATCGAGGCACAGTTTGACTTGCAGAATATTTAGTTCTGGTAGGAAAGTATGAAGAGATAAAGAATGAGCTCAGGTTTAATTAAGAATGGAAGCTCCTTTCCTTAGATACTTGTAAGTTAGGCACATTTGCAGTGGAAGCACTGAGTCAGATGTTGGGATCAGTAGCATCACTTTGTTGAGCAAAACTGTGTTGAACATGAGGGATGTGATAAGGGCTGGTGCCTTGTAGAGAAATAATAACAGAATTTTTATTTAAGCAAATTAAAGCCAGATTACCCTATGAAGTGTGCTTTGTGGTGCCTGCACTTCTAATTAGTGTGTGTGTGTGTGCTAAACTAGGCAAATGAAATGGTGAGAGCCCCAGAGTAAGTTTCTATTGGTTCATAAAGTTTAATAATTAAACTGAAAATGTATCCAATTAAATGGAAAAATATTCAGAGGCATCCTGAAATCCTGCATACATTGTATTGTATGACTGAAATTAGCACATTCATATTTGTGGGTTGGGTTTTCGGGCTCTTTTTTATTAAGAGGATACATTTGTGCTTTACCAAAAGCCATTTTGTACTGAATTTACTTACAATGACTTTAATAGAGTGAGACAGTAATAATTTCCAGGCTGGTAGTTTACAAGCAAGCAGATCTATTTTGCTGGGATTTTTTCTAGGTAGGTATCAATTCAATAAGATGGAGTCAGTAAAACCCATTCACTTGTGAACATCAAATCCTGTCCTCATAACACACCTGTTGTTCAAGTTCCTAAGGAGCTACTGACATTATAAATGTAATATTGTCAATGCCAAAAAAGCCTATTAGTTCTCAATGGCACTGGGCAGAAATATGTCCTGCTTTGGAAGGGCTTTTCTTTTATTCTTGATCCCATATTGGGTAAGAAAGTGTGGCTCTCAAAACCCATTCAAACTGATAAGCAGGAGAAAAGGAAATAAAATGAGAACAATCCCAAAGTTCTTTTCTCCTGATTTGAAAGTTTTATTATGAAATGATAAAGATTGTGCTATTTATCTTGCAAGGAAGTGTTCAGCTGTGTGATGACTGTGGGTGACACTGTTGCTGGCTTGGTGCAGAGAGAGTTGGGAGCTGCAGCCTGGTTGTGGAGGGTCATGGAGCAGATGGGAGGGCAGTAGAGGGACCAGTGAGTCCAGTGGCTTGGCAGGGGTGGGGGTAGGTGGGGAGGAATGGGTGTAGATGACCTGGGTTGAACAAGTGCCTGAAGTAAAAACCTCCATGGCCTGAAAGCCCCGTGTAAAATGCTGAACACAAGCAGCAGGAACAAATGTGCTGTGTAAGGAGGTGCCATTATTAGCAAGTCACTTCCCAGGCTGGGTCCTGCTTTGGGGACTGGTGAAGTGACAGTGTGGCAGATTGGGGTGCAGGAGATGACATCTTGGCACACCCTTTTTGACAGCCCAGCCTGACAGCAGCACCACCTGCCATTTTCTCCATGCAGCACAAAGGCACTTTCAGACAGGACAAGGGAAATAATGAGGAGCAAATAAGGCAGGGGGTGATGTCTGAGCTGTTAGCTAAGCTGCTGTCTAATCCGTTATGGAAATAAGGTATAAATTATTTTAATAGTGATAGACCAATCACATACATTTTCCATGAATGCATTCTATTGCAGAATCTATGGGCTATTCTATGAGAATAGAGCCCTATTCTATGAGAACCCTATGCCCTGGTCCAGCAGAAGAGGAATGGAAAGGCTCTCAGAAGGTTATCCCATGAATTAAATGCCCACTACTGAAGATTTTCTACCCCCTCCTCCCTGTTCCCCTTCCAGGAGTAGATCTGCACCAAATATTGGAGCAGGCATCCCTCAGCTGCTCCAGGCATCTTGGAAATAGTTTTCTTCTCCTTTCTTCCACATTCTTTCTCCCCACTAGGGACCTGCACACTGTCAGGTTTAGGATCTGGCAGTGAGATCTAAGAGCTGCTGAGCAGAACTGTCAATATATTCTCCCTGCTGTTTTCCCTGCCTGCATTGTGCAGTGTTAGTGCAGTCCCACTGCATGTGGCATCACAGAAATGGCTGGGGAAAACTGGAGCATCTTCCTACCAGGAGCAACCTCAGCTCCCTAGGTGAAAATCTGTGCTATCCTCTCAGCTCCTCAAAGCTCCTGTGAAGGCTCCACAGGGCCCCCTGACTGAGAGGCAGTTGGGTTCTCAAGGCAAGCTCTGCATCCTTCAGTGAACTCTTCCCACCACCTCTTCTGCCAGAACTACATCTCCTGAAAGGCCAAAAGTCCAGGTTTGCATCTTGACAGAAATGCTTTCCCTTAGGAGTCCCCTGCCTGTAGCCTCCTCTAGACAATGAGGCAACAATTCTGTTGCTGTCTTTATACTGAATCAGCAAAATGTGCTTAGTGATTCCCCCTTGTTTCATTTAATTTAGTTTTTTCCCCTTTTATTTGTGCTAGTACTTGTACCAGCACTTCTGATGCCTTCCTGTTATTTTGTTAGGAGCAGTTCAAGTTTCACAGGAGATATCTCCCGATTGATCCTTTTTTGTTGGGTTTTTTTTAAGCAACCCTCTCTCTCATTGATGTCTTGGGGATTGCTGCTGCTCTCTGAAATTGGACGCTGCTCCCTCCTCCAACCCTTGACCCACAGCAGTCATGAAATGTAATTAATGAAATGAGATGAGACAGCCCCGAGTGCCCTGAGGGGCAATGGGAACCTGCTGTGGTTACAAAAGTGTATGATTTTAATGCCTCGTGATAAGAGCTAGGACAAACAAAAAGACATAATTACTGTAGAGCAGGTCAGGGAAACTTTCTGCCTTTTGTGACCCTTTGTTGCACAGGGTCTTTTCATTCTCCTGCCTTTTGGAGATGTGGAAGACCAGAGGTAAAGTTTAGCATGGACAATCACAGTGCAAGCAGATTAGTTCAGTATGATGAGACTCAATTAACTTAGTTAATTACTTGGCAGACCTAGGCAAAAAAATTAAAAAGTACCTTAGAGTATTTCCAGTACAGACTGGGACAGATTTCTTTTGATTTACTTCATATCTGCTGTCTGTCTTTTGTAAAAATGTGCCCCCAGCCCCAATCCCAGTGGAATTCCTGAATCACTTATGCAAGCAGACCCAGTCCTTTTCCTGGGAAGCTCTTTGAATCTCATCCTAGTGAGGATTAGGGGCTGTACATCTCATCTGACTCATCATGAGGCAAACCAGTATCAAGGCCAGATGTTTTTCCAACATGCATGCAATGTGCTACATTCTAAGTTGATTATTGTAAACTACTGGTGAAATAATTTTACAATAATGCCACTAGGCTGGATCATATCCCAGCGTCACCAAAAAATGGTCCATAGCCTGGAGTTTTGATGCTCAGGACTGTGGTCCTCCAAAGATTTCAGTGTGTGCTCAGCCCCAGAGCATGACCCTATTTAGATGAGCTACTCATAACACATGAAGTTAAGTGGGAGCAAAAGTCTGCAAAAACCAAAAGGGCAAGAGGCAACAAATGAAGAGGGGGACACGTGCTTCAGAGCCAGCCCAGAGCTCTCAGGGGGACATCTACCACAGCAATCCAGGGCTTTTTGTGGGCATCTCAATGGAGATGAGCTTGAGGAAGATACTGCAGTGAGCTGCTGGGTGTTTGCAGAGAAATCCCTGAGTGCACCATCCCTGGGAAAAGGGACTCCTGGGGTTGCTGAGAAGCTGGCTAATTCCTACAAAAATAAAAAGCAGCACACACAAAAAAAGAAACCAGGAAAACTGTGCCTCTCTGACATGTGACTGAGCATTCAGGCCCTGATTCTTTGTATTTTTTCTTTCTTCTTTTGTTTTTTCTCAGTTTAATAGCCTATACAGAGCAGTATGTGGAATATGACCCCTTTATAACTCCTGCTGAGCCTTCCAATCCCTGGATAAGTGATGATGCAGCGTTGTGGGACATTGAGATGAGGTAAGGATTGGTAGTTTTAAGTGACATTAAGAGTTGTCTTGCCATGTGGTTTGTGTCCTCTTACCACTGCCCTGTTTGGATGGGAAGTTGGATGTCTGTAACTTTACAAGATACAAGTACCTAGCTAAAGTTTAAACAGGAGCTTATGCTTTATTGCTGCTTCTGTGAATTATTCCACCCTTCTACTTCCATGTGACTTGACGTGTAGTACTCTGTGAGTCAGGTCATGTTCTCATGCCTGTCAAGGACATGGACAGACTTCTGAGTGCCCTGAGGGATGAACTGTAGTGATACAGGGCTGTCCATACTCAGCAGCTGGCCTTACCCCAGGTATAGGATGCTGCTAAGAGATACTTGTTCCAACACATGTCCTTTGACCCTTGAGAACCTGCTCTCTGGTCCTCCCCCAGCTGCAGTGCTCCAGCCCTGCTCCTCTTCTGAGATCCCATGAAGGATGCTGCTGGCAGAATAGGATGGGTTATAGGGCAGTGTCTGTGTGGAGGTGGAACTGGCACAGGAGCCAGAGAAGTGTAGCTCACTGTGTAGAATTATAATAGATTGACAAAGTGAGTTTGGGCCTCACGTGATGGTGTCTCTGTCATGGTGTCTAATAGATGCAAAGGAGGAGGAATGGCTGTAGAACCTCCAGTGCATTCCACTTCAAAGAGTCACTCCAAAAAATGTCTTTTGCCCATATGCTGGTGGGGCAAGGGAAGTCTGCCCAGTGTTTTTGTCTCTTGCCATCACAGGCTATCCATGGCCCATGTAGTGTTGCTAGAATTGTCCTGCCTGTCTCTGTGCCTAGCAGCTACCACAGCACATTTGTATGGAATCACCTTCATAATCCACTTCCATCCTGTGGCCAACCATGGCAGGTGCTGAGCAGCTTCTCCTAGGGTTTAGCTGCTGCTGTTCAGCACCAAATCTGAATTGGGAGTTCACTTTGGCACGTCTTTGAAAAGAGAATGCCAAGTCTAATCCTGCCTGTAAAGTTTAAGAGGCTACCAGTCTAAGAAGGTCAATTCATAGTGAATCAGTGTGCCAGGAAAAGGGCAAGTTAATTTCCCCACTTAAAAACCATGTGGTCTGAAATGTGAAAGATGTTCTCACCTGCTTCTCTGGTAGTCACTGTAAAGGGTCAGGGCTGGACAGGCCACTAGATGAGTGACTGACACTCTGTATTAACCCCTCTCACTTCCCAAAGGGGAAGAGAAAGGGAATAAGGGAGAGAGACTTAGAGATTAGAAAAAGAAAACTAAAACAGCTTATTGAAATAATAATAACAAAATGAAATACATACAAAACCAGTGTCGAACCCAAGCCCTGTGTTGGCAGTTATGTCACCATCACCACTGAGGCTGTGGAGCAGGCACTGGGGAATTCCCGGCAGCTGATGGGAACCAGATTCAGGAGCTGGATTCTGGAACTGGATTGAGAAACACGCAGACTGGGATCAAAGGCAGAACAGACAGAGTCCTTCTCAGATGTTGGCCATTAAAGAAGAGCCTTGAGCCTTGTGATCCCTCAGCTTTACATTGAATATGCTGCACATGGGCTGGAATCCCTTGCTGGTCAGTTTAGGGTCCCCTGTCCTGGCCACTCCTCCCCTCAGGTGCGACCTCTTACTTTCTGCACCCCCACCGTGGCACACAAGATCAGCAGTGACCTTGGTCTGCACAGGAGCAAGTACAAGCAAAAGCCTTTCTGCACACCCCAATCCTTGGTAGTGACTCTAAATATGGAGTGTTGTCACTGCTGGAAGCAGAGACTCTGTGAAAATCTGCTGTGAACTTCAGAAAGTGCCATTATTGAGAAGAGACCGAGCTGGAAAGTAAAATCACTGAATTAATTCTGTTCTAGCTCAAACAAGACAGTCACAGAAATTGGTTAGTTCCCTAATCTCTGCCCCTCTTCACATAGTTTTAATATTTTAGATTTTTAGTCAGTTTCTCTCATTTTCTCCATCCTCCCTAGCAGGGCTAGAACCAGATACAGCCCCTGCAAAACATACTTCTCTGGAGGAACCCACCCACAAGGTAATCCAGGCATCTGTTATTTCTGCATCTGGTGAGGTGGCTGTAAATCCTTGAAAAGATGTCTGTGTCCCTGAAGAATACAATTAACCTGGTGTCACGGCCAGGATAGGAATCCAAAATAAATGCTTGGCTTCTGATATGATTTCAGAGTTAAGGAAGGTGATTCTCCTGCTGATGAAGAGATGAAGTTGTATTGTTGGGAGGTGGAAGAACAAACAACTCTGTATTTCCATCTTATTCTCTATTGTAAGAGAACTCACTGCATCTGCATCTAGTTGCAACTTGCATGAATAATTAAGTGATCCCCGAGAGCTGCAGTAGCCCTTGTGTTGCCTGCAAAGCTGTTTCCTCAGTTAGGAGAGCAGAGCAGGGAAACAAAGAGCCTCTCACTTGTAGTGGTGAGTCCAGCTGTTGAGTATGGACAACCCTTTGGCACCACAGTTCATCCCTCATGCCGCTCAGGACACACCAGGGAAAGCCTTCACTTCTAGGCAGCACTTTGGCCTTTTTGTTCCTGCTAGAACATTGTGCAGCAGCATGAAGAGCAGCTACAGATCTCTGGATCCAGCAGGAAATTCCCCAAGCTTGGCTGGTGCAGAGCTCTGCACAAACGTGGCTTTCATGTCCCCATGTCCAGGCTGGCATCTGTGCCTGTGTCCACAGCACTGCTGGCTCCTGGGTGAGTGCAGGAGGAGCCATCCTGAGTGCTCTGCACTTCCAGTGAGGACATGCCCATCCATTTGGCTTAGTCTTTACACCAAGAGAAAATGAGAGCGGGCATTTTATTTACCCCTTTGGCTTATTTGTCTTCAGCACAGATCGCCACTGTCCCCTAAGGCTGCAGGATTAGGAATCACTGTGGACATGAGGAGACGTGGAGTTTAATAGATATGTACTGTTAACAATGGCTCTGCTGTCACAAATGTGAGCAGCTGAGCTCTCTTTTAATGGTTGTCTCATGGTATGACGCCATCACACCAGAAGCTTTCAAACACTCTGTGAGCCCAGATTACGCTCTGATGCAGCCTGTCTCCGAGGATCCTCATTGTGATTCCCTCTCCCCATAGGCATCCCTGCAACATGTCTGGCAATTCAAAGAACAGCTCATGGAAGTGAGGTTGGATTAAGAAATAATTTAGGAGGGAGGTTGTTAGCGATTTTGAGTGTCTCTGCAGCTCGGTGTCCCAGCTGAGACACAAAATAAGAGTCTGATTATCATGGAAGGGAGGAGGGAGCTGCTTTTTAGTCTTCCAAGACCTCCAAAAATCAGAGGCACTGAAAAATAAAAGGCCACAAGCCAGTAATCATTTTTAGAAATCTTTGCACCACTTCATAGTGAAACTGCTTTTTTAATGCAAATGTGGAACTGAAAATCTGAAGCCAGTTCCAAGTGACCAGCCAGCGCTGTGTGGGACAGGAGGAGATGCTCTGGAGCTCACCAGCAGCCCAGGGAGCACTGCTGGCAAATTTCTGCCTTGACATGTAAGAAATACCAAGGTACATTTGAGGAGGTATATAAGAAATGCATAATGTATAATCATTCGAGTATTGTATGCAGTTCTTCACATATATGCTGTTCTTCACATGAAACCTGCCAGAAATTACTCTGAAAATTGTGTCTTTCACTATATCTTTCATTTTGCCATGTACGTAGCACCCAGATAGTACAGTTGCTTTGACAATGACCCTTTTTAGGGTCTTTATAGCTTCTTTTTGTATGTTATTCCTGCAAAATCTCGAGGAAAAAAAACACCATCTCTGATAATCTTCCTCCCTTTGCTGCTTAGCAGAAACAGCAGCAGCTGCTCAGACAGCAGGCAGAAATGCACATTCCATCTGTTTTTTCCCTTCTCTCTCCAAACAGCAAAGAACCCAGTCAGCAGCGTGTGAAAAGATGGGGTTTCTCCATGGATGAGGTGCTGAAGGACCCAGTAGGACGAGACCAGTTCCTTCGTTTCCTGGAGTCAGAATTCAGCTCCGAAAACCTCAGGTGAACCCTTTTTTGTTGTTGACCTGAACAAAGTGGATGGGACCAATCCTGCTCTCTTGCATAGGTGAAATGCAATGCTTGGTCTGTCTTGAACTGCTAAAAACACTCATTTGGATGAAGTTGGGAGTGGCAGGATTTGACCCATAGGGCTGCTACAGATGTCCATGCTAGAACTGTGTGAGTAATCTCAGGAACAGTGTTTAGCAGAGCCAGTGTGGTCAAGTATCATGTGGAAAGGCCTCCAAAGTTGGAGGCACAGCATGTTGCTGTTAAGGTGTGGCAGAAAGGAAAACAACTGCTGGATGCTTAAAGGTGCAAGCAGAAGTTAAGTTATACCCAACAGCAAGGTTGGGGTCGGTCTCCCCTCAGTTGGCAGCTTGGAAGCGTGTGCTTCCTTCTGTGTCCTTCAGGCTCCAGTTAGAGTGAGAGAAGAGGGGCTGGAGAGGAGTCAGCCAGTCACCTGGGAAGGATTTCTTTCAGCTTTAAGTGGAAACAAAACTAAAAGCACCCGAATTACACCGTAAAGCGCCCGTCACTCTCTCTACCATCTCTAAACCTGGAGAGACTGATTCAAATGGCAGTGTCTGAGTGATAGACATCTACAGTTAAGTGAGATGCATCCCACCCAAATCCTGAAAAGCTGTAAGGAGCTTTCTGAGGGCACAGCATCTAGCACCTTGCCAGAAAATGACATTTGTGGATATCTCTTTAAGGACTCTCCTGGCAGGAACTAACGGGAGGTGTGGGAACTGTTGCAGCAGGGATGTATTCTCTCTTGGGGATGTCAGCATGATCTTCATTGGCACTGGCAGGAGTCCTGAAGGCCACTGTGTTGTCCTCGGGGCAGATCTGAGAAAGTGAATGCTGGAAAGCCTAGAAATTCCTGGTAGTGCTAGAAAAGATTTCATGAAGCATGCAGTTGAGGCTGCCTCGAAATGAATGTAATTCAGTGGTACAGCAAGGGGACCAAATTCTGCTCTGTACCCAGTGGTGCAAGTCCCAAATCACAGGGTTGACCATGGTAGGGTATTTCTGTATCTTCCTAGCTGAGAAAAATTGGTCCCGGTGGGGGTCTCGAGTGAGGCACTGCTGGAGACAGCAGCAATCGAGACTTGGTGACCTCCCACGTCTCCTTCCAGCTGTGTTTGTATGTTCTAATAAACTTGCAGGATCATGTCCACCAGTCTCCTGGGCTCTGCTGAGCCCTGTAACTTATTTATTTACTGGCTGTCCATTATTTATGTTTGAGCAAGCAAGCCAGTCAGTTGGGTATTTTTCCCTCTGTTTTTATTTTAGCTCTTTTTCTTGTTTTCTTTTCTTTCTCCTTTCTGTTGCTATCTTTCATCTACAATTTGTTTTGACTCTCTTGATTTTTGAAGTACCCAAAATATAGCAGACAAAACACCAAGCTTCAATTAAAACAAGGGAAAAAAAAGGCCAACAGAGAGTTGTTATACATTTTTTATGACCTGGAAATCTCCTGAGACATCTAGAGATTGCTGAGATGTTCATCTAACTGGTGGATTGATTTTTATTTTTTTTTTCCCCCAACTTCAAAGAGTGTCAGCTGGAAAGAGAAACAACTAAATGGGGAATATGGGACATGGGAGTTTTACCCGAAGGGAAAGGAGACACCTGCTTATAGACCTAAATAGAGAACACATAATGCTTTATAAGGATGCGATGCTTTAAGTGGGTGCTTTGTGTGTTATTGTGAACATATGTAGAAAATCCAGTTATCTGGGAAAGTATTGTACCTGCAGAAAGTGTTTATGTCTTATGTGACCCCTAAGGGCTGAAACTTGTTGCAAATTTGGTGGGTTTGTCTGGAAAGGAAAAGTTGGGGCATTGAAGAGAGGGCAGGTGCTAAGTAAAACCCACCCATGCCCCTTGGTTTTGGAGGCCTACGAGGAGGCTGGAGAGGGACTTTTTAAAGACCTGTAGTGATAGGACAAGGGATAACGGGTTGAAACTGGAAGAGGGGAGATTTAGATTGCAAACTAGGAGGAAATTCTTTGCTCTGAGGAGGGTGAGACACTGGCACAGGTTGCCCAGGGAAGTTGTGGATGCTCCATGGCCAAATTAGATGGGGCTTTGAGCAACCTGGTCTAGTGGGAGGTGTCCCTGCCCATGGCAGGGGGATGGAACTAGATCTTTGAGGTCCCTTCCAACCCAAACCATTCTATGAATTCGTCCCAGATGATCCTTGAGGCCACTTCCATCCCCTGATGGGCTGATTCTTCTACGACTGACTTTTCTAACGGCTCCCAAAGCCACGGAAAGGGCGAGCACAGCCCTGAGCACTTAGCGCTTGTTCCTCGGTGTCCCTCGGTGCAAGGGGACAGCTCCAGGGGGTGGTGATGGGCGGGGGGATGTCACCTTTGGGCAGGGGGAGAAGAGCCGCGCCACCGGAGCGGGGAGCGGCGGCGCTGGGCCCGGCCGGGCCAGCAGGGGGCGCCGCAACTCCGCGCCTGGGATGGCGCCCGGAGCTCCGCGCCGGGGCCGGGGTCGAGGGAGGGTCGGGGATAGAGCCGGGGGCCGGCCCCGCTCCCCTGCTCCTCCGGGACACCGGGGAGAGCGGCCGGGCTGCCGTTCCCGAGCCGGCTGGCACCTCCTTTACTCGCTGGCCAACGACCATGTTGCTGGCAGCAGGGAGAAGGACTCGCAGTTGGGACGTGGGGGGCGAGGAGGGGATGGGGGTGGTGAGGGGCCGGCTGGGCGGTGGGAGCCTTGTCCTGCTTCCCACCCACGCTGGTCTCCTTGGAAATGCTGCTGTGCCCTCACTGCGGGCATCCATCCCCGGCCTGCCCCACGGAGGACAGGTGCCTGCAGGTCTCGGCCATGCCAAGCTCACCTGCCATGGGTCTGGGCGTTCAGCCACACTGAGATGTGAATGTTTCCCCCGTTGACTTGTACCTATTGCTTCCATTTCCCCTCTCACCCCTGATGTTGAAAAGATATTTCTTCTCTTGGTGAAAGGAAGTGAGAACATGGTTGTGGATGGTGGGAGATGTGAGACAGGAGGTGCACCAGATACCTGGAGCTGCTGAGGCGAGGAGATTGCCCATATTCTGAACTCAGTGATGCCACTGTCAAACCAGGGGTGTCATGTCCTCCCCCAAGATGAGGATGTAGCACTTGTGTCCTTGTGTGGACAGTCATTAATCAGTCTTTGGAGTCATCTGTATTTTGCTTCTCGGTCAGGTTTTAAAATCAATCTTTGTTTTCCAACGTACCTCAGCAGCAACCCCCTGTCCTTCTTCAGCAAGGGCCATCTGCGAGCAGCAGCGGCCATGCTGGGGCCCAGGAGGTCTCTGTGCCTTGGGTGGCATGGGGAGGATAAAGCACCATTATGGGGTATCTCTTGCAAGTGACAGCAGCTTAATTACAAGCTGGATGAGGCTGGAATGGTTTATGCTTCTGACAACGGTTTTGGACACCCTTTTATCAGCCTTCTCCAGATCTTACATGCTGGTTTATAAAGGGCAGAGAACCTGTGATCAGTGGTTGCTGTTCTCTCTGTGCAGACAGTCCCTGTGCCAGTCCTGCTTTGCTTATAGGGCACCTGCAGAGAGGACACGCGAGGACATCTCCCTCCTCCCCTGCCCTTTGCAAGAGATGTTCACTGGGAGATCTGCCTCCCAGAGAAGGGGAGGAGGCAATGCAGGATCTTCTCCAGACTCCTTGTGAACGTGGGGCTGGGCTTGTGCTTCAGAAATTGACTGACTCAGGGGTTGCATTTGCACTTGATAGTTGAGCGTGAATTCCAGAGCAGCTATTGTGTTTCTGCTCCTTTCCTGGGCAGAAATACCTGCTTCTCCCTGGTAAATGTGGTATAAATCTAATAGGAGCCCTGCTTATGCGTTAGCTTCAGGATGATTCCTCGTGGCAGAGAATTTGCCTTGGAGTGGAGGCTGCGGGGCTGGGTTACCCCTCTTTGATGTTGCTCAATTTTCAGTTACCAGCCATGGTGAACAGCTTTGAAATTTTTACCAAGACAAAACACCCCTTTGCCTTGAAGAGGACATCCAGCCTTGGGCATGAATTCACAATCGCTCGCAGTAAAAAAGAGCTTGTTCTTGTTAGTGTCAGGTTGGTCTGGTTGGTTGGTTTTCAGATTGAGCCAAATGGTTATTAAAATGGATGGTGCTCCTGTTCTGGCAAGCTGTCACTTCACAGTGCACCCGGCTCTCTCATGAGCATGCTTTCCCAGCCTGCCTCCCCAGCTCCAGGGGCAGAAGATAAGCCAGCAGAAAATGTTCTCTCTAGCCAAGCTCTTGTCTGAAGTGTCCCAGCCACTCTGGAATGATTAGCATCTTTTCTCTTTATGCCTTTTCTGCGTGCACATGTTCCCATCCCATCTGAAATGGAACGATAAAATGTTTTTGAGGTAGAGAAAGCCACATATGGCATCAGATTGTTGCACTGTGAGTGACACCCTTTACTCTCTGCATGCATGTGATAAGTGAGGTTGTCACAAGGCAGGACATCAAGCACGCTTCCCATCTTGAAGATGGAAAAGGGCCAACCATGCACACCTCTCCACCAACCCCAAATACTCCATTTCAATTTATAAAATGGAATGTAACTCATGTAAGCACCACCAGTATGGGACCCTGCAAGTAGAATCATAGAATTGTCAGGGTTGGAAGGGACCTTAATGATCATCTCCTTCCACCCCTCCTGCCATGGGCAGGGACACCTCCCACTAGATCACGTTGCTCACAGCCCCATCCAGCCTAGCCTTGAACACCTCCAGGGATGGGGCTTCCACCACCTCTCTGGGCAACCTGTGCCAGTGTCTCCCCACCCTCATGGGGAAGAACTTCTTCCTAATGTCTAATCTGAATCTACCCACCTCTAGTTCTGATCCCTAGGTACTAGTGCAGTGTCTGAGCATGTCCCAATCTGTTTTACTCTCAGCCTGCTAGGGAGCAGGGAAAACCTTGTGAAGGAATATGATGGAGTGGGTTGTGTGGGTGAGGGCTGTGGCAGCAGTGGAGCAGCACTGAAGGGCAAGCAGTCATTGCTCTGTGAGTTACTGGTGGGGTTGGGCAGCGTATCCTGCCTGGACAGGGTCCCAGCACAGGGCCACAGCCTCTTGCTATCTCTCACAGCCTTCATGGTTGGATTAAGCACGTTATTTGGGTGAGAGAGGGACAGTAGCAACAGGGGAGAGCACAAGATGGAGCTGGCTTAGCAGCAGTAGAGCAAGAGATGAAATATGTACCTGCAAACATGACCCACTCACGTTAGAGGAATGGGTGTGGGGAGCATCCTCCCCTCACCTGCCTGGCAGGACAGGAATGGGGGGCAGACAAGGATGATTTAGGCTGCCCTTGCACACAGTGCAGATGTCTTTTTTTCCCCCAAAATTGGCTATTTACCTTTATTGCAGGTAGAGAACCAAGCTGAAGTGGTTGGTGGCCTCGTTTGGTTAAGATAAGGGCAGTGTTTCTGGGTTGGTTGGGTACTGCCAGCAGCTGGTGAGGAAGCAAGGGTCAAAACCAGCACAGGAGTCACTGAGCTGCTGGCTTCTCCATCCACCCTCATGGCCAACAGGAGTTTGGTTTGGGAGAGACTATGTCTTCCTCCTTCCACCGGGGGGGAACAGTTGCCTTAGTGGCACCAGGCTGGCACCATGGAATCATTTGGGGTAGGAAATCAGGCTTTCTGTAAGTTCAACTGGCTTATTTAGTGGTCTCCCATAATGACAAGGGTGCAACACAGACTTTTCTAAGCTGTGCAGCTCTCGCAGGTGCCCTGACCAACCAGTGACCCAGACAAACCCTGTCCCCACAGTATGGTCATCCCTGGGCCATGGACTCCTTTGCCATGGGGTAGGGAAGAACTGGTTGGGGCAGGTGGCTGCAAAGCTCCCTTCTGTACCTATTTGTCCTGTAGCCCTTGGTGCTTCTCCTTGCAGAGCACTATTGGACCAGTTCAGCTGGGCTGGAGGATTTGGGTACCCAGGGCAGAGGCCATGGGGGATATCTTCTTGCTAGGAGGTAGAGTTGACTAAAACCAAAGGCTGCTGGGGGCCATGCATTGTCTGAATTAATCACCTGAAAGAACTTATTTCTGCCAGTGATAAAACAGAATCACTCAGAATCACAGCCTGGTAGGGGTTGGAAGGAACCTCTGGAGATCATCTAGTCCAAGCCCCCTGCCAGAGCAAGTTCACCTAGAGCGAGTTGCATAGGAATGTGTCCAGACAGGTTTTGAAAGTCTCCAGAGATGGAGACTTCACAACCTCTCTGGGCAACCTATTCCAGGCTCTGTCACCCTCAAAGTAAAGAAGTTCCTCCTCATTTTTAGATGGAACTGCCTACATTCAAGTTTGTGCCCGTTACCTCTTGTCCTGTCACTGGGCACCACTGAAGAGAGTCTGGCCCCCTTCTCCTGACATCCATCCTTTCAATATTTATAAGCATTGAGAAGATCCCTGCTCAGTCTTCTGTTCTCTAGGCTAAAGGCTAAACCAGCACCACCACCAAAATAGCCTTTTTGTTTTCAAAGGGTAAAAGACAATGCATGTTACACTTGCAAAAACATTCTTTGGCCTTTGGTTTCACAGACTGAGGTGTGGATTATGCCTTTGGCCATCAAAGAGATTATCTTCTCAATGATTATGCACTTATTTTAGTCCTGAGTGTGGTCCAGTCAAGAAAACATCCCAGTGAAATTGGAGTATGGCCACAACAAGATTCACCTCTTCCCATGGCGTCCATCTGAATGTTGACCAGTTTACATATCAGGGAGAAGAAAAAGATTTCTCTAAGTGCCTTTGCTACAACTTCCCCCTGGAAATGACATGAATATGAGAAAGTATCACTTCTGAAAGCCACAATGTAAGGGTTTGGTGTCAAGTATGCCACATTTTCCTCTGAAGTCATGCTAAATGGAGAGTTGTCTGTGAATTCAGCAGGGTCAGGCTCTACGTCTTGGTTTTGGGACTCCACCCAGGCTTATCCACAGTGTCTTATCTAGATTTCTCTTTTTTGTCTCTTTTCTCCCCTTTTTGATTTTTGCCTAGTACAGGTTTTGGTTGGCTGTCCAAGACCTCAAGAAACAACCTCTACAGGATGTAGCCAGCAGGGTGGAAGAAATCTGGCAAGAGTTTCTGGCTCCTGGGGCCCAAAGTGCTATCAACCTGGATTCCCACAGCTATGAGAAAACAAGCCAGAATGTCAAAGACCCAGGGAGATACACATATGAAGATGCACAGGTTTGGGTTTGGATATATGGAACTACTGCTAATAAAACTCTGGGTTTCACTCTGGTGCTCCTCTATCACATTGTCACTGCTCCCTTGTAAGAAAAAGGAGATGCACAGTTGGAAGTGTCTTTGAGGATATCTATTCAAGCTGGGTAAATGATATTTTCTTTGAATCTATCAGTTATAACAGTCTAATGCTCCTCTGGGAACACATGTTCCAAAATTTACAAGTCTGCAAGGCGCAGCGATCTGGAGCCACGTCTCAGAGAAAGGCAAGATGAAAGAGTGCTGTAAAGTTCTGTTCTCTCTGCTCCCTGTCGCTGGGGTCTGGTGTATTTACAGAATGGCTGATACCCTATCTAAATCCTGCTCATTGCATTTTTAAACTCTTTTATTTATTTATAGCTAATTATATCCCCTTCTCCCACCAAACCCCAAATGCAGCAGCTCCCTCCAACACCACCAGAAACTTGTCCACCAGACAATACCTTAGAATAATGATAGGATGGTTGGCAATGCAGGGAGCTTAATCCTTCCCTCCTAAGGGCCCCTGATTTATCAGGGAAATTTTACAGATAAACGGTACACAGCAAATGCCTTTAGGAAAACAGATGATTTGAGAAAAACTGCTACAAGCAAGGATAAAGCCGCATAACCTTCTGAGAAAGTGAAAATGTCATTTTGTAAAGGCTAAAAAAAGAAAAAGGAGGAAGGGATCATTGGACAAATATTACCAGGGACACAATTAAAAGATACCCTCCTTGTAATCGTTT
Organism: Brachypteracias leptosomus; assembly: GCA_013401335.1. Classification (NCBI taxonomy): domain Eukaryota; kingdom Metazoa; phylum Chordata; class Aves; order Coraciiformes; family Brachypteraciidae; genus Brachypteracias; species Brachypteracias leptosomus. The sequence continues at coordinate 730,101 of VYZX01028764.1, read as the reverse complement.
GTATCAAAAGCATGTAGTAAAACCAACAGCGAATGAAAAGAGTCCTTGTTCTGATATTTTCTTTAAATTGGTGTTTAGAGGCAGCTCTTCAGAATACTCTGGTAACAAAATATTTCCATCTCGGGGGAGATGTTGTGGACCACTTATACAAGGTTAGGCAATGAATTTTTCAAACCAGCATCAAATACTGTATTTTCCTGAATGCGATCTCGCTCCTTGGGGCCAGCGTAGAAGGAATGTGCACAGAGTTTCAGGGCAATCCCTTGTGAATATCAGGCAACTTAAATGCTCTTTTTAAAGCTGAGAAATGCAGGAGTATGAAGACATCCTGGCTAAGATGTATTTTTTGCTTTTGTGGTTTTAGTGAGCAAGAACTTCTGCCAATTTGCATCACCTGAAAGAAATGACGGTGGCAAAATGCAGGCGAAAGCAGAGAGGGGAATAATGGGGGAATTGATTAAATTGATAAGTAGAGGTACTGAGAATGAGATGGATGTTTAGACAATGAGTATTTAATCAGAATAAGGCATGGAGGATTTTAGGCTTGAGCTGAGCAGTTCACGGTGTAATTGCCATTCAAAGGGGAGTGATGAAATCAAGCTGGAGCTCTTGCAGTTAGGATGCAATTTTAGCTCCTTGGGTTAATTTTATTTCAGAGGATTTTATGCTGACGGGTGTCCTCAACTCCTCTGTTTTGGTTCACAGAAGTAGAAGCATGAGGTAAAGGTGTAGACCTTCAGGCCCAGCTGTGGTCCTCTTGGAGACTGAGTCTGTGCCAGGAGAGGATAGAGCAGTGTGGAAGGTGAACCCTGTTACCTTCTGGTGCAGTGGACTTCTGGTAGCTCTCCAAAGGCCAAGCAAGGTGCTTCTGGCTGCTTGGCCAGATAGCTAAGAAGGCTGTCTGACAAAAGCAGGGGCAAAGGGGACACTGCTAAAGAGCATCATGTCCTGGCAGAGCTGGAGCAGCGTTGGCTGTTCCTGGCTCATCCTGGAGAGGTGACAGTTTGCACATTCTCTCCACAGGAGCCAATGTAAGTGCCCCCAGCGTGTTCTCAGTCTCACAGGTACTGGCTGGACATCTCCCCCAGGTCAGCCCTGCCACCTCAGGGGCTCTGTTGTCCACAAATCTGTGGCAGGTCATAGCCCAGCTGCCTTATCTCAGCACCCTGGCACCAGGAGCCCGTGAGAGCTCCCACACATCCCACATTCCTAGGGACTCGACCAGACACAAGCAGTCAAAACACCCCACTGTGGGAGGAAAAATAGGAGTGTTGTCCTGTCCTGTGTAGCTTTTGACAAAGAAGAAAACAACTGAAATGTCCTTGTGAGTAAAGAACAAGAAAAACTTTCGTTTACTGAACAGCACATTCTTGGAATGCCTGCAGCTCCAAGGCACGAAGACTAAGAGGAAAGAGTCTTGGCTGAGCTGAGAAAATGAAATTACTGCTCCTGCAGGGGATGGTGTAGCTGCTCATGGTGCTCTTCAGGCTAGTGAACACATTAGAACCATAAGTTGAAAGCAAAGCACTGTCTGTGATCAGGTGCTGAACAGCCTACGTGGATGTGCTTGTTTGCACAGCCCTGGCTCCCAGCCCCAAGAGCTCTCCCAGATGCTGCACAACCATCTGGTGAGACAACTGGCCTAGGAGAAAACAGGGAGGAAAGGGGGTTCCTGACAAACATGCCTCTCACTTAAGGCCTCTTCACCCCAAGGCCACTCACACTCTGCAGGCAAATTGTTCCTCTAAGAAAAGTGGCACTGAAAATCTCAGCTCCAAACGTCCTCAAAGGGCTCCTGATCCAAACTGGAATTTGGTGTGCATTTATTTAGATTGTTTAGCCTGGGGAAGAAGAGGCTGAGAGGAGACCTCATTGCTCTCTACAGCTACCTAAAAGGAGGTTGTGGTGAGGCTGGGGTCGGTCTCTTCTCCAGGTAACTAATGACAGGTTAAGAGGTAATGGCTTTGAGTTGTGCCAGGGGAGGTTTAGGTTGGACATTAGGAAGAAGTTCTTTACTGAAAGAGTGGTCAGGCACTGGAACAGGCTGCCCAGGGAGGTGGTGCAGTCACCATCCCTGGAGGTGTTAAACGAATGAGTAGATGTGTCGCTTCAGGACATGGTCTGGGGGTCAGGGAGATGTTGGGATGAAGGTTGGACTTGATCCTAGGCATCTTTTCCAACCTAAATGATTCTACAGTTCTATTTCAGGCAGCCCTCTCTCTAGGATGGATTCCTGTGTTCCTGGAGCAAGTGCTTTGCCATTCCCCCATCCCAGCTTAAAATACTTGCCCTGTTGTGTGTCCCCCACTGCTGCTGCACTCCACAGTCCTCCACTTGCTCAGAGCCACCTTCTCTTGTGGTGTCTCCTCCCTGTGTCCTCTCCCACTCTGTGTCAGCTCAACCTGTGATTGCTTCCCCAGCCTCCAGCAGCTCCGAGCTCTGTCCTGATGCTCAGCTCTCTTGATCTGCAGCACCTTTTGTCATTTTATTGCTGGGCCCCTCCCGAGGCGAGCCTGCCAATTTAGCTGATTATTTTCTGCTCTGAAACAAACTGTCCACGGGGTAAAATATTATGATTATCAAACTGTTTTCACTGGGGAGTAAAGCAGCTTTTAATACAAGGGGCAGCGTCAGGAAAGGTCAGTTCAATTAAACAGTGAACTACTTAGCTGGATGTAAGCTCCCACAGGAGTTATCAGCATCATTGAGCAACCAGTGTGGGGCCCTGCAATGTGAAGCAGCTCTGGGAAGTAAATAGGTCCAGGTCCATCTAAGTGGCCTCTTTTGGCTAATGAAGCTGCTGACGGCCTAAGTAATTCATCTTTAACATGGGAGCCCAGAGCTGTGAGTGTGACAATTATGGCTTATCTGTACACCACGTTATTAGTTTTTAAACATCTCCACCCACCCCCCTCAACCTTCAAGCGTCTCTTTGCCTCTCTTGAAATGTCTTTCTGCCTTCAGAAAGTCTTTAATCCCTTCCTCAGTCCCTTGGCAGTGGGAACTGGTGTCACAAGGACGTGCTGTGTCTCCTGATGGTAATGTTTGCTTGTAGGGACATTTAGTGGTAGGCTCCAGCACCAGGTACCACAGCAAGGCAAGCCACATGTTTGTCTTTGGAATTACTTCCCTGGTGCTTTGTTTATTGTTCCTCTTTAACACACAAAATAGAGTTTTCGATTGGCATTCCTTTACCTGAACTAATCAGTTGTTTGTTTCTGTGAAGATGATTCAGGGAAATTCAGTTCTAATCCGGGCTCAGTTAGGGATTTTAACTGTACTCTGCAGATCCTTGGCTAATTCCAGAACAGATTTAGACCCTAATGCCGAACTCCAGACTGCTCAAACCAGAAATGTACCTGGCCCAGATTTGAATCAGAGAATGGGTTGGGTTGGAAGTCATCTAGTCCAACCTCGCTGCAATGAGCAGGGACATCTTCAGCTAGAGCAGTTTGCTCAGAGCTCCATCCAACCAGACCTGGAATGTTTCCAGGAATGGGGCATCTACCACCTCCCTGGGCAACCTGTGCCAGTGTTTCATCACCCTCAGTGTAAAAAATCTCTTCCTTACATCTAGCCTGACTTGAGATTTGGGTCCAGTTCGTGCTCTCAGCGGCCCCAGGTGTTGGTTCAGTTTGTTCTGAACTGTGGTAGAAATATGAGCCCTTGCAGGATTCATCAGTGATCAGTCCTCAGTTTGCATTCTGGTCCCAGGAGGAAGCTGGGAGCATTGACAGAACTTGACAGGATCCTGTTGAATTCAAAACCAAACTCAGAGTGTAAGCAGGGATGTCTTGGAAGCAGGATGTCATCTTCTACCAAGAAGGGAAGATGAGGGGTGACCTCTCTTCCAGTGGCTTTGTCTTTTCAAGTGTGCAGAGGGTGTGAAGGCAGATCCCGGGTGTGCCTGGTGCCTCTTCAGTGGGCACACAGAACTCCTTTTGTAGGTCCCAGCAAAAGCACAGCATGGAAGGGAGATGTGAAAATAATCATTTGTTGTGTGTCTGTATCGTTTTTCATGTTAGAACTTGAAGAAACCTCATTCCTATTTTCTTTAAGTCTCACCCAGTCACCCCAGTTGCATGCCTGTAAAGGATAGTGGCTGAGGATGGGGAATGAAGGTAGCAGCAAAGCAGCTCTGGTTGGTGGTGTTGGTGGTCAGCAAGGGGCACGGGGCTGAGCCACCCCCTCTGCCTCAAACTGGGGCTCAGGGCCACCTGAGCCAGTGCTGCTCAGAGACCTGGTGCTTGCTCTTCAGGGGATTGAAAGCACTGCAGCTCTGCATCCATATGTGGACATGGATGGTGCCCAGGCCTCCTGGAGGCTTTGGACCTTCCCATGGAGGTTAGGGGCTGCGTGAGAACTTGACCTTTATTCTCTTCTCCTTTGGCTCTGATTCTGGGGGACTGGAGGGGAAAATCCTCCCTACACTGTGCTCTGGTGCCTTCCCTGTGTGTGGGTTATAGTGACTGCAGAAACAGCCTCCTTGCAAAGCCTCCCTGGTGCTGTGTGTGTTACACAGGCAAGCAAAAATGCAAGCTCCTTCCCATGTGGATTTCACAGAACAACCCACAACCAAACAGAACCTAAATCCAACAAGCCCCACAAATGCACCCAGAAGAGCAATTAGGTGTCTGGAGCAAATAAAAGGGATGGTGGGGACTTAAGCTGGCGTGGCTGATGCTGTGCAAAGCAGGAAACAAAAGACTCAAAGCAGAGGTCTGCATAGGGGCAGGTATTCAGTGGTATTCCTTTGCCAGGATTTTTTTTTCCAAGTGTACATACCACACATCAGAAAGTACTTCTTGTGTCCTTTACCTTTCAGTTTAATTTGTGGCTTGGTAGTCATGTTATGTGAAAAACATGGAGCATCCAGCCTTTGTCTTGTTGTTGCTTTTCTGCCTCTGAAGGCATTGAGGGTGTTGTTGCTTTTCTGCCTCTGAAGGCATCGAGGGTGTTGTTGCTTTTCTGCCTCTGAGGGCATCAGGAGTCTAAGCTAATGCCCCTCTGCTGAACATGGGCAGAAAAAGGGTTGGGAGAAGGTCAGGAGCGAGCTCTCTCCTTGCACACACAAAGAGAGAAGACAGCAGGTCCCTCCAAATGAAGGATCAGGGGAATGAGGTGACAAGAACAGTCAGCATATTGCCCCAGGACAATAGTCTGCCTGTTTTTCAGGGTGTTGATCCTGCCAAGCTGGCTAGAGCTACACACATGAGCAGTAACTCCCTCCTCTGTCTGATGTTTCCAGACTCCAAAAAAATGCCTTTAAATGGTTTACATGGGAAAGTCTCTGGCTTGCTTAAGAATTCAATCCAGCACAGAGGCTCTGGGACTCTTGTGCCAGTGGTGTGCACTGTGCTTCTTGAATGCAAGGAGCAACTGCATGTCAAGTCCAGAGCAGGAGCACTTCTCTTGGTGTGAAGGTCAGGAGGCAGCTGACACTCTTCTTTTTCTCCCAAGCAAGGAGTAAAAGCACTTGCAAGTGTGTCCCTTTCTACCAGAGAAGCCAGGACTTCAAGAGTCCACTTTTCATGGACTATGGGTGATTTTTTTTGTGGATGATTCTGTTCCACACCTGCCAAACCCACACTGTGGCCTTTAACTTTTCTAAGGGTTTGTTATCTCTTCAAGTGTTTGTCCTTCTAATTAAAAAAAATCCTGGGGAGAATGATTTATCAACAATGCATTTCACATCTCCCCTTCTCAGCCCACAGCAGGTGTGAATGTTCTGTGCTCTCAGGATGGGGTTCACTGGTAAGTTGGTAATATTTTGATATGGTTTTGATATTTTGATAGGATTTTGATATTATGATAGGATTTTGATATCTTATAGACTCCCAAGAGCTTGAGCTCAATCAGTTAAAGGCAGTCCAAGGTGCTACGGCAGTAGATATCTTACAGTTGATGGCATGGAAGGCTGTTTATGTATCCAGCATATATTCTTTAGGTAGGCATCCAGGCAGGTCTGGTGGTCCCTATCTCAGCATATCCACCATTCCTCAGAAGCTGTGTGCTGCTTGTTTCTGTAGGTCTCCATCCTGCTCTGTCACCATCTCCTCTGGGGCACAGATTGCCTTAGTGCAACAGGATTTCTTTTCTGCTGTGCAAGGGATTCTGTGTGTTCCTCTCCAGGGCACAACTCAGCTGTCTGGCAGGATTTTCTCCAGAGCAAACAGAAAGAGGAAGATGCAGACAGCACTGCAAGTGTCAGGGTGTTGGCCAAAAAGTAGTTACGTCTCATAGCTCTGCTAGAGCATGTATAGGAGTGAGAAACCCCATCTCTCCAAACTCCTAGATGCCATATCGTTTGGGAAAGAGATGCCAGCCTCCCAAAAGCTACACAAGGTTGTCCCCTCCTCCCAGGCAAAACCTGTTCACTTGGGCTTTTTGCCAGCAGCTGGGATTTGGCCCATATTGAGAGAATCAGCCTCTTAGCCACGATCATTGTTCTCAAAACCTAAAGCTGCTCATATGGCGTTCGGCTCCCAGCAGCCCACTCTTGTCTCCCAGGATAGCCCTTGCTATATTTAGGACTAAATCCTCCTGCAGTACCAGGCTGACCCCTTAACTGTGCCATGCTCCACGGCCCTGCCTTCCCATTTGTGTGTCTGGAGGTATGAAGCAAACCAGTTGTCTCATCAATTTGCAGAGGGAGCCGGAGCTAAATTTATGTGTTACTTTTATCAATGCACTTTCCCACAAAAGATTTACATTGTGTTCCCAACTCTCTTTCTACAGGGCTAAACAAAGGATTTCTGTGTATTACTCAAAATGAGCTCTCATTGCTTACAGTGATCCCTCCTGCTAAAGCTCTTTCTTACGTTCCTGTGCCTTCAGCCCAGTGTAATTTCATTTGTGGCCTGAAAAGAGGTTTTATGCTTTGTAGTTTAGCAGGGAGGTTAGTCTACATTACAGTATAATTATTCATCTTTTTTTTTTTTCCCCTTAGTAGCAAAAACAACTTGCTTGAGTGTGAAGAAAGTGCACGGGCTAAAAATGTGGGTGTAAATTATTGTGTCACTTAAATAACTTGAGAGTGGCCAAAAAAGATATTGCTCAGATTTTCCAGAGCAATTCACACTCAGGCCAAGACCCTTATGTGCCATTTACCTGCCTGAAATATTTCTTTTCTCAACGATAAATCAGGGAGAGCTTAGTGCTCCCTCAGCAGCCAGAGCACCCATTTACCCCTGGCCCTGAGGGCTGGCAGTGCTGCCAGGGACCAGAGAGGCTTTGGGAAGGGGGTCAGTGCTTGCAGACAACTCAAACCCTGCAGCACAGAAGAGTAAAATCATAAACTCAGGGACCAGGATAAGCAGATCCAGAGGTCGTCTTAGTGGGGATTTGGAGACATTAAGGGGAATTGGAATAAACCCCTCGTGTTTCCCTGCCTGCTCCCCACCCCTGGTGTTTTCCCACCAGGTTCAATCAGGGCAAGTGTGAAGGTCTTGTCTTCTGCAGCTTCTTCACTGCTTGCCTCATCTCAGCTGTGCCTGCCACCAACTGCTTCAGCTTCCAGAGCTGATGCAACGTTTTTTCCTGCTTTCTCTAAAGTGCATTTCAGCCCTGTCAGTCTGACTGAAATTGCAATTGATTGTAATTGCTCCTCAAATCTGTTGTGTTCAGGGCACAAGTGACTGCTGAAGAGGAGTTGCCAAGGACTGAAGCAGGGAGATGGTTGAATCACCATCCCTGGATGTATTGAAAAGCTGTCTAGATAGGGTGCTCTAGGATATGGTGTAGAAGTGGGCCTGGTAGAGATGGATTTGAGGTCCTTAAAGGTCCTTTCAACCACAGGGATGCTGTGATTCTCTCTCCTTTCCTTCCTGTGGCTCTTTGGAAGGTGCTGGGGGCGGTGTTGGAGATGGATCCTGCTGGTCAGGCAGGATTCCTGGGGATGGGCTGGGAAGAGTACGACAGAGTGAAGAGGAGCCATCTCCACCAGCCCTTGGATAGCAGGTTTTGCTGACTGCAGTAGGAGTGTGTGCTGGCACAGGGGCTGACCTCAGCTCCTCTGCCACAGATGTCCATGCAGGGCAGAGGTGCCAGCAGAAAAGCATTAGGCTGCTGCCAAGGCTCTGGAAAGGTGCAGCAGTCACACACTGTGTGCTCAGAGAAGCACCTCCCTGCTTTCTCCTTCCCGTGTCCTCTTTGTGCTATTGAGACAAGCAAACCCTGGTCAGGTCCTCAGCTGGCATCCCTTATCATCCACAAGGTGCTCACCAAGGTGCAGGATCTGCTGTAAATTCCTCCCCAGTGCCCAGCGTGCAGGTAGAACAAACATTAACATTCATTGTGGTTCACTGTTATTTATTTAGTCGTTTAATCTGCTGCTTTCTGTTGCTTGTGGGCTTTTCTTCTAATGGATTTGTCTGGCATTCTGCAAATCTCCCTTGCAGTTGGCCAGAGGGGTGGCTGCTGGTGCTCACATGCTTGCAATACAAAGGGGGCTCCAAATCAGCTCTCACTAGTTTCATACCAGGTGTGGGTGAACATCCAAAAGATGTTCATGGGATAGCTACAGCAAGGAGGTTTCTGACCCATTTATGAAGGGAAAAAGTGGGCTGTTGGGGCTGAGGTGAACCTCAACATCTATCTAGCTTTAGTGTAAGCCCCCTGGAATGGGCTAAAAATGCACTAAATGGGAAACCTGGGCTTGAAATAAGCAAAGAATTTGTGATTTCTCCCTATTCCCCCTCATCACCTAAAGCTTACAGCTGTGTTTAGGCACAAATGAAAAACTTTCTATCAGCAAGTTAAAATTTAAGGGATTTCTGGAATCTAGCAGGTGTTCAGAGGTCATGAGAACATTGTGTTTGGCCTTCACAGCCCCCAAAGAGTCTCAAGCCTGTCACAAACTGTCAGAGTGGGTAAGATACAGGTAGGATTCAAAATGGATGTTTAACCACCAACACTCTTCTCATCTCACATACACAGTTCAGAGGAAAGAACCAAGATACTCTGCCAAAAAGAAATGTTGTTAGCAAAGAACACAATTCCTGAGGTCTGCCAGGTGCTTTGCACAAGTCAGGTGGTGGTGTTATTTTTTTATCATTCAGGTTTTTTCCCCACATATTTCTGGGGTGTTCCCAAGGTCCTGCTTGGCTGCCACCCGTGCCCTCCTCAGGGTCACTGAGCTGTGGCTGCAGGGGGGGAGAGAGCCCTGAGATAACATTGCAGCACATTGATTGGAAGCAGGTGCAGCTTTGAGACAGTTTCTGCTATCTCAACCACCTCCCACGTTCCCGTCTGGATTGCAAAGTTTCTTCTTTTTTCCTCCTCCTTTCCCCTCTTGTCAAGAAAATTTACAGAGCTTGTCCTTCATCTCCTTCCAAAGATAGAGCCTGTGGAAGGAAAACAGCCGAGAGATGCTGAATCTTATCAGAGTTTATTTCCCTGCACTTAAGCTGTCAGCTGTCAGGGGAGGGATTTCCTCTTGGTTTCATGTAACTGTAGAAAATAATTTTTTTTGTGATTTACCTGACTGGTTCCTTTGTTTTCTAATTCACAGGAATGACAACATTTCCCCCTTTAGAATGCACTGTTTGTTCTACTTTATGTGGTGTGATGGCAAGTGGAATGGTTTTGCTGTCTGAAGTGTAGCTCTCATGGCAGAGGCTGAGGTACAGAGAAGATGCTCAGTGGAGCTAGATAGCCCTCAGGACCCTCTATAGCTCTTCCCACCATGGAGGAGATGTGATTCAGGGGCACAAAACACAAAAGGAGGTCTGCCTTTTCCTCAAGAGAAGAGGCAGGCAGACTCCATTGCCTCTTGCCTTGGTTCAGGATCTGGGCAACAAGATTTTTGAGGCTGTTTAACAGCAAACCAGCTCTGCTTGCAGGAGTCTTGTGAGGGAATTGTTTGCTTCCTGGAGATGAAACCCATCACAATTACCAAGAGCAGGTTATTGTGTCGTTCTCCGTGTTAGACTGACATTTCCAAATGTCCATCCATCATTGCAGGGGAGCATCACTACAGCCAGCACTCAGCAGCAGCATGCTGGGGGGGGACCAAGTGACTGGTCAGCTCAAAAAGCCAGCTCGGCAGGGCTTGCTCACATGTGGCAAGTCAGTGCCAGTCTCCACTTGCAGCTGCCACTGCAGTGGCCTGAGATGGTGTCTTGGTGGTCAGAGATAGCTGGCGAGGCTGCAGGGGAGAGCAGTGGGACACACAATGCCTGTCATCTCCTGGCCAAATCTTGACAGACTGTCAGTCTGGCTGTAGAAGCAGGTGCTCCCTTGTCTAATGGTTTCACAGATCACTTGGGCACTTGTGTGAGACGATTGGTTTAAATTTTTGGTTTTGCAGTGTGGCTCCCTGAAGGATTGCTGTCTCCAGGCTGGAGCAGGGAGCTGGGAGAGTCCTTCCTGGGAGGTGGTACCCAGCAGTGGCTGCGAGATGCTCCACTGCCCAGATGAAGTGTTTCTCCTGCTGTTGTGCAGCTGTGGCGCAGGAACTTCCCCTGGCACTTGCAAAGAAGTGTCGCAGTGATAATTCTGGGCAGGCTGCTCACAGTGCAAGAGACTGTCATGGCCAGAGCTGCAGCTGCCTTGTTAAAAATCACACAAGTGCTGCATTTGCTTTGTGTACTCAGGGAGCCGTTAATAACGAGCTCGTTACCCCATGATAAGCAACTGTATAAAATGCAGAGTCCTCCCAGCTCACATTTCTTGCCAGCAGTGTCAGGTAAGTCAGGGAGCTGGTGGGTTTACAGAGTGCATCACTAGAGATGCTGGCTGCAGTTGGAGATTTCAGTCTCCCTCTCCACCCTAGGATATGGAGGAGGAACAAGAGCAGCTGCCCAGTAAATTAAGAAGTGAGAGACCAGTGGGTTGCAGTGATCCAAAGTGAGTTAAAAATCCATGATGGGAAGGGATGAGCAAATTCACATGAGTTACACAAAGCAGCTAAATCCATGCACACACCTCTGTTGATGTGCCCACAGAATATGCTCAGTTGCTAGACCTCCAGTAGCTTTCAATGTACTTATGAAGTGAGGAGCTGCTAAATGCTAGCTGTTAATTCTCCCTAGAAAGTTGCAAATTCTGGGAAGTACAGCAGAAAATAGCTTGGTGGCAAGGAGCAGAGTAGGCTGAAGATCAAAATGAATGTCCCAGCCACTGGCATTCCCAGTCCTGCAGCTAGATGTGTTGTGTAACTGGGCTGAACACTTTGCAGCCACAATTGGAGCAGGAACCCTTCATGGTGCAGTCTCAGTGGGGATTTTGGCTGCAGCAGTGTGAGCTGTCCTCTACTTCTGCAGATTGGAAGGCAGTCTTTGCTGACCTGAGCAACTGGCTCAGGCTTCCAGTAGGTGCTTCAGAAATGCAGTGCTGTGAAATAAATGGGTATCTATGAGTCCAGAGCTGCTTCAAAGCAAGCCCTTTGAATTCTGGCAATTAAGCAGTGAAGTTTGCTTCTGAAGCTGTGCATGTCCCTCCCTTCTCTTATGCCCAGCCTTCTTCTTTCTTTAGCATTCAAAGCCCAGGAATGGTTATTCCCTGTTTGATTCTATCCTTGGTGAGCAGCTGAAAGGTAACGGTGCTGCTGGTCAGTGGTTCCAAGATGTGAAAAGCAGAGAACATGCTTCATCCCAATTAGCTAACCTCAGCAGCTGTTGGGTTGTGGGGGTGCAGTAGTCCTGGTTTTCAGGGAAGGGCTTGTGGTTTAGTTCATCTCAGGATCCAAGTAATTTTTTCCCCCCTTTCCACAGCCAGATACTGAGTTTATGCTGGTTTAAGGTCAAATACACGAAGTTGTCTTGACATGAGCAAGAATGATGGTGGTTGCTGGCGTGCCAGCAGGTTGTGTGGCCAGCCTGGTGTGTTCTCCTTTGCCTGCAGACAGCTCGTGTGATCTGTCTACACCACAATGAAAACAATGTTATTTTCCAAAAATAATACCATTGTTCTTCAGAGGAGACCCAGTTGTCTGACCACAGGTAAAGAAACCACTGAGAGCCTGTAGAAAGATAATTAAGCGCATCTATCAAAAGGTTAATCAAAATACTCCTGTCAACCACCACCTTCCCTCAGCCCCACCACACCTCAACACCCTCTCCTACCAGTACACTTCATGTACTGGGTGCTGCAAGGGAGGACCAGGAGGAGGAGGGAGGCTCTGGAGACCCCTCTGACACTTTACTGTTGGTGGGCTGCAAGGTGGCTGCCCCATTTACCCATCAGTCTACTCATGGGCCTGGAAGAGGAAGGGAAAAGTCTATTAGGTGTGTAGTTAGGAGGGATTTTTTCCCAGATGATTATGAAGAATTCTTTAAGCAGACATGGAGTCTCCTTGAGAAATCTTGAGGTAACAATACAGGTGAACTGGTTGCAGTATGGTTGGTTTTAAATCAATGAATTCTGAGTTGAAGTATTTGAGGGTGAGCTAATGTAAAAAATCTTTATTCACACCAGAGAAACAGAAACCTTTTAACAGCCATCCCCATGATGTGCATTATTTTCCCTCTTCTTGTCTTAGTGCCTACTTGGCTCATTCTGTCCTGAATAAATAGGACAAAAGTCCCACCACTGCATGTGGAGTCTCATGGCAGTGCTGTAGGTGAGAAGTACAAAGCTGTGCCCTCCCTCACATTTTCTTGCAACAGGGAAGGGTGACAGTTGCTAAATAGCTTTATACCAGCATTCCTATTGCAAAATCTTGTGCCATCCTTCAGCTAGATAGTGCTGCACGGGTGGGGATCTGCCAGGTCTAAAAGCAAGTATGGAAATGAACCAGTCAAAATTGTTTCACACCAGGTTGTAGCTCAAAGGATACGTTTATGCTGTGTCATAGGAAAACCAGTGGCGGTTATACCCCTCTTAGGATTGCACTGAATAGTGCAAGAAAGCTGAATTAAGCAGTTCTTCTGTGCATAGACAGGTCACCACTAATTACCCGTGATGGTGAGGATAAGGGAATTCTGCTTGGCTTGTTAACACTGTGAAATAAGCTCTGTGACTTCAGTCTGGTTTGGCTCTTCTAAAGTTTCGTGTACAATGGCTTTAGGGCAGCAGAGAATATTTCACGTTGTATAAATCAGTATAGATAAAATTGCTCATTAACTCTATAAAAGTGCTTCCTTGGGCAAAGTCTCGGAGAAATGTCCAGGGTGCTTTTTTTTCTCTTGAGTTCCTTTAGTGCGTTCTCAGTCTCTATTTGGTCAAAGTATTTTGATTTGATTTTCTTGGCGTTTGGGATAGTATCTATTACAAATCCAGGGGTAATTAGGAGAAGAAGAGCTGACTCCGTTAAGGGATTCTCAGCAGGAAAGTAAAACTAAAGGAGGAAATTGGACAAGGGTAGGCACTAAAGTTCTGCTGCAATGAAGCAGCACTTTGTAACTCTGAAGGTGCACGTGGTAGTTGCTCTCGGAGCAAACTGGTTTGTCTTGCTAGGAGAAAAAAGACCCTGTGGGAGGGATTAATCTGACATAACTTCATACCTATGATGTAACCATCCACTTCTGAGCTAGTCGTGTATCCTCCCTGCATAGTCACCAGAGGTACAGGCTTCTGCAGGACGTTGGCAGGTTGGCTTGCTCTACATGTGTGTCTTAAGTGGAGATGAAACATGTCCAAGTATCAGTTCCCCTCCGTGAGCAGGAGGGGAGTGCTGGGTGATAGTTCAAGTGTCTGTGAGTGGTGAAATGAAACCTAATTTACGGCACAATTTCTGATATTTATTTCTTCCTCCTTGAGACATCCCGGTAATTCCAGCCTGACTAGACACCTGCTTATAATCTGGGGACTTGGGAGAGTTGCAGTCGTTGCAGAATACCACTGATTACTGAATAATGTGTGCCAGCCTTTGGGGTGAGGGCCATCTCTTTGTTTTGTGTTGGTGCAGCCCCAGGCACAGCGGGGTCCTGCCCTGGGATGGACCTCCTGTACGCTGCCACAACACGGATAATCAATAATAGCAGGCTTAATTAGAACTTTGATCAGTCTCTCTTCCTTCTAATTCGCTGTGGTTTAAATCCTTGTGATGTCTAAATGAGGTTTGATAACAATTCTCTGTCTCTCATTTCCTCCCGTCCCACAGGAGCACATTTACAAGCTGATGAAGAGTGACAGCTACGCGCGCTTCCTCCGTTCCAATGCTTACCAGGACTTATTGCTGGCAAAGAAGAAGGTATCTGTTGGAAAGGACGTGCTTGCATCTCTTAGCACCTCTTGATTCTCGCCTGCTGCTTGCTGCTAGTGTGAAAATGAAAATATTGTTTCCTTTCTTTGGTTTGGGGTTTTTTTTTTCCTTTATTTGGGAAAGGAATGAGCACTTTTGTTTTCTTCGCTGGGAGCACAGGGTACGGCATCCGCATGCACAGTCTCAACCTCTATTCTGGGAAAAACGTGGTGACCCAAGGTAAAAATAAGACAGAAGAGTGTTTGTCTTCCACACCTGCCTCCCAAACGCAGTGCAGGCAATTAAAATGGTATTGCCTCTTCCTCATGACAAAAATGATGCCTGATATGAGAAGCAGAACCCATTCGATACTGGTGCAGAGTTCACCCATTCTGGTTGTCACCTCCCCAGCCTCACCATGTGAGCTTCTTTTGGGATGCCTTACCTATAGACCCCCCTGCAGTGATTCCCATGCTGCCTTTCTCCCTTTCCCTTGCTTTTGGCTCCCCAGAGCTGTTTCCTTTTCCTAGGAGACCAGAAATACTTGCAACCCATGCAGTAATAAAGATTTCCAGCCACTTTGTCTCATGGGAGATCTAAGTTTGAGCTCTTCATGGCTTTTTTGCTGCCTGCATGTGCTCTGCCAACACCCTGTTTCTGCCAGAAACCCCCAGTTCAGGGTAGCAAAGGAGTGATTACGTAGAGTTATGGCAGCTCCCTTCTTTCTGGGGGGGCTGGGAGGTAAGCTGCCCATCTCTGTGTTTGTGGCTGTGTTCAAATGCCTCCTGCACCTCCTGACCTCTTCCCACGAGTGTACGTGTCCGTCTGTCTGCCTGTGCATGGGTGTGCACGTGTACCTGCCCCTTTTACATTTGGCTCCCAGGACTTTTACATGAATTGACTCCTGCAGCCTGAGCCTGTGGTTTCCCATCACCATCCTCCCTGCTGCTTTTCTGCTGCATTCTCTGTGTGCTGCCAAATTACATCGCACCGGCACAATACAATGAAATCCCAGTGGTGTTTTTTTGTTCTGATTGTCACCATGTGCCCTAAAAGCATGCATCTGGTGACAAAAGGAGACAAACCCCTCTGTCTGCTGTGCCTGGGACTACTGGCAGGTGCGTTAAGGGAAGGTAATGGAGGGCAGCAGTCGGCCTTATGTTCCAAAATGTCTGGTTTGAGACAGCAGAAACCAGTGCTGCTTACATTTGGAAAGGTTAGACCTGGCTTACAGTTCAGAGGCTGTGGGGAAAGGGGGTGCAAAGTGAAGTCTTCTGATAGTCTAAAGCATAAAACCCTTTGCTATCTTCCCACCTCTATCAGCTTGTGGCTCCCCCCACCCCCAAATCTCCACTGAACACGTGAAGGTTCATGTGCTGGAAAGCAGGAGGGTTTTCTCCTCCCAGCTGAGCCCATTCAAACCGGAGGTGGTTTGTGTTTTCTTGCAATCCTTGTTTGCTGTCAGATCAAGCCCTGGATGTGTCAGCATGACATCCTCATCTCCCCACAAACTGCCCGAGGAGCAGGTTTTGGTGTCGTGTTAACACAGCCGTGAAAGTAAGAATCAAGTTTCTTTTAGGAAGAGCTGTGGGTGCACAAGTAAACACAGGAAGGCAGAAAAAAGGCAGGAGTAGATCTGTGCAGATGTGTTGTTCACCAGCTTCACACGATGCAGGAGGGGAGGTGATGTTACTCCAGAATGTGCAAAGCTCTTTGCAGTCATGTTACAAGTGAAGGTGTCTGAAGCAGTGTAGGTACAGAGATGCTGGCAGAAAGGACAGGAGGGTTTGGTATGCTGAGCTACACGGTAAGATCTTTATTACCTTTGGTGCAGCTTTGAGACACACCCCTTTAAAACTCCTCTAAATAGCTGGAAAGCAGGGGGAAGGAAAAGAGAAACCTGGTGGCATATGAGAGCCTGTGTGGGTGGAGGATTTTGTTTAGAGCCTGCATATAAAGTCCTGGATTCACTGATGTGAGTAGAATTTCACTGCAGTTAAGACTTGACGAGTAGGTCTCTCTGGGGCATGAGGATGTTTTGCCCCAGAGACATTATGCTGACGTTTCCTGTGCCCCACACCAATCTGACATAGCTTTACTTTTATTGCTGAAAATAAGCTCTGTCAGAAGCACAGCAGGATGGACTTGGGCTAAAAGAGTTGCTTGCACAAGGCAGCTGAACGTCTCTATGGCTTGAAATTCACAGATTAATATTTTGTGGATTAGTTTATGTCATCGGGGATCTTTTGCTCTCCAGCACTGGGTTGTGGCAAGCTGGAGGAGGGCAGGAAAAAGGATAAGATTGACTGCATGGCTAAGGGCCACAAAATCCATGTGCTTCCCCCACTTTCTTGTGTGACCTTGGGGGAAAAAAGGTTCAGTTTTGCCTGCCTCATACCCTCTTCTCTGTTTAGTGGGAATAATAATAGTGACCTGCTCCATGGAGAAGTGGCAAGGCTTGATTAGTGCCTCAAAACATGCTGGACATTTTTGAGATTTGTAACATACTGTAAGTTTGAAGTTGCTTTTTCTTCCACACTGTCTGATAACCACAGATGTGGGAGCTTCTCCTCCCTGCTCTGGGAGTGAAGTGATGGAGGGAGGGATGGATGGAGGAGAAGTTATGGGTCGGGACTGAGATACAATGACAGAGTTATGAGGGGGACCAGGGAGAATAAAAGGAACATATTGTTCACACCACTTACTGATGCAAGACAGTGGCCATAGGCTGCGTCCAGACCAGGCATACATACTTTGTTAATTCATTTTAGACTTTTCTTGCCAGTGTCATTATTACACATAACCACAGTATTATTGGCCCCCATCCTGCAGATTCATGGTGCTCAGCAGGGAGCATGAGGTTGGCCTGCAGCAAGGGTGTTATTGGAAGCAGTGAGCTGCAGAGGGGGAAGGCTGGGTGCAGCTCCATTGCCTCCTCTCCTGCCAGGCTGGAGAAGAGGAGGGATGAGGGCAGAGCCCTGTCCTCAGGAGGAAGGGCTGTACGCCTGGCCTGATTCCAGCTCTGGACCTCCATATCCAGGTAGAAATCTCAGGGCCAGCAGTGAAGGGCTGGATGGTGCTGAGATCCCCCACCAACTCAGGGGTTTTGTTTGTGTATCTATGCAATGCTGCCCACACGTGCTGTGCAGAGTCAAGTGCTGACCTGCTCCTGTTTCTGCTGAAAAGCACGTTCCCACAGGCTACTTCACAGCAGGTAATCACCACCCCACCGGCCCCCAGCCCTGCTCCAGGGTAGCCAGAATGGTGGCTGGATGTCCTTAGATGGCAGCGAGCCTCATGTCAGAACGAGTGCTGTGACAAACCTCCTCCCTCAAGGCAAAGAGGCATTTGGGTGACTTGGCTGCAGAGCTGGGGTTTATCCCCTGGGGAAAGAGCAGCAGAGATTAGTTAGTGCACCATGGAAGGGGGAGCTTTGTTAATGGTGCAGGAGCAGCCAGACACGTGCTCTGCTAGTTATTTTTTGAGGAGAAGGGAGAGAAAGGAACAGAAAAGACCTCGAGGCACTTTCCATTATTCCCGGTAAAGGTGAAGCGATGACATTGGTGGGCATCTCTGTGTTAGCAGGCATCTGACTGCCAGCTGAAGTGGCAGTTGAGCTGTCAGGGCTCCAGGGTTGATGTCAGCCTGGCATGGGGTGGCTTCCTACCATCCAGCCCTGCCCACAGGCAGGGGAGCCCCCTGGAAAGGTGGGCACAGCTGCAGTGCAGACGGGCTGCGAAGCCACGGGAGCAAGCTGTGGAAGAGCAGGTTGGTATTTGCTTGGTCCAGAACACTGTTCTCCTCTCCAGTGGTTCAGAGAAGGGTGAGTTCTCTGTGGTCCTGCACAAACGGACACAAAACAGACTCAAAATACTGTTCCAGCCATTTGGAACTGTACATGCCCTTTGCTTTCTTGCTTTGGGCAGGTGTGTATGACTGCCTGAGAAGCCCAGGACCTGGTCCTGAGCCAGGGGCAGGGAAGTGATTACCCTTTATTTTGTCTGAAGCCATTCCCTCTGAAACACATAGTTTTCCCCAAGTTAAAGTCCAAAAAAAACCCCACTCCAAGCCCCAAAGTCTCATACCAAAAGAAGGTTTCAATAGCCAACAAAATGAATCCAGGAATGGAGAGAGGGAGGGATGGAGGAAGAGATTTTTGCAGATCTGCAGTTCAGAAGCCCAAGCTTTTGGATGTATTTTCTCCCCCTTTTCAGATCCCTGGCACAAAGTGTCAGCAGAGCAGTGGCTGAGAGCCCCAAGTCATGAGGGACAGGTTCTCTTTTCAGCACACACCTTTTGAAGCATCACTTTTATCCAGACCCCCTGTCCCAACTGCCCCATATTGTCCAGGAAGATTCCTGCTGTAGATTCTGTCCTTGTCCCAGTTCCACCAGGGCACACATGACCAGTTTGCTTCAGTGGCAGGACTTGGCTTGGATGTTGTAAAGATGCTGAGCAATTTTCTCATAATTGCTTTTAATCATCAGTGTCAGCTGGTTTGCATAAGTTTTTTTCTACTTACCCTGCTCTATGCCAGCAGAATCTACACAAAGGAACTTAAAATGGGGATGGCTGGGTAAATAATTAATTGTGAAAAGAGAGGAACATTGGGAGGAGACAGTCAATAATTAGTGAATGGCTTTTAAGTGGTGAGACCTATTTTTCTGCACCTACCTGGGCTGAGATGTTTTCATCTGCAGCGAGGGCGGTTGTTTCATGTTTTATCCGATTGCACGTGTCTTGCAATTAGCTGGTAGAGACTTTTGGTGTGTTTATTGGCAAAATGGCCTTTTATTCACCAAGGAGGACTGCTTGACCTGGCAGACACGTGTGTTTCTCTGCCTTTGCCCCCTTGTAGGGTGTGTTTGTGTTCCAGGGTCTGCAGCCTTGTTGGATGCTCCCCCGCAGGACCCCGGGTCTGTTCATGGGACTGAGGAAGGGCTGACTCCATCTTTTATCTTCCTTTTTTTTTTTCACTTTGTTGTTTTTCAATTCCCTTCCTCTGCTGTCCAAGGCAGCCTTTGCACCTCTGTGTCTCCACACCACCCCGGCAGGTACCTCAGCAGCCACATGGTCTGCAGGCAAGTGGGCAGGAGAAGCTGGAGAGCTGGAGAGCCAGCCCCCACCCCCAGTGCCATTGAGCTGGCTCTTCACAGCCAGCCTGCCTCAGCTGCTTCTTATTTCCCTAGAAAATGTCATGCTTTGACTCAGAGCTGGATGCCATGGGGATGAGCTTTCCACGCTGCTGTCCCCATGCCAAATGTGCAGGGTTGCTGCAGCCTCTGCTTGCCAGGCACTTCTTGTAGGACGTGGTTGGTGCTCTCCATGCTTGCTTCAGCCATGGTAGGGAAGCAGCCTTGTGTGTGGCCCCCTGTGCTGGACAAGCTCTCATGTTCTTTGGAGGATCTTTGGAGACCACTGTCCTGCCTTGCTGCTGGGTGGGAAGCTGCATCACCCTTTCCTTGGTAGCAAAACCAGGGGCAGTAAATTTTGCCAGCAAGCAGAGGGGCCTGTTCTCAGCAGCTCACTCTCCTTCACCCCAGTGCACACCAAAGCTCTGCTTTAGTTGCAGTTGGGCCAGACACTGATTTCCCAGCCTGCAGCAATGCAGAGCTGCAGCCTCCAAGTGCCTTGCTCCCCTAGGAAGCCTGGAAGCACGCTGTGCTTTGCCTGGGTATTTCTCCTGGGTGAAATCGTGCCTTTAATTTGACTGCTGGATGGTCTTGCCAGCCTTACAGGAGACCAGCATGGAAGCTCAGGGCATGGCTGACCTCAGTCCCACTCCTCGTGATATGTTCAGCCAAGGTGTCAGGACCTCGGGCTGTGGGGACACCTCCGAGGTTCCTTCAAGGAGGGAGTCTGCAATGTTCTGAGAGCTTACACTGCTCTTACACTCAGCAGAAGAGGGAGGCTGCTATTTCTTTTGCCTTTTCTCTCCTCTCACATGCAGGGAGAGGCAACTGACTCTTGGGTTAGTGCATGTGCAATACTCCTTTGGGGAACATTGACTGGGTACGTTGCCATGTCCAGCTTTGTTGCTTGGTACGTGCTCTGAGCCTTGGTTCCATCCTCGGTGCTGGCTAAAACAACATGCCTCTAGCTTTCCCTTTTGATACCACTTTAAGGACATGAGAGCTGGTGATGTGGCTTCCTCAGATGGTTGTAAGTAGGGAGGTTGCTTGACTCTTCCTTCTGGACAAAGAATATTGCTTGTCTTAAAAGAGCCTTAAGTCCTGGTCTCGTTTCTGGTGATGTGATCAGCCCCATCTCTGCTTGCCATGCTTCAGGCTAACCTTGTAGACATCAGAGAGCTGTGGAAGCCTTGATGAACACACAGAAGAAGCAGAAGGCTTTGCCTAGGCTCACCTACACCAATTCTCATCCAATTTATCTGATAGGCTTTTGGCTTCCTTACATCACCTCTGTCTGGTTTTTGCACCGGTGCTTTGTCCCGGGGGTTGTTACTGCAGCTGAGTCTGTGGGAGATGACCTGGCAGGGAGGTGCCTCTGGCCAGCCCTTCCAGGGAATGCTCATTTCCAGAGCACTATCATGCACCATCAGTACTAGGGCTCCTTATCCCCTTCACTTCAGGTTTAGTTCCGTCTTGCCACCTCCATTTTGCTAGGATAAGTCAGTAATGCCCACAGCATTCTGACTGCCACGAGCTTTCCTTCATATTACTGAGTTTCTTCTCTTCTCCATAACAATTTTTTCCTCTTAGATATTCCAGCAAACACGCCAATAAATTTAGTTCTTCCTTGTTAGTGACAATTAGATCTCCCTTGTGCCAAATGAATGGAGTGCTGCAGTGAGCATCCTTCTCAGGGATGTGTTAATAAAGCCATCATGCACACGCTTGTCTTCTCGCAGTGAAGTTGAATGGCTTCTTGTATAGGAGACAAAAACTTCAGTGCCCCAAATCCACCTGGATCTTTCCATGGCCTTGAATAGACAGACAGACACTGTCTTGTGTTTCCATGCAGCCAAACTTACTGGGAATGTGCTTCTACCCTCTGGATAAATGGAGGAGGGTCGGTTCCCTGGCAGGGAGTTCAGTGGAGGTTTTCTTCCAGCACTGTGTTCACTCACACATTGTTTTTTAAGTATTGTAGAAGTGACTGTGGGGTTTTTTCATCTCTCTCTAAGCAAGTAGATGGGAGCCTCCGATCAGCTGTTTGGCAGATGTTAACCAGAATCAGAGGTCCCAGCTCAAGCAGCCACAGAAGGAAAATTCAATGAATGAGAAATCAATATCAATAGCTGTGAGACCCAGCATTGCACAGATCTGTTTGAACCGTTCAAAAAACTCACAGGAGGAAAGGTGACATTCTCTGAGAGTAAAAGCAGTGATGTCTCTCCTTCTTTAAGGGGTTTTGGTTTCTTATGTTTGCTGCTGCAAACATTGATTTCTGCTTCTTAGATTTTTTTACAACTTTTTCCCCTTGCTGCTTCCTTATATTTTGCTGCCGCTTTGAAAAACTGCATTTAAGCTGAAGGATTTTTTTTTTCTGTATTTTTTTCTCCCCACTTTTTTCCCTCCTAAGCCAGAGAATGAGCAAGGTCGTAGAACTTCTCTAGAAAAGTTCACTCGCAGCGTGGTAAGTTCCTTTTCTTTTCCCTCCTCCCTTTCCTCAGAACTTCATTTTAAGTTGGGGGGAATGTGGATGCTTGACCTTTTATTTCATCCTTTATTTTTTGCAGCTAGCATCTTTGCAGCTTCTCTTTTAATACTGTAGCTCATCTGAGTAGTAGCTCTAAAGAAGGGAAGGTGGGAAGTAGAATTCCATGGTGCTCATTCTAGCTTATCATCGCTGTGGGAGCAAATTGATTTTTGTCTAGATTTAAGCTCAAGATTGTCTTTTTCTGCTGTGTTCCCACTCCAGTATTTGTTGTGGCTTTTCCTTGCGCAATGAAGTAGGAGAGCATGGTTCTCATGGCCCCATTGCCCCTGTAGTGCATGGTTAATGATCCTGTATGTATATACACGTGGTAATGGAACCGTATGTATATACACATGTATGTACACACCCACAGCACTGCAGCTGCTCCCTCCACTGCCCCATCTATCAGTGGTGATGGGTGATGCCCTTTGACTCCTTCATGATGCCAATCCTAGAAAAGGAGCACACTAACTGCAGGAAACTCAACACTCTTAAACCCTTTAGATAAGGGGATGGTGGGATCTAAAGGGCAGCTGGTAGATGGACTCTTCTCTCTTGTCCTTTGCCAGTCTCTGACCTCCAGCCAGTCCCTCTATGGGGGAAGCTGGTCTGGCTGTAAAGGGATGCTGCAGCACAGGGTGGTTGGTATTGGGTGCCAGCCAGGGCTGCTTCTCTTCAGCCCACAGGGCAGGACCCCAGAGTTTGGGCAAGACCCACTCATCCCACTCACTTTCAGGGATCTACGTGTGCAGCAGGTTTTCTAGAGAAAGGGAAGAGCAGGGAGAGGGGGCAGGACCAGAAGCAGATGCTGCAGGAGGGGTGGAGGAGCAAGAATACTGGGCAGCATGGGGAGGGCCAGGCTGTGTGCTGGGGCAACACAGGGCAAGCACAAGGCTAGAGCTGAGGATGCGGCCACCAGACGAGTGGGGAATTGCTCTTGGGTTGCTCAGGACCAAGCACACTTTGCCTTGATATGTCATATGGGTTTGGCATGCTACTGTGGTCTTCATGTATCACCCATCATCAGTTGTAGGGTGATGCTGGGGCAGCAGAGAGTCACCAAGCCATTGAATCCCACAGAAGCAACTGTGCAGAACAGTATTTCCTAGACCTTGTTATGGCTTTATAACAGCTTCATAATGAAGGCATTGCACTATGTGTATATACAGTACATCTGCTTGCATTTGTGTGTCTATGTATATTTCTATATACACCATATACCTAGAAATAGAAAACATTGGTACATACAGATAGAAATAAAGGAAACTGTGCAGGTAAGTGTGAGCTGTTGTAGAGCAAATAAGCCTGGAGGGCTTCTCTCTGATGCTGCCATGCTACTGCACAAGCAAACCCCAACATAACACGCAGAGCTTTGTAGTCTATCCACTGGCAGCCTTCCTGGGGAATGTATTTATATAGCTAATGCATATGCACACATTTAAAATATGTTGATACAAAATATATCACTGTGCCCATCTGCATATTTACTGCTTTCTAAGAGCCTGCCAGCAAGAGGAATAGGCAAGATTTTGCTTTTTTAAACAAACTATGCAGAAATATTTACACCAAGTGGTAAATTCTGCTCCCAGGTTTGCCAAATGCATGGAAGAGTAACTCCCTTCACTAGGCTGGCTGGGTTTATAGTAACACAGCCAAGGACGGATTTTTCTCTTGCATTTGATTTGAAGGGGAACGTGACAAGCTCAGTTTGGGATGATAGAATCCTAATGTAAGTACCTGTAAAGAAAATTGTTGTAGATTGGTCGGCACTTCAGTTCATTTTTGTCTTACTAGCCAGTAAACATTGGCTTTCATTTTTCTTAATACTGATAGAAAATGTCATCCTCCGATGGCATCGTAGCCACCAGAACTAGGAAGGGTCTGAATTTGTTATACTTTGCATCGTGGCAGTTTGTCACTACCATCAGAGGAGAAAATAGTCCCAATGTTGGCATGTCATGATGTCCTCGAAGGACAGCATTACCCAAGTGGTGACTTTATGTCATACTCAGGGGGACTAAATGAAGACAAAGTCAATCCAGCATGCTCTAGTTCTCCAGGATGCAGTTTCCTGGCTCTGTAGGAGTAGAACCAGCAGCCCTGGTTCCCACAGCTCCACTGGGCTTCACTGGTTGCTCATTACAGGATCACAGATTCAAGCTGACCCTGCACAGGCGAGCTGAAGTTAAGCATGTGCTTAAGGTCGGGCTGGAACAGAGCCCCAGCCCTCATCTCTCTTCAGGGGGGAGCCCTAAGACTATTTTGCAAGCAGAATAATATGAGGTCACATTTCCAGTGATGGCCATAAGAGGAACATCCAAACCAACCAGGGCTAGAGGTTTGTTTGCCTTAAGGAGCCATCACTGAGATAAGAGGTGGCTCCCAGACTGGCTGTACTATGAACACCTCCAGACTGTGCTGCTCTGTTTGGCACTGGGATGAGGCAGACTTCCCAGGGAGATTTTCAGATTTGGCTGTGGCATGTGACCTCACATTTTGGGAGATGCTTGACTTGCTCTCCTACACCGAGTGGAATGCTGTACTTGGAGCAAGTGGAAGTCATCTTACCCACAGGGCTCCTTCTTGTCTCAGAGCCACAACCCAGGAGACAGAGATTAACCTCAGACCATCTGACATCCTTTAGAAAGACACTGTGGAGCCCTGAGAGCCAACCAGAGGCTTGCCACCTTCCAGGGGATCAATGGGGAATAAGAAAGAACAGGGGTTTACAGAAACTTCTTTTCATTCCTACAAAACCCACTGTCTCATCTTCCTTGGCTTGGTACTTTTGACCAGGAGAAGGCAGCTCACAACTAATGAATGCACTAAATGCACCAAATCTTTCTGGAAGCCTGGTCTGCATTAAGCAGGACAGTGCCAGAAGAATTTTCACTGCAGTGGTGGTTCCAGGTCTGTTGTGCAATGGCCAAGAAGGGGGTTGTGCCCACTGTTGGTCAGGTTCTCTTGCAGTGAACGGCATACTTTGCAGTGCCTCCCAGTCTGGGTTCCCCTTGGAGCAAGGAGACATCTGTCTGACCCAGCACCCAACATGCCAGACATCCTGCACCTCCCCAGCTTACCTGCCTGGAGTCTGCAGCGTGTGCTTCACCACGGCCTGGGCAGCAGCTGTCTGGTCCCAGGACTAAATGTCACAGTCATCAATCATCTGGTGAGCACCAAAGGGCCGTGTCTGCATGATGGAGCAGATCACCACAGGGCACGCGTGGCCAGCACTGCTGGAGCAGAGGGGTGGCAGGTTTCTTGTCTTCCCTGTTCAGGCTTTGAAGAGTCCTTAAAAAGAGGTGGGCAGGGTCATCACAGTCCCTGACCCATTGGGCTCTATGGTGGGCTCCCGTGCCATGGAATCAGAGGTGTAAAGCTAGACTGGCTCTTCCATGCTCTCCACGGGAGCCCTGGGGAAGGGCTGATCTCAGGGAGCTGCAGATCTGACAGGCTGTTGCATCGGAGCTCTTACTAATCCACCTCATTTACAAAATGATGGCACTGCACGTGGTGGCAGGTTTATCTTACTCCAGTTTCCCTTCCTAGAGCAGCGAGGATTGACATTATGAAAGCAGAGTTCCCTGTCTCCTCTCCCAAGTGAAGATAAATGGCATCATAAAAATCAGACATCATGTATCATATATGTTATAAATAATACCTGGTGCTGAGGTAATAACTTAATTTTAAAGACACACATACACACGAATCCATATATCTACATCTCTCTCTTCTGTCATATTTGATCATCCTGCTAATTAAAAGGAGCCTGCTAGACTATTTTTAGCCGTGCAGTCTCAGCCTAGCTGTTTAAACCACTGTAGGTTCCCATCTGCTTTAGGAATGATTTAATAATCAGATAGACAGAAGCTTAGTTCTCATAAGCCCAGATGATCCTTCAGGGCCAAGAGTAGGAGGGGAATGTGTTTTAATGAGTACATTTAGGGAAACCACTGCTACTTTTGTCTGGCAAAGGAAGCCACCAAGTCTCTGCCTAACTTGTGCTGGTGGCCATTTACATTTAATAAAGGGGGAGGCAGGAGGAGGTTCCTTTGTTGCATGTTGAGTATTATCTCTAAGAGCAGCAATGGCTACTCCAGCAACAATAGGGATTAAACCTGTCATTAAACCTGTCAGATACCAGCCTCTGCAGGTAGCTCAGGTAAGCCTGGGCCATGATACTCAGGCTTGAGCTCAAACTTTCCTAAAATTGCTCTATTCCAAGGAAGGAATTTCTCCCATAACAGAACTGGTGCTCGTTTCTGACTCAATATCGAGGTGGTGACCCAATGCTGAGAGGATCTCTGCATTTTATTCCCAGCTGATATTTTTTAAAGAACAAAAGGTTCACACACACGGACAGCTTTGGAGAGGATCAGAGGTCTCAATCTTCATGTTTTAAAGGACAAGAGAGTGGCCAGACCAGTGATCCAGTGTTTATTCAGAATTTTTACAACTTTTGTCTGCACCAGCTGACGTGTTAGTCCTTATGTTCCTGAGCTGGAAAAGCTCTTTACCCAGAGAAGGTAAAGAAGCCCTTGGGCATCTTTTCCGCTGCCCAAGGATGAAGGGCCGCACAACATGGGAGAAGCAAGAGGTGTTTTCTGGCCAGAACTCTTTGTGAAACTCAACCCAAGCAATGCCAGGACCTGGGAGCTCCAGGCAAAACCAACAGCCTCAGCCAGGGAGTGCTGCATGGGAGTGGGGAGGAATGGAGATGCAAATGCCAGACTTCTGGCTGGATGTTGGAGCCTGTGGGAAATCCCTGTGTCTGCCCTGCCCCTTTCCTCAAGCCTCAGTGGTCCACTGCAGTGTGTGTGGAGGTGTGATGATGTGCACAGACCTGCCATGGTTGCCTGCAGATGACACTTGCACGTGGTAAGCTACAGGCTGGACTTGGTCCTTTGTGGTTACAATCTGAAAAAAGAGTGTAACACACAATGGGAAAAGGAACCCTCCTGTTAATTCCGAGAAGAAGTGTGATGAGTGAGACTATGATACAAAGTGAGGCTAAACAACTTGGGAGACTTATTTAAAGTCAGCATAGTAGAAGAGATCAGATAGAGAGAAGAGCTGTGGTGTGAAATGTGTCAAGGAGTCAGGTATGAAGCAGCAGGGAGCATTTCCAGGTAGTAAATCAACACAGTGCAGGGTTAGGTGATGGAAGAGGTGGTCTGTGTTTGAGACTATACAAGACTATACAAGAATGAAAGTTTTCTAATGAGCTTTCTTTATAGAGAGTCCTGGGCATTATGGATGGAACATTTTGTATGGGACAGCAAGTCGATGAAGACTGAAGATGGTCTCAGTTCCCTGGCATAGGTGAACAACTGCATTGACAGCCTGGCCCAGCTCCATTAACCATGGGAGACAGAGCTGCAGAAGACAGGAGCTGGGGAGCAGGAGCTGCTGCAGTCCATGCATTGGCAGCAGCAGGGTGGTTTTGTGTTCCCATCCAGAAGCATTGTAGGCAAAGTCCCACATTACATCCTTAATGACTGTGCAGCCAGTGTCCCACCTTGGTTTCTAATGCCAGGATGACTTTTCCAGGAACACGAATAGGACTGGAGATCCTGTATCTGCTATGGTTGTCCTGCTCAGAGGCCAGGATGCTTTCTGTCCACCCTCCTCCTCCTCCTTGCAGTGGTGCAACCTGGCATTTCCATGGTGGCATTTCCTCTGCTGTAGTTTTCTGGTACCTTTTGGCTATTTCATGTTGTACTACCCTTGGCTCAGGGCATCCCAGTTCAGTACCCAGTGAAAGCCAAAGTTGCTTGTTTAGTTTCAATTCCATGTGTATCAGTTAATTTCCATCATGCAGCTACGGAAGCCTTAGTGCCCCCCCTGCCTGCCTGGCTGTCCCTCCCTAGATCCTGCCAGCAGTTTTCTCTTCCAGCTCCATGTTGTTACCCTTGTTCTTCCCAGCTGCTGCTTCCCCATCTCCCTGATCCTCAGCTGCACCCCTTGGCCATTGCCTCTGCCTCGTGCTGTTATTTATGTCCTCTCAATTTGTCTGCTGTTGGATTGGAGTCCAAGTTGTGCTCTGACTGTCCCGGTCCTATTCTTGACTGTGGTGTCGCATGCATGCAACGTGTTGATGGGATCTTGCCTTTCCCAGGTGAAGGAGGTGGTATTTTGCACAGCCGGGTGTCACTGTGATGTATTACAAATGCTAGCCATGAACACAGTGACAAAGGAGTAAGGCTGGAGAAATAATTGCTGCCTGATACCATCAGGGCTCTCTTTTTAGCTGGTTCCTTGATAATCTCATAGAACTGTCCTGTACTTACCAGCTTTCCCAGTTTGTCACTTTCCCAGCCCTACCAGCTTGCATAAGTTGATAACAGCACTTCAGGGCATGGACAGTATTCGTGACCCTCAATATAGTAAAAACTAAGGTTTAAGTCATTATGGGTAGAGAGTAGTGGTAGAAAAACTGGAAAGTATAAAAAGCTGAAATGGGTTTCAGAACAGAGAGCTAGAAGGGAAGGATATAGGAACAGATGCTGAAGTTCCTTAGATTTGGCACCAAGAAAAGACATCTGGGAAAAGAGTTGGGTTTATCTTTGGAAGGTGTCTTACTTTAAAAAAAATGCACTGGCTCCACTACTGCAGTGATGACCAAGTACTGGCTTTTACTGGGGAAAGGTGCTTGCATTACATAGGTGGTGGAAAGCAGCAGAAGGTACCCGAAGCATGAGGGGACCCAGTTACCATTTGGAACCTGTCATCTGATTATCCTTGTGTGTTTAGTCAGTACCTAAGAGTGCTGGGTGGAGGGCTGGGGGCATGGCCTGGACCTGCATGTGCTGGTTGCTGCATGCATCTACTCCTGGTCTCTTCTCCACACCTCACCTGGGAAGGGGCTGCGCTGCCTGGGCTCCATGCTGCAGGCTCCTCAGGTGGGTAAGGGGTGGGCTGCAGGTGTTGCATGCCTGCTGCATCCAGGGGCTCCTTGGAAGGGTAAGTATTCATCATTTCTGGTGGGTAAGTTCATTCTTCCTTACAAACACTGCTGGGTAGTGCTGGTGGTGCAGAATGGCAGCTGCCTTTCACCTCTAAGGCCACCACCTTCCAGTGGTCCCTGTGTGTGTGGTTTATGAAGTGCTTTGGGATTCTACTGGATGAAAGGCATGGAGCTCAGGATATGCTTAGTATTCGTTTACTGTCTTTTATTCCAGCCACTTCTGGGAGTTAAAAGTTGGTACCTTCCCACTACAGACAGATCTATCTGCTAGCTGCAGAGACCAACCCAGGACCTTAGCAAGGTGTTTCAGAGGGAGAGCAGGTTGAGACCCTGCTGTGGTTTCATTCTGAAACTCCAGAGGGGTTTGGCATTTCAGTGGCCTTTCTGTTCTCCTCTGCTTGTGCAAGGTCTGGTTCCCAGTCCCACTGGGGGCAGTTAAACTAAGTCCATTGCACACAAAGAACAGAATCGCCCCCTGCCCAAGAGCTGGACCAGCAAAGTGCAATAAAGGCTGGTTTTGAGGGGGCTTGAGAGAACACTCTGCTACACCATTGTATGCTGACTGCAACGATCCATTTGTGCCTCTGTCTTCCCATTTTTTGTTGAAGTGAGGGACAGGCCTTGGATCCACAGCCCACCTGGCAGGGCTTTGCTGAAGTCCAGTTCTGGAGCCCCTATTACAATAAAAATCTGGACGTGCTGGAACATGTCCAAAGGGGGGCCACGAGGATGATCAGAGGACTGGAGCACCTCTCCTACGAGGACAGACTGAGAGAGTTGGGGTTGTTCAGGCTGGAGAAGAGAAGGCTCCGAGGGGACCTTATTGTGGCCTTCCAGTATCTGAAGGGGGCTACAAGAAAGCTGGGGAGGGACTTTTTAGGATGTGGGGTAGTGGTAGGACTAGGGGGAATGGGTCAAAACTAGAGGTGGGTAGATTCAGATGAGACGTTAGGAAGAAGTTCTTCCCCAGGAGGGTGGTGAGACACTGGCACAAGTTGCCCAGAGAGGTGCTGGAAGCCCCATCCCTGGACATTTTGAAGGCCAGGCTGGCTGGGGCTGTGAGCAACCTGCTCTAGTGGGAGGTGTCCCTGGCCATGGCAGGGGGGTTGGAACTAGATGATCTTTAAGGTCCCTTCCAACCCTGACAATTCTAAGCGTGGAAAGTTGAAACCATCCATAGACTGCTTCAAATAATGCCAAAACGGGCTCAAACACATTCTCATGCAAGGAGCCCAGGCTGCTCCACAGCAGAAGAGGATCTTGCTCCTGGTGCTGGTGGGGTGGTAGAGGAGACAAAGCTGCGGTAGGAGTGGGTGGCCATGGGGCTTGTGTCAGCTCCTGGTCTGTGCTGTGTGCAGGGGTGGGTATTCCTCAAAGCCAAGGGCACTGCCTCGCTTAGGGAGCGTAGGAGGTGCTCACCAAACAGAATGGGGGTGGAAGGCACCGATTTTAATTGGACTGTGACTCCAATCTGTTCCCATAGTGATGTACACTGGAGAAGATAAAAAGCAATATCAAAGGCAGGAACCTAACCTGTGGGTGCTCACCTTGGCTGTGATTAGCAGCAATGGTGAGGAGCTCGGGGAATTTGTCAGTCAAGCCTTACAAGAGGAGTGGGGCCACTCTGTAGCAGTTTGATGGTAACTGGTGAGCCCGTACTGGTGAGAATGGGGGAGCAGCTGCTCCCCTGCTTAACCTCTGCAGGCATTTTGCAGCTCCTGTCTTCAGTCTGTGTCAGCATGTCAGAGATTGTCCACCCTGTTTTGTGTGCTAATTTCTGTTATATATGTTGATACTTTACATATCTGTGTTTCTTTTGTGTTGAATGAAGTTATTTTCCTTTCTTGCTCATGTTTTTAACTCTGTTTCATATTTAACATCGTTCATTTATGTTACTTTATGTTTGAAATGTACCTTTTCACGAAAGAAAAAAAAAATAATAATAAAAAATATTTTTCAAGTGACACAAAAAAAGCATTTTTTCCCAAGATCTGCCATGTAATTGAAAACCAACCAGTGGTGGCAGGGCTAGAGCCCTGGCAACCTCTTCTTCACAAGTTTGGTGGCAGGATGGTGTCTGCTCATTGCCAAAGTTCTTGTAGAACATTAGCTGAAATGGAGGAGATCTGAGCAGCTCCTGTCACCGTGTGAAAAACCTCAGGTTCAAGCTCCAGTGGAGATGCAGATGCACCCCAATCCTCTACTGGGGGGGTCTCAAAGAGGGACAGGGCAACACTCCTCTCCAGGAGATGGCTTCTCCTCTAGGAAGGTGATGCTTCTGGCTGGAGCAGATGGGGCAACAGGCTGGGAAAAGGATGGTCCTGAGTGCCAAAGAGGGGTACCAAGCAAGAAGTGGAGCCAGTCCTGAGGTGGAGGACATGGAGGTGAGCAGCAGCATGCAAGCGCGTTGGGCTGTGTTGAGGTGAGGAGCCTGTGGTGCCACACCAGGAGCTCCCCACGTGCTTCCACTCCCCTGTCACTGCAGCCACCAAGCTCCCCGTGGGATAAACCCTGCCTGGGGGTTCAGGTAGGTTGTTGACATCATGCTGGCTCCTGCATGCTGGTGGTGGTGAATGTCTGCATGCTGGGTACGTGAGCTACACTCTGTGCTGGTCAGGGCATGTGAACAGCATGTGAGACCCCAGGTACTGGACAGAACTAAACTTTCTATTTAGGATTATTTTAAAAACATCATTTCCATCCTTTGCCTTCTCTCCCAACTGAGCAAGGAGCTGATTTTGGTAGATAAAAGCAAGGAGCACATTGGAAACTCTTGTGGCTCATAGAGGAGGTTTGAAAGGAGTTGCTCTCTCCTTTTTGTGTCAAATCCCAGCCTTTTTCCCCCCCCCCACTACTTGGCTTCTTGCCTACCTTAAATTGCTGAATTCTGCTTCATTAAAATAATTGCTAATTGCATTTTACACTTTAGTTTTGTAGCTGCTCAGCAAAGGCTTGGCTATCAATGGTGCTGAGCATCTCCTGTGACCTACAGGTTAATCTTCAGTGAGAGCCTTGGTGGTTTGCAAGTGCTGAGATCTGCTCCTCTGCCCAACATGCAGCCGAGAAGTAGGATGGGCCACATATTTGGGAGGTGGTTTTGTGAGGCTTACAAGAATTCCTTGACGTTGTACATAGGTTATTCCAAACACAGATTTTACCCTGCACTGTTCAGGGGTAAAAAAAAGTCATTTATTCAGCTCTATGGGGAGAACCAGACGTTGCTTGTACCAA
Organism: Brachypteracias leptosomus; assembly: GCA_013401335.1. Lineage (NCBI taxonomy): Eukaryota > Metazoa > Chordata > Aves > Coraciiformes > Brachypteraciidae > Brachypteracias > Brachypteracias leptosomus. The sequence continues at coordinate 698,116 of VYZX01028764.1, read as the reverse complement.
GATGTGGCGAAGCTGCACGTGATCCTTGCCTGGAAGCTATGTTAGAGCTCAGCTGCTTGCAGGGAATGAGAGGAGAGAAAACCTTTCTGCATCCAACAAGACACACAACATATGCCCTACAACATATGCCCTGCTGCTTGTGCTATGCTGCTTGAGCGACAACAGTCTGGGGTTTTAATTGTCGTAACCCTAATTAGGAGTGACAAATATTTTGCAACTGGAGGACTGGGGATTTCTTCAGAAGCTTTAGACCCCATGTAAAAAGTTTGCTCCTTACATCCGCCCTAATCTTGCCTTAAGTCATCCAGCACATGCATATGGCAGAGTAAAAGGAGCACTGTAGTGTGCTGAGCTTGAAGTCATATGCTTTCCAAATCCCCTGCCAGCACAGCTTAGATGAAATTTATCCTGGAAATAAGGCAGCAGTTGTTGACATTTTCTGTCAGTGGGGAAAGGAGAGGTAGGACTGTGGGGGCAGCCGCTGGTTTCATGCTAAACAAAGACATGTGGAAGGAAAAAGAAGTAATTTATTTTGGTTGAACCTGTTTAAAGAAAAGAGATGTCCTTTGTGCCAAACTTGCACATTGTAAGAACCCAAACGTTCCTCACTCTGTCAGAGCATCCTGACCGGAGTCCTGGCCAAGTGCTGGGGGAGACCCAGTGTGACCTCTTGGGCTTGAACTTTTTGCACCCAACTCTAAACTGATTGAGCCACCTCCAGCTTCTCAGAGCAGCCTTTCCCCTGACTGACTCAGGTGCTGGCACCATGCGAGACTCAGAAAGGGGTTGCAGGAGCACAAAACATACAGGGGTGCCCCTGACCTTGGCTGTCGGAGGTGGACATACCCTCACCTGGTCACCTGGAAGCTTCTTTTCCAGACACAGAAAAGTGCTGCCACTGATGCCATCATTGAAAAGACCTTTAAGATCATTGAGATCAACCATTGCATGGCCAAGCCCACCGCTAAACCATGTTACTGAACACCACATCTACATGTCTTTTAGTTACCCCCAGGGATGGTCACGGGTGCCCTCCTGGTGAGCAGGGGATGGTAGGTCAATCAGGACAAACCAGGACATTAGGTTTGGATGGACAGGTCCTGAGGAGAACACTGGCTGAGGAGTGAGCTGCTGTTGCCATCCTGAGGGAGCTGTTGAATGGGTTACACTTTGGCTTTCATCAGGTGGCCAGCACAGACCTTCTGTGTCTCCTGCTGGACTTTGTGCCTAAGAAGCCCTGGAGGTCTAAACCTCAGAGATGCCATGGACCAGCCCTTCAACTGGTGTAAATTGGTAGCAGTTCTGTGAAATCATGTTGCTTTACCTCAGCAAGTGGATCCTGTGGAGCATTTCCACCCGTGCCATGGTGCTCTGCTCCCTTGTTGCCCATTCCAGGAACAGCAAACAGACATCACCAGTTTCCCTATCAAAACGCAGCCTTTTCCTGATCCTCTGTGTTGAAATGAGGATGTCTAAGAGGAGAGAATCCCAAACTGGACACCTGCATCCCACCCACCTCCAGCCCACAGAGACTCACGTTGCTCAGACCCACACTGTGAGGCTGACGCTTGTCTCTGCCTTGGATTGAAGCAGAATCCCCCACATCAGTACTCAAACCAAAGCTGAACATTGCACTAACTTACACCCCAGTGCAGTTGCTTGTAGCCAGAATTTTCATAGCATTAATCCCCCGTGTGCTTCCAAGGATCCTTTTGCCATTTGCCTTATCACAGAGGTGGCCACAAGGGCTGAGCAGACATCACTGCCTTAAAGCAGAGCTCCTCACACCCATCTCTGTGTGTGTCCCTGTGTGTGAGGCTGTTCAGCACCTCTCCCTAGCACAGCTCTCCTCCTGGACAGATGGACACTGTGCTGGGGACTCATCCCAGCCTGCACACCAGAATTTTGTGCAATGCCAGTGCTCAGAGCTGTGTTCCTGGGCTAACACCTCCCCTGCAAGGAGGGGAGCTGAAGATAGAGCCCACCACCTTTACTACTGGGAAACCCACGAGCTCTGTGCAAACCATGGCCATCAGCTCTGTTTCCAACCCACCACCTTCTCCAGGGCAGCCTTTCTGCCAGCTGCCCCCCTCCCCTCAGCCTGCTGTGCATGTGGAAATTGGGGCTGGATGTGACACAGCGTTTGCTCCTCATCCCCCTGGACCCTGGCGCAGGGAGCTGGCGAACCCCCAAGCTGCCTGCCTGGGAGGAGATAACAGAGGAACTGCCTGGTGCAGATTAGTTAGAGTCTGACTGAGCAGCCTTTATACAAACCCAAGGCTTATTTGTTTGGGTTTTTTACCTAAGGAAGTATCCAAATATATGTGGAAACTAACATATTTCTTCTAAAACAAGCCACGTTATTCTTCCAGAAATTAACATCCACGTCTCTACCTTCTTCTTCCTATAAATGGAATTCAGGAACTGATAATTTCTTAGCATTTTTTTTCTCTGGTATCCCTTAATGACAGCCCCCAAAGCACTGACATGTCCCACAGAAGATTTGGCCACCTCCTGGGGTAGCGCTGGGCTAAGCCTCACAGAGGTGCCTTTAAAAAGAATGATAATCCGGAATTTGATGTATACTGAAAGAAAACACACATGCCTTAAATGGCAGCAGCGCTGGTGTGTCTGCTGAGCTCTGTGCAAGCTCCGTGGTGGAGACAGAGGAGCCACAGAGCCATGACTGTGGCTGTCTCATCCTGGGCAGGATGGTCCCAATGATGACGGGTCCTTCCAGCAGCCAAGTGCTGGTGTGCAGACAGCAGCCACTTTTGTGCAGCCCAGCACATTATTTGGTTAAAAAAAAGGCACACATCTGAGTAACAAAATGAGGCTCCTGCAGGGAACTGTTACATCCTCCTGGAACAGCCATAAATGGGAAGAGCCTAGAAATGAGAGGGAGGGGGAGTGTTCCTTTCTCCTCTGGGTGCTAACTTGTTAAACGAGGCTTATTTCCAATGACCTGCTACATTTTACATTGCAAGTTTCCCTACGTTTTGCACGCAGACGTTTTCACTGTATAATCTATTCCTCCTGCTCTTTTTGTGGCTCTTTTCTTCCAAACAGCAATTAGTAAGACTTTCTATTGCAAAGGAAATCTTGGCTAAATATAGTAAGTTAGAGGAGGTTGTTGAAGAGCTGCTCGATATTCCACAGCTCTCTGCTATTCCCTCGGTGTTTATTTCAACCAAGGCTATTTTTTTTTTCTCTCTTTTAAGAAAAACATCATTTTTCAAGAGGAAAGCTCACCAAAGAAACACAGCAACTGGTACAATACCTGAAATGATTTCTCACTGTTATAGCAGTAATTGCAGAGCCATCAGTAGCCCCTAAGAGAATCCCCTTCCCACCATCTGCAAATTGAGCAGGAGGCTGTAGGTCCTCCCTTGCTCCTGAAAGCAGGGGCTGCATGACCTAAGCCAATGAAGGGCTTCAGATGTGCAGGTGACCTCGTCCTTGGTCCCACCAGTCAGTGAGAAAACTCATGTAGATGCCAGCAGCACGTAGCTTGGAGGGGAGCAGGAGTGGACAAACAGTGACCAAGGAGATAGAGACCACGGAGTGGGCAAAGTGGGGTGGTGGTGACAGACTAAGCTATTTCTGAAATCTCTTTTTTCCTAGCTCTGTTTCTGATGGACACTGTGCAGGTGCCACTGATTCACAGGCTGTGGGTGGGACATCCCAGCTTTTCTTTCACCAGTTCCCATGTAGCTGGAGAAAGGAAACATAGAATCATTAAGGTTGAAAAAGATCTCTAAGATCATGAAGTCCAACACTACCATGACCACTAAACCATGTCCTAAGTGCCATATCTACACATTTTTTTAATACCTTCAGGGATGGCGACTCAACTGCTTCCCTGGACAGCCTGTTCCAGTGCTTGACCACTCATTTAGCAAATAAATTTTTCCCAATATCCAATCTAAATCTCCCCTGGTGCAACTTGAGGCCGTTTCCTCTCGTCCTATCACCTGTTATTTGGGAGAAGAGACCAACACCCACCTCTCTACAGCCTCCTTTCAGGTAGTTGTAGAGAGCAATAAGGCCAAGAGAGTGTCCCCGGTCACAGCTTTGAGCAATAGCCACCTGGCTCCAGCCCTTCCTTGCCAAACTCCCTGCCTGGAGCAAAACCACACACCCCCCAAAATGTTGGGGGCACCTTCACCCCCTCATCACCTGCCTTCCCATCAGCAGGACCAGGGTGGGCAGCCGTGCATCCTCCTTTGGGGGAAGGCTCCCACCCTTCACTCGCAGCCAGACCACCCACTCATGCCTCTGGGTCTCTTCTGTCTGTCTGTCTGTCCCTCCCTCCAGGGAAAGTCTCTGACAAGCAAGCGCCTCACGGGCCTGATGCAATCCTCCTGACAGCTTGAGCCGACCGCCCCACCGGAGAGACACCTGGGACCACTGCCAGGGACGGGGCATTGCAGGTCCTGGTGGAGGAGAGAGCCTGAGCGAGCACAAGGGGAGACTCACGTGTTGGGGGATCACCTCTCTTCACAGTTTACAGCCACCCTTCCCCACCTGCACAGCTTCGCAAGGACGCCGAGCTCTGTGCAGGTAACTTGTTTCCATCCAGAGTTTGGAGGATCATGCTTCACCATAGGCAGAAGGTTGACAAGGCAAGGGCTTGCTGGCCTGTTGTTGAAGGAGACCAACCCAACCACAACTTGGAGAAAAAAGAGCTGAGAGAGATTGGTGTTTGTCCTTCATCTCTTCTCTCCCTGGCACAAACATGGCTGGAGTAGATGGTGCTGCCATCTCACTTGCTCCCTTCCTGGTGGCCATCTGGAGCCAATATCTGCTGGAAGCTGCTTCTCCTGCTCACAAAATCTCAAATGCACTTCTCCTGCAGAGTCATTGACTTTTAACTTTGTTTTTCTTTCCTATGTCTCCTCTAAAGTGATGAAAAACAAAAAAAAAGGCACTATTTAAGTACATCACTCGCTGTCCAATAGCATGTAGCATGTCCAGAGATGATAGCCAGATCCTCAGCTGAAGTTGGGAGAACGTGAGTGGTTTTCATCACCTGAGGATCTGCCCCACTGAGTCAGATGCTGATCCTGGTGCAAATCCTCTGAGGTTGGCAGAATCTCTCTGCATGTGTGTGTAATGCAAACATGGCCAGACTCTGCTCAAAAAGTCCTGTTCTAGATGTATAATGCACACAAAACCACACACACACACGAGGTATTTAAAAGTGAGTTGTTTTATATTGTACTTGTTTTTTTCTATTTATTTAAGGTTTTGCATACTTACTCAATGATGGATGTTCAAGCTTTATGCCAAGTAGAGAGAATTGGACTCCAAAACTAGTCACAGGGGGCCAAAATCTGCCCACGGGTGTGCAGGGAAAGGCAACTCTGGCGTGGGCAGGTGTCAAAATTCAGTCTACAGTGAGGAAGGAATTGCTGGATCCAGGTAACTCTTCCTAAACAGCTATGATATAATGCTCAGATAACTGGCTCTGCTGAGAAGCACCATCATAAGGGTGAAGTTGTACCACTGGAGGAGATGAGCTTCCACTAGAACTCATCAATACAACTGCAAGAGGTGGTGCAGGAGCTTATTGCCAACTGTTGGGAGTATGGAGGTTGGGATGGGGACAGAACTGAAGTGACTTTAACCTAAAACCCCACGTACACTAGCTGCAGACAGGAAAATGGACTGCCTTCACATACAATGTATATTGCCTATATATGAACATGTCAAGACTCCGTTGACTCAGTGTCACAAACCCTCCTGTATTTTGTAAGCAGTTCAGATCTGTGCAAATAGACATGTCTGGGTCTTCTTCACACATGCCAAGGCAAACTGGCTTTTTGTGCAGGTGGTAGAAATTGCTGTATGGCTACAAGTCTGCATTCCTGCCTAGGCCTAACCATCTAGCTAAGTAGACAGCTGGTCATCAACAATATCCACTTCTGAGGCAAGTATTATTCTAATATCTAAGGTTTAATGTATGCACAAAATCAGGCCAGCATAGTTTCTGTCAGTAAAAGGACGTCCCCTCTTTACCCAGGATATTTCTCATTTGATAAGCTTTTTTTTTTTTTCTTTTCCCCCAGAAAACTCCTATTACTGGTTTTACCTAAGGTCCATGTGACCCTCTACACCTGCATGAATGTACAGTAGAAAATTGTGTATGGTATTTGTTCTTTACACACGTAAACAGCCTGTTGTCTGAGGTCTTCAACTTCATCCTGGTACGTGGCAAACGTCACCCACATACAGGACACACAAAGTGAGCTCCAGGACTGCAGAACCATGATGGATGTGCCTGTACATTCATGTGGTGTCCTGCCTCTGAAGAGGACATTTGGTCCCCTCCAAATTGTCACTTAGCTGTCCTTGTATGACCCATTTGTCCTCTGTTGTCCACCCAGCCAAAGGGTCCCCTTGGCTACTAGTAGGTCTTCACGTACCAGACCTGGTTGTCCATTCGTACATGTCCTCCTATGTTGTCCCTAGGAAAAAGCAAAAGCTGGCTCTTCTCAGAGCCTTATTGACAGGGTTTTGATCCATGTCAAACCCACCATTGCCACGTGGCACTGGAGCTCTGTTAACCAACAGCTGCTCACACCCCAGCCCTGCTCTACTGCCAGGGCTGCCCAACCTCTAGGCTGGGGCATTTCCCATGGGAGCTCTGTCCTGTCAACCCCCACACTGGTCTGCAGAGCATTCCTGAGTGGAACGTACAAATAAAGCATGAAACTCTGGTGTGCAGCAAGGAGCAGAGGTGGCAAAGTGTTACCAGGAGTCTCAGTGAGTTCCTGATACTGGGTGGATCTTCTCCTGGGGGAAGGATGGGGTAGCTCCATGGCGGTACCCCCTCAGTCTTCTGCAGCATGACTGGAGGATGCTGGTGGGTGATGAGAGAGGTGGAATTTGGGTTATGGTCTGTGCAGGGAACATCCATGCCAGACTTTAACTTGGAGCTGTGCCACTGCCCCGAGTGAAGGACCATGCTCCTGCAGCACGGCCAATGGCTGCCACAGTGGTTTGCCCGTGGGGAATCTGTTGTGTTTGAACAGTTGAGTGCACGGAGGGAATTTTTGCAGCCAGGGAGAGCACACATATGGGCGTACATCAGGGGGCCTGGCTGCTGAACAGCTTGCCATTTAAATGCACACTCATGCGAGCTGAGCTGCTCAGCGCTGGCTAGCTGAGCAGGCAGGGCTGCGGGGTCTCCGGAGAGAAGGCAGCTCTGCTCTTCCATTCCTGACTGAAATTCTCTAAAGCAAACCAAGGCCTCCCCCTGGGAACACGTATGAACTGCTCGTCATGTGTCTTTTACTTCACATGTGATGATACTCACACGTAACTACTTCCACCTGAGCCGCATCCTTGAATTACTGCTTGTTAATGACGTTGCTTATCCTGAGTGATGCTTCTCTTGTGCACTCACCAGTAACCCAGGGGGTGTTGCAAGCAGTAATATCTGCAGCTTTACAAGCGTCCCATGTCTTCCAACTACCTCATCATCCTGAAGATGAGTTAGAAAATCAGCTTTCCACCTCTATTCCTGTTCTAAATGGTGTTGTTTGCAAGGAAAGGCAGCCTGAGAAGCTTTCACACAGCCCGTGCTGTGCAAGCTAGCTACAAAGCTTCCCACACTTACAGGGCTATGGCTGTGAAATATGGCTGTGCACTGTTATTTGGGTGTTAATTCGTGGCTATTGTGGCAAAACAGCAGCAGGACAAGCACTGGGGAGGTTCAACAAGCCTGTGCAGACAGCGTTGGGCTGTGGATTCATGTACTCTCAGCATAACTCAGCGCTGAGATCCCATAGAGCGCTGTAATAAACCAGTAGCAGGGCAGCCATAAAAAAAGTGGCAGTAAGCTGACATAATAATACCAGGATAAATGTAGCAATAAGGTAACACAGGCTGCTGCAGTAAAGTAGCATTTTGATAATGCAGCAATAAGACACCACAGGACGCTGCAGTAAATTAGCCTGGGGAAGGAGGCAGCCGTAACGGGGCGCGCGGACCAGCGGCGGCACATTTGTACCAGGTCCTGTGGCAATAAAGATAACACGGGGTGTCCTGGTAATAAGTTACTACAGTAACAACAACACGGGGCACTGTAAAGTCCTGCCACGCCGCAGTCAGACCCTACAAGAGGTGGTAGAGGGACAATGAAGACAAAATATGCCCCATTTTGGACTGCAAAACACGGTTTTGTGCACGGTGCCCCGAGTTCTGGAGTGATCTCAGCAATATCAGTCCTGAGGCAGGAGCGTTCCCCCATCCAGGCTCTGATTTTGGTGTGAAAATACAGAATTGACTCACTGTCTCTGCAGTCAAGTTGTCACAAGCTGTGGTGAAGTTCCTCAGTTGGTCCTCACTCAGGTGAATCCCTGGTGATCTCGGTGAGTCCTTTGCTCTGGAAAGGATTTGGCTCTCTCATCTTCTGGCATGGGTGATGCTTTTAGCCTACAACTCTTTCTGTTTCGGGGTGGGGGAAGGGGAACCCAGGTACAGAACATCTGCCTGTACTGGTCTGTTTCCTGAAATGCACAAATAAATTGAGCATCCTGGAAAAGTCGAAGCAATAAGGACCGAATCTGTTCTGTCTGTCATGCTCGCGTGAGGAATCTGCCATCAGTGGGACCATGGGCAGGACTCAGCCTAACCCTGGTCACGGTGTCTCCAGCTGAGTGACAGAAGCAGCGTGTCCTCTCAAGCTCTATTTTTATATGTTATCTCCTTTCCTGTTTTTCCTTTTTTTTTTAAATTTAACCTCATCTCTATATCAAATGTCCTTAGGAAAAAAAAAAAATCCGTTTGCCATAAGACAATACGCAGCATGGTGGGCATAAAATAGGTGTGTCCATTTGCTGTCTTTGTACCCTTCAGCAGAGGGTAAAGCATTCTGGAAAATAACCAGCAACCACTGTTACACTCAGTAATCATCAGGCATAAGGGTTTAGTCAAAGCATCTATGTCAACAGGGAGACTTGAATGGAGTGTGTGTGCTAGATAACAAGATGTTCTCCTGGGAGAAGGATGTAAATAGGGCACCACTGCAGACTCCTGACGAGCAGGAGCAGCTCACAGCTGGCTCTGGCTCCTTCAACCAGTCCCAAAAGATACAAATTTCCTTCTGCATCTTTCTGACCCTTTGCACAACAGTTTTGCTGCCCCTTTATGTGGCTTCCCCTGTCTCTACCTGGCTGCTCGGTTCAAGTTTTGAGCAGTGCCCTGGCACGCCTTGGCTTGGCTCTTGCCTTAAACTCCTTGGCTTGCTCTTATTGTGGTCTAATGATTAAGCAGGATTATTAAAGTGGAGCTCACAGTAGGATAAGATAGGCTGGGTTATCATGACTTCGGCGTTTAAGCTGGGAGCAATTTTGCAGCTTCTCAACACTGCTTATAACCTGAGCCAGAGAACAAGCAAGGCAGCTGCTCAGCAGAACACTGAGCTGGGGAACAATGCACTATCTCCATGCCCATACGTACTTTGAACTTACTGGTGAGGAGAAATGCTTTGTAGTGAGAAAAGTAATCTCACGGCAGGAGAGAGTCAGACCTGATCAACTTTTCCATGTGATACAGATTTTGCTTTGCCAGCCCCTAGCATCTGCAAAGCTCCCAGCTAAGAGCCAGCAACCTTCTAATCCTGCCGCTGAGCATTTGGAAACAGGCTTTTCAAAGGCTGTCTTTACACAGCAATGCTATCACTCAAAGCCCTTTAATGTGAATTTATGGCTATTGCCACAAGTGTCACTGTGGTTACCTTCTCTCATTTGCAATGGGAAACTGTGGATTCGCCCCACGCAGAGGGTGGATGTTTGCAGGCAGGAATCTTGGAGCACTTTGCAGGCTCAGGGCTCAGATGAGGCTCATGTGAAGGCGTCTAATGCACTTTGAGGTGGGCAAAAGTGCCATAAGGTCATTCACACGGGGTTGCCAGCAATGACACTGGATTTACCAGCACAATCCCATCTGGGGATCAAGAAGAGACCCTGAAATGTCTCGTGTGGCAGAGGACAACAGCACTGAGCCCTGAATATTGCTGTCTGTCAGCAGAGCTACTAAACTGAGCTCCTCTCCCTCTCTCATCTTTGGAGTCTTAAACCATGCCATCCCTCCATAAATAGTAGGTGACAGTCAGCCCTGAGCAGCACCTTCTATGGGTGGACTAGGAAATCCTTGTCCAGACTGGAATTTCGGGAATAATTGTTCCTCTTTTGGGTCCTTGTCGAGATTTGTCCCATCCATCCACGTGCAGGTTGTTCCCCCATGCTGCACAGCCTCACAGCCCAGCACTGTGGGTGTCTAGTTCTTGTCATAATTCAGTGTGAGTCTGATACCACATGGATTCAGGCACATCAGATAAAAATTAAAATCATGCTTGATACAACACATCATTTCCCCTAAAAACATCTGGGATTCTGCAATGCCACACTCTGCTCTTTGGAGGTCATCTGGGGCCAAACATATTAAAATGAGGCATTCTGGGATTCTCCTTGATAAGGAAAAAATGATGAAGGGCTTCTTACCCCCATGGTGTGATTGCAGGCAGCAAGGCCAGGGCAGCAGATTCTATCTTTGGGGACTTGACAACACCAAAGACTCAACGTTTCTCCCCAGGACCATGTCCCTATGCTGGCAGAAGACACAGGGACAGGTGGAAAGAGTCCCAGCAAGAGGGGGGAATGGAAGTGGTGGCCATTGCCCAAGGAGCATGAAGGTGAGTGGAGTTGAGCTTCCATAGAGTAGATGGGATCTTGTGAATCCTTGCTGCAGGAGAACAAAGCATCATCCTCTCATCTCACCACATCCCCTCACTTGAACTCACTGTCAACCACCCTCCCAGCACAGTGGGAACGTGTCCCTGTGTCCCTGCCCCGGAGTATTTTTGGCCTCACAGAGGCATGGAGGACAACAAAGACTGCTCTGAGCTTGAAAGCTCTGTCAAATGCTGGAGCGACCTGGTTGCCCCAGCCCACATTGTGCTGCTGTCAGCCATGCTCTCCTCTGTGACCCTCATCCCTTTCCCTGGCACCAGCACCCTGTGAAAGGTTCTGCTCCCCACAAACAAGCTGGGATCTAGGTGAGCTGCCTTGCTGGAGAGGAGGACCTGTGGCTGACAGCAGCTTTCTGGTGTGAAAGGTCCCAGAGCCAAGAGGCGTTTGCAGCCCAAGCTCTCCTCTTCAGCACGATCAGTCCATGCATGTCTGTGCAAGTGAGGCTGCAGAGCTGCAAGGGACGACCACCAGTGACCTCACTTTGAGGTCTGTGCTGCTTCCCAGACCTGCCTGAGACCCTCCCTACCATGCCCAGCCCCAGCAGCTTGGGGCCACCGAGCCGAAAGGAGTTACATATTTTTGTCCTTCAGAGTACCTCTGGTTTTTGTGTGCCATCTGTGCCTGCAGCACTTCCAACCTCTGCTGCTTTTGAAGCCAGGAACCAGTACAGGCCAGGGAAACTGATCCCTTCATCAACTAGACTCCCTGCTTAGCACACACCAGAGTCCATCTTTAATATCTCAGGAATCAGCTGGAGAGCTTTGCCATGTGCAGCTCTTTGTCCTGCAGGACAGGCTTAATTGCTTTGTTCATTTACCTTCAAGCCATCCTGTGGCTCTGCTCATCAGAGCATCCATGCTCCTCTGTGTCATGCTGCCAGCTCCCCACATCCCTGTTACACCAGATCTTCCCAGCATCCCATCACCTCAGCACCTGTGGTCCTCAGCACCTGTGGTCCTCAGCTGCCTTCCCCCTCATCACTCTTCCCTCTTGTTTTCTCTCAGCAAGCCTGGTCTGCTCAGCTCATGAAGGGGTTGTCAAGCTGACATTTCCTTGCTTAAGCTGCCTGAAGAATCAGTCTCTTCACTAAAAGAAATGCTCCTCAAGGGCTGTCACGTGCAAGGCTACCGAGCTCTGTATCTGCTGTGCAATTACAGAAATGGGGGGAGGGGAACACGTCGGTGGGGGTGGACTCACCCCTCTTTGAATCTCAGCTGCACGGTGCGATTTGGCCCGTGAGCAGGACTGGCACAGCCTGAGCATGGGCAGCAGCAGCACCTTGGCAGAAGCAAATCTGCAGCGTTTTGCCTGCACACTGTGTTCAGGTTCCACCACCCCTGGGCCAGCTGCAGTCTCTGATGCCCTTTTCTCTATGTGTGCATGTCAGTGCAGCTGTATGTTTGTTTATACAGATGGCAGCCTCAAGTCTGTCCCTGAATCCATGGCTGATACCAGATGTTAGATCCTCCGTGCTGGGGCACAGACAGATTTTGGGCATGGTTGAGTCAATCTGAGGCAACTAGAGCTTTCTGCAGCCTAGAAAAAGCTCGCCTTGCCAGGACCCTCAGCCAGCCCTGCTCATACACACACATACAACGCATGGGAGAAAAAAACTCCCCATCTTTCTGTGCTCATCTGCTGTGGGCTACCTGCAAACCACAAGCTCCATCTTGTAGCTAAACTCCAAAGCCTCTACATGTCATGAATTTGGGGTTGGTAGCCACCCTAACCAAAATGTCTGTCCTCCTGCCTCTGGACACAGAGCTGCTCCACCCTGCCTCTCCCTCTGCCAAACAGCCCCCCCAGCCCAAGCTGGGCAGAGCTCAGCTGCCTCCTGCCAGCCTTTAATTAGAGAGTTGTCAGAGCCGTATGGGAGGAGCACAGCAAACCAGGAATGTGGAAGGAATGGCAAGGGCAGTACTAGACCCACCTGCACCAAATAGGAAATGAAATTGGTCTCGTGGGGCTTTCTCTTTCTCACCTTGGTTCTCATTGACCTGATGAATGTGGTGGCAATTTTGCATCGCTGTGACAGTGGCTTGGGTGTGACATTTGGACTCATCTGCCAGGGCTTTGAGGGTCACAGGAATGATGTGCCATGGCTGCAGGTGGAGGGACCTGGGTCAGGATCCTTCTCTTGGCTCCCTGCTGTGCTGTCAGGGCATCGCTGCAGCCCACTCTCATGGCACTCATTTTCTCTTCTAACCAAACAACCAGCTCCCAGAAAACAGTTAAGTTACTATAATAAGGTGCTCCTGCCCTCAGTGTCCCTTTGTTTCTGGGGAGCCTTGAGCAAAGCAAGTTGCAGAGTATACACAGAGCACCATCATCTCCATGTTAGATGAAGGGATGGTCCAAAAGGAGAGAAGGGGCAAGAGAGAGAGCTCAGTGTTTGCATTCATCTCTGACATGATGGATTCCCCCTTCCTGGAAGCAGCCTTGGCATAAATAAAGCCAGTAAAGGCTTTTGTGCAAGAACTCCCTTCACTAACCAATAGTCATGGAGTCATAGATAATGAAAGACTTGGCAGCTCATCTTGCACTGCTCCCTGTAATCAGCAGGATTTTCCCTACTGAATATTCACCAAGGTTGCTTTATCTAGCCCGCCTCTGAAATCTCCAGGGATAAGACCTTAGCAGATGCCCTCAGGAACACATTTTTCTGTACAGAAGCATTCTCACTGCAAGGAGAAAAACAGATGTCTGATATACAACATAAAAAGCCATCTCTGAGCAAGTTTAAAAACAGGCAGAGCCATCTGTAGGCCACAAATAGCAAAGGTGTTCAGCACTGTAGATATTTTTCCCCCAAGTTGTTCCCTTAATGTATCTTTTTGCATTGTCTTGAGCTTATTGCATCACCATCCACTCTCCATCACGCCACAGCGCAGGTATTTGCGGACTCTTCGCAGCCTTATCCCCACCTCCGACTCTAATGGCTGAGGCTTTCCCCATATGCCAGTTTCTCTGCCTTTCTCTTTAAAAGATCAGGGAAAAAGATGATGGTGATGTGAAGACAGAAGGGCTGTGCTCACCCATACGGCACAACCACCCAGCCATTTGCGTAAGCGAGGTAGCACCCTGGCATCCTGCTCCTCGTGGCAAACCACACGCATGTGTCACACATGTTGTGCCGTAGCATATTTGTTAAATCTATTTCTTGCACATCCTTGACCACTTTACCTACCTCCATCCCACACTACCATCTGTTCCGCGGCTACCACCCCCCTCCATCCACTCTCCTGAGTACCTATGGAGGGCTGCCAGGAAAATGGTGCCTCCTTTTCTTGCCAGAGCTGGAATTTCAGTTGCAAATTTACCCTAGCGAGAGTGCCAAAGGGAGGCAGAGTCAATGCCAAACCCGCTCCAGCTTTCCTCTTGGGCGCATTTTCAATCCTGTCACAGTAGCTGAAGAGGGGAGCTGAGTCCCCTCAGAAAAGGGCCGTGCCCAGCACCACGAGAGGAATCAGGAGTTGTGCCCAGCCCGGGAAGAACAGATTGTCAAAGGCTTGAGAGCTGCACTATCTATAGGGTCAGAAAATAATTCTATTATTGACACGCATGACATTCTCAAAACCCTGCACATTTGTCCTCACGGAAACTAATGCACCTGGCTGCAATGAGTAAAGGTCTTCTTGAAAGCAGTTCCAATAAAATGTATTAAAACCACCTAGATCACTCCTGGAATCTTTTTTTTTTTTTTCCTGCAGAACAGGCTTGCATAATATCCACAGGGCTTTGTTCTTTGCATGTAATACAACCGTCCTGCAGTCATGTTAGAGACAGCTTTATACATCATGCTTGGTCAACATACATACATATACACGTGGGTATTTCCAAAGTCAAGGAGGGCTTTCTATGCACAAATTCCCCATAAAATAAGGCAGATGTGGGTTGTTGGGGTTTTTTTTCCCTGCAGGAGCTCTTCTCTGGAGACAATGTGTGCTCCCCTCGGTGCTGTCCTAGCACTGCAGCCAGCCATGAGACATTGCTGAGGTTACCAGCCTACTCCTGGTGACTCAGCCCAGCTGAGCAGGTGTGTGGGAGTGCACTTGAAATGATCATTCACCCCTTCCCCTGGCAGAACACAGGGGCACCCACTGCACTGGGGTCTCTGCTGGCAACGTGTACCAGGGAGCAGAGCTCGACCTGGTTCAACGTGCTCCATCTCAGCAGGGCAGAAGTCGATGCTCCATTTAGGCTGATGGAAGATCCCCAGGGGAGAGGAGGTTGAGAAAGAGGTCCCAGAGAGGCCCCTTCCCACTCTCTCTGTTCCCATCCTCAGGGGCAAGGACTCAGCTGATGAGCTGGTGACTCAGAAAGTCTTTTGATCTTCCTGGCCTGATGCCCTCCTACCATCTCAGCTCCCTTGAGGCTGCTGAGCTCCTCTGTGTGTAAATCTTAGCCACCACCTCCTGCCTTTCCAGCTTGCTTGGATGATGGCCTGGAATACAGGATCATTTCTTTACAATAGCACTTGCATCAGGGATGCAACTTATGGTTGTCATGGAGGGAGATACCATCATCCATACCAGGCTCACTACCACAACAGTGATGGTGGGAGGCTTGAAAACACAGGCAGAGCACAAGGTGTTAACCTCAAACACGCTGAAGGCAACCTGTCCCTGCCCTGGCCACATCCTGAGAGGTCACATACCAGGTGACACACGTCCCTCCAGGGCCAGGTGGGATCATGCACCCAATTCCACCTCCCAGTGGAGCTGCTTTGAGGTTTTACAGGGCACTTCAAAGCCTGGTGCAGCCTCTGTGTGGGGGGGATTGGCTCCCAACAGGAAGCATTTCTCAACCCCCTTGGCTAAACTGTAAATTTAAAAGCAAACACAAATTGCAACTGGCTGTTTTCAGCATCACACGCCAAGGAAGTGTCAAGGTCTGTGACACCAGGCAGAAGTAGTGCCCAATATTAGAGATGGAAAATTAATTTCTATTAGCCTATGTCATCCCTGGGCAGAGATGTCTTTGACAAATTCCATCTCTTCGTGCGTTAACAAATTGCCCACAAGTAGATTGCAGTATCTCCAAGATTTATTTGCTATTTGGATATACTTGCCAAATATTTACTTGCCAGAGAGTTATTCCTGGAGAAATTCTTGATCTGCAGCTTGGTCACGAAGTGGTTGCTGCTGGCATGGGATAGTTGAAACTCAAAGAGCTTTGTTTAGTTTTGCTTGGACGTGCAGGTCACCTGGAATTGTCTCTGCCACCCAAAAATATGGACACGACTGTTACAGTTGGGTTTGCTCAACCTTTCTCTGGTATTTGTTTTAATTTGACTGTTCCCAGAAACATTCCTCTAAGTCAAGTTCTAACACAGACTATTCCTGGAAAGAAAAGGGGTGTGAAAACAGACAAACATAAATCGTTATTTATCCATTGGCTCAAAAACTCCACTTTGTGTCATTCACTGTGCTCTGAACGCAGAGGATGTAGAGGGTTGTATCCAGCTACAAAGTAGGTGCCTACAATATTTATGAAGTTAAAACTTCCATGAAAGTTTTTAGAAGCTCCTTGTTTAGGTAAAACCAGCAAGCTCATATTCCAGCCTTGCCACCCAGGTGGTTTTTCATTTGGACAGATAATAATTGTATCTCAAGGCTACTAGAAATAACCAATCCATAATTAAAAGGCTGCTGGTTTTAATGCACACAGAAAAGGCCTACCACTCACTTCAAAGGTATACAATAAATCAGGCTGCATTTTCTTGCCACTGGCTAGCACTTTATTTCCCTGAGAGCTGGCACCACTCCAAGGCTCAATTTTAAGGAGGCAAAGCCCAATTGTTGGCCTCCTGGACTCCATGGGAGATGCGGGTGATTATTTCCCCAAAAAAAACTCCACCACCAACCCCAAAACAGTTCCTTCTGGTAAAGACAAGCAACATGTCAGTGATTTCAATAATGTCTTTTGTCTTACCCTATCCATCCATCCATCCATTCCATCCATACATCCATTCCATCCATCCATCTATCCACACATCCATCCATCCATCCACCCATCCATCCATCCATCCATCCATCCTCTCCTCAAACTTAGGACAGTCACTTTGAGGGGAAAAGGGCCCCTTCTCCCAGCACTTATACAAAAATGTGTTTTTCCTTAAGTTCCTTTGGAGTTCACTCTGTGTTTGTGTCTCAATCCATCCGAGTGTCAGGCTAAGAGCTATTTTGAAGCTGTGCACTGCTCATGTTTCACTAGAGCAGCCAAAATGAACTGACTTTTGATATGTGATCAATGCCTGCTCCCATTTGTTACACCATTCATTAAAGGGACATAAGATACAATTTTAATTAGGGTTGTGCTGAACCAGCAGCTGAGCTCTTGACATTGTGATGAAGTTAAGTTTCAACTAAAAAGCTGAGACCCACAGCCCTTCCCTGGCAGAGCTTCTGGCTGGCATGGACCTGCTTGATCCCCTGAAGGACTACTTTGGTTAGCACAAACCTACAGCACTGTAGATGATGGAGCAAGTTTTTTTTCACTTGAGCATCCTGCAGCAGGTTGTTAGGGAGAGCTGATCCTCATGATGCTGGATGAGTGCCTACACTACCTGATCCATCAGCCACCCACCCAGTCAACACAGACTGGCCTCTCCAAGTCCTATCCAGGCATGTTCTCCCTTCCCTGGAGAAGCACTGCAAACAAAAAGCTGTTTATTATTTCTGAGGTTGTCCTTAGGCTTGTCAATGTGTTTATTCTCTTAGAGGGTTCACAACACTCCATTTACTCCTGGTTGGAGGATGAGGGACAGATTTAGGGAGCTCCTCTGAATAAGTGGCAAAGGTTTCCAAAGAGGTGCAGAGATAAATCCTAAAGAAAAGTTCTGTCAGTGGCAATGCTTATGCAAAAAAACCCAAACCCATGCCAGATCTCACCACCTTTCACACCACACCCCCCCTAAATCACAAACACAAGCTGGCAAATCACGTGAGGAGCTGCACAGGAACAAATGACATTCAGGTGGTGGTCCAGATGGTGCCAATTGTGAGGGAGACATGGGAGTGCATAATAGAGTCCTGTGAGCTCCAAGGTGTGAAGGGCAGCTCACTGCTGTCAGCAATGGGGGGACTGGTGGGAGACACCCATGAGGCATCAGGGAGGCCCAGGCAAGAGGTTCAGAAGGAAAACTTCACTGTAAAAAACATCTGATTTGTATTTCCTCATCCATCACAACAGCAGCTGGTTTTTCATTGGCTTTCTCCTGCCTAAGGAGGTGCTTTTCCCTGTTCAGGCTGGAGAAGACCTTACTGCAACCTTCCAATAGCTGAAAGGAGTCAATAGGAAGGCAGAGGAAGATCTGTCCACAAGGGTTTGTAGTGACAGGATGAGGGGTGATGGTTTTAAGCTGCAAAAGGGTAGATTTAGGTTAGAATTAGGAAAAGTTCTTTAATGGTCAAACACTGGAACAGGTTGCCCAGAGAGGTGGTGGAGGCCCCATCCCTGGAGACATTCAAGGTCAGGCTTGATGGGGTTCTGAGCAACCTGCCCTAGTTAGAGATGTCCCTGCTTATTGCAGGAGTGTTGGACTAGATGACCTTTGGAGGTCCCTTCCAACCCAAACCATTCTATGAATTTTCTCACTGATATTTTTTCTAGCTTTATGCACGTATCTATTTTGAACATTGATGAATAACTTTTTGGAGTAAAATAATACAACCAAAACCTTCATGGGTTTCCAGCATCAAACCTTGCAGTCCTCAGCAGCATTCCTGTCCCTTTTACTGCAGCACCACAAATCTGCCCAACACCAATTGGGTGCCTCCAGGGACAAGGCAAAAGTCTCAGACATTCACAAGGAGTATTTTGGGTGCTGTCAGGGCTCC
The DNA here is from genome assembly GCA_013401335.1 of Brachypteracias leptosomus. Taxonomy (NCBI): domain Eukaryota; kingdom Metazoa; phylum Chordata; class Aves; order Coraciiformes; family Brachypteraciidae; genus Brachypteracias; species Brachypteracias leptosomus. The sequence goes on along the minus strand of VYZX01028764.1, from coordinate 679,515 downwards.
CAAGAGCATTGACTTCTTCACTTGGAGGTGGGACTTCCACAATTTGAACATTCATCTGCTGCAGAATGCATCGAAACAGAAAATGTTTAGTAATTCTGATTTAAATTAGGGAAAAAAATGGACTTTCATTTTGATCCAAGTGTTGGGCTTAAGTAAAAGGAAATTATTTCATTCTACCTTTACTTTTTATTACATTATTCAATTTGACATTAACATAATTAAGATAAAGCTGTTTAAAGTATGGCATTAAAGATGATCAAAATTGAACATTTTAAGTTGAAATGGCTTTTTTAATAATTTTTTTTTCTTTGCTTGTATGTTTCATAAGAATATGTTATCAAGTATATTGTCATCTTCGCATGAAAAATTTCAGTTTAGATGAATTAACATTTTCTGACAGAAAAATAATCCCTTTCTGCAGGAAAATGTCCATTTATCTCATTCACCCACTGAAAATTTTAACTTTATTCTAATGACCTGTACCACTTTTCAACTTAACAAGACATTTCCACAAAAGCTGTTACTTCTTTGACTGTATCTAGATTATCTATAGCAACAGTTTCTTGAAATAAGGGGAAACCCCCAGAAATATTTGAAAAAACCACAATAGGTTACTGAAAAGAGAAATAAAATCCCAAGCTAGTTTCACTGTAGTGCCAATGGTGTCTTTCCTGATGGAAGAAAAACAGTGTTGTGAAGCTGGTCTAGACCAGAGTTGCAGACTTTAATTGAGTTAATTTATTTAATTAAGCCTTATTTTATGGGGTCAGGCCAAGGGGAATGTTAGTGTTTAAGTTGTGTAAAGAGTCATTTCTACCTTGGAACAAAAGACATCCTCCAGTAGAATGGACAAAGCACGATCCTCCACCTCACTAGGAGAAACAAGTTGAGTCAGGGAAGAAATCACTCATCATCACTAGGAAATGCAGCAATTTTGAAATGCCCCTTCTTAGTTTACTTGAAAAATTATAGGTTAGGGGGTAGTCATTTAATGGAGGTCTTGATGATTCTCAGCAAGTTCCTGACAAGACAAATCCCTTGCTCCTCATGGTCACCACCATGGCTCTTGGCTCTTAGCTGAGTCTGGTAAACTCATCTCATAGTCACTCATGACTGAGCAATGATATGGAAAAATGTAGCATGTAATGGAAACCATGACCTGTCAACTCGTGTGGGCTGGTGCCAAGGAGGTTGCTAATTATAGCCCAACATGTAAATACTCCTGGAAGATGATTGTACTTATTTGGACTAGCGCGATATTAATTAAATACTTTGATTATTTCTGAGAGAGACTTTGGGAAGGAGGGGGAGAGGCTGTCGAGGGAATTAACATTTTCATTGCTGAGAACAAGGGTGTCTTCCCCAGAAACTGCAGCAGAAGGCTAAGGCTGAGTTTTTCTCCCTCTTTTTTTCTCTGTCCTGTCTTTGACCGACTCCCATGACACCTCCCATCATCGTCTGCTTGCCCTTGGTCTCCTCTGGTTCTGTGCCCATGTCAGTTCCTCAAGATCACAACTCACCTGCCTCTTCAAGCAGGCAGAAACCCAAGAAGCTTCTGGCAGGGAACCAGGCTGGCTCTTGTCTGAGGCCAGACACCCCCGGCTGCCCAACATTCTGTGCCCACAAAATTTCCAGTGGTCCCTGTTTCTGGAAAGCCCCAAAAGAGTCAACTTCCAGCTCCTACACTGGGTTCTCCATCAGCTTCCAAGTATCAATACAAACCTGTCCCTCCTGGCTCCGGCTTCCCTGAGTCAGGAGAGGGAAGGGGAGGCTGGTGCATGAAACTGCAAACCAGAAGAGCTGGGACCACCTCTGTAAAAAACTACTGAAGACTCTGGTGGGTTCAGAAACGGCAGGACAAGATGTTGCTGCCTGACTTGTCCCTAGAAGAAAGTGAACAGCAGGGACATTACAGATGAGAGGCAAAGACTAAGCACAGGAGGTGTGGTGAAACCAAGGAAAATATCTCTGGCTTTTCAATTTGTGCAAGATAGGAAGCTAAGGTCAGGCTCAGCTGCAGGGTCTCCAGGACTGATGAATGTTTCACAGGGGTCCTGGGTTTGCAGGGAGCCCGGGGCTGCCCTAGGAACAAGGCAGCTCAGGTGGAGACAGACTGCACTCAGCATGGGGCCAGGGGCTTGGTGGGCAAAACAGACTTCTCAGCCTGGAGCTAGCTGCCAAGCAAGCCTCAGGTCACATTTCAAATGAGCTTGTTGGTGCCCTTTGAAGAACTCTACAGGAGGTTTTGAGTCCAGTGTTATCTTCGAGTGATTTTGGAGAGTGTTTTCCAGCAAGTCCTTCGTTTTGAAGGAGGCAAAGCTCTGCATTGACTGAACCCCCCCATTACTGGCCTTGGGACACTCATATGTTTGCATAATTTCAGCACAAACTAAACCTGCTGTTCTTGCACCATATCTTGAGGAACACCACAGGGTGCCTCAGTTTCCCTCTCCAGCGAGTGCCTGGACACCACACCCTGCCTTGCACATACGCAGCATGGGGAAGCCAAGCCTTGCACCTCCCAGGGATTGTGTGCCCTGTGGAGGTCCTGCTCATTTACACGTGGTCCAGCCAGGCAACCAGCACTGTTCTGACAATACCACACCCAAGTCTCCTAATTGTTATCAACATACCTGAGCGGGAGCACCAAGGAGAGCTGAATCAGTGCATGACAGATCTGCTCCACCCAGGCAACAACCCTGGTCTCCCTCCCAGTCATCTTTTCATTACAGCCTGTAGAACTGGGGAATTCAATCTCTCGTCTAGAACAGGCAAGCAGGAGATGGTTGTGGGTCAGAGCTGCCACTAATGCACTCTCAAGGACTCTCTGAAGCTGCACAGCATTGTCTTGAAGGTGCAGGGGAAGGACAAGAGCTATTTCTGCCCCGGGAAGGCAGAAGACGTTAAATCAACATAATGAGAGCTGATGAGAAACAATAGAGGCATCAGGACAGCAGAGAGAAAGGGAGAGTTATGAGACCTGGTTGCTGTGGGCCCAAGAGAGTGGGGACATGCATGTTAATGTCTCCTTTCTCCTGCAGACCACCGAGTGCTGCTGGGCCACTGACTCAGTAGAAGCAGAGCTGCTGGGGAAGGATGGTGCTGTGCTACCAGCAGCTGCCTCCCTGCCAGGGGTGGGGTGCCAGGAGCACCTGCTGTGGCAGGGTTTCCAGCTGAGGACATGCTGGGGGACACCCTGGCTGAGGGGTGGCTTCAGACTTCAACCCCCTCACCCCTGCAGGAGGCACAAACGTTGGGCTGGGGGGGATGAGACATTCTCAGCACAGTGGCAGAAGCTCTCCCTCCAGATTACAGCTTTGCAAATACCCAAAGCAAGGAGCACAAAAATGTTCCCTTGCACTATTTTGAAGATCTCGGGTCTTGCTCCAGCTCATTTCCTCAGGGCATAGTCCCTGGCTAGCAGTGCAGTCATCAGCTCTCACCAAAAACACTGAAGATGTGCAGGTTCTTCATGGTCTACACGTGAGGGAAAACAGGACAAAGCACCAGAAAGCAGTATGGGCCAAAGACAAAAGCCCAGGCTCAGAAAGAGGTGAAGAAACACCAGGCATAAGCTCGGAGATGCTGTGCTCATCCTACATGCCTGAAACGGGGAGGTGGAAGGGAAGAGAAGTTTCTTTCTGCATAGAATCATAGAACGGTTTGGGTTGGAAGGGATCTCCAAAGGTCATCTAGTCCAACCTCCTACAGGGATGTCTCTAACTAGGTCAGGTTGCTCAGAACCCCTTTTTCAAGGAGGAGCAGCCTAAGTTGAATAGCTGGACTAGCAGCGAAAGGGTTACAGCCTTGTACAGAGGCAAACAAAACCACAGATTGATCAAAGCTGCCATTTTTTTACCAATAACTTGTTTGTTCAGAGGCACAAGCTGCTGCCCATACCTGTTGCCTCAACACAATCACCATTGGCACCTTCCCTTGCCTTCTCCTCAAGATTCTCCACATGGATTTTTTTTTTTTCTTTCCAATTGCATTTCCAAGGGACAATGAGAAAGTTGCAGCATAAATTAAGCAAGACGCCTGGAGCCTCCCATCTGAAAACAACGTAATTCCTGAGTGAGAGGGGGAGAAGGGGTGAAGCTAAATGAGGTGCTGGCTTCTCTCTGGCCATGCTCACACCAATTAAGCTCAGCAGCTCGGAGAGCCTGCCCAGGAGAGCACCTTTGTGCACACATGCTAATTTGCTCACAGGCTGCAGGCACACAATTAATAAAAGCTCCACACGGTGCCAAAAATGAGGAGGAACGCCACAAACGTTTGGAGGCACCCAGGCTGGAAAGGGTATGGGCACATCTGGACCAAGTGTGAGCTGGGTTTAGGGAAGATTTGTCCTGATCACCTGGTGTTTGCCATTGGGGTCGCTGCGTGCTCCAAATTTAAGTCCCTCTTTGGTCGTTTGAAACTTTCTCCTGCCGATACAAAATAGTAGAGGGGAGAAGAAGCTTTTAAAGGCAGGAGAAAGAAGGGCAGGGGGACTGAATTTAACTCCAGGAGAAATGGGGCTTGGGAGCTTTACTGGGTAGAAAGAGGG
>VYZX01028764.1:623421-672707 GCA_013401335.1 Brachypteracias leptosomus | reverse complement strand
GCCAGGGGTGGGGTGCCAGGAGCACCTGCTGTGGCAGGGTTTCCAGCTGAGGACATGCTGGGGGACACCCTGGCTGAGGGGTGGCTTCAGACTTCAACCCCCTCACCCCTGCAGGAGGCACAAACGTTGGGCTGGGGGGGATGAGACATTCTCAGCACAGTGGCAGAAGCTCTCCCTCCAGATTACAGCTTTGCAAATACCCAAAGCAAGGAGCACAAAAATGTTCCCTTGCACTATTTTGAAGATCTCGGGTCTTGCTCCAGCTCATTTCCTCAGGGCATAGTCCCTGGCTAGCAGTGCAGTCATCAGCTCTCACCAAAAACACTGAAGATGTGCAGGTTCTTCATGGTCTACACGTGAGGGAAAACAGGACAAAGCACCAGAAAGCAGTATGGGCCAAAGACAAAAGCCCAGGCTCAGAAAGAGGTGAAGAAACACCAGGCATAAGCTCGGAGATGCTGTGCTCATCCTACATGCCTGAAACGGGGAGGTGGAAGGGAAGAGAAGTTTCTTTCTGCATAGAATCATAGAACGGTTTGGGTTGGAAGGGATCTCCAAAGGTCATCTAGTCCAACCTCCTACAGGGATGTCTCTAACTAGGTCAGGTTGCTCAGAACCCCTTTTTCAAGGAGGAGCAGCCTAAGTTGAATAGCTGGACTAGCACTGAAAGGGTTACAGCCTTGTACAGAGGCAAACAAAACCACAGATTGATCAAAGCTGCCATTTTTTTACCAATAACTTGTTTGTTCAGAGGCACAAGCTGCTGCCCATACCTGTTGCCTCAACACAATCACCATTGGCACCTTCCCTTGCCTTCTCCTCAAGATTCTCCACATGGATTTTTTTTTTTTCTTTCCAATTGCATTTCCAAGGGACAATGAGAAAGTTGCAGCATAAATTAAGCAAGACGCCTGGAGCCTCCCATCTGAAAACAACGTAATTCCTGAGTGAGAGGGGGAGAAGGGGTGAAGCTAAATGAGGTGCTGGCTTCTCTCTGGCCATGCTCACACCAATTAAGCTCAGCAGCTCGGAGAGCCTGCCCAGGAGAGCACCTTTGTGCACACATGCTAATTTGCTCACAGGCTGCAGGCACACAATTAATAAAAGCTCCACACGGTGCCAAAAATGAGGAGGAACGCCACAAACGTTTGGAGGCACCCAGGCTGGAAAGGGTATGGGCACATCTGGACCAAGTGTGAGCTGGGTTTAGGGAAGATTTGTCCTGATCACCTGGTGTTTGCCATTGGGGTCGCTGCGTGCTCCAAATTTAAGTCCCTCTTTGGTCGTTTGAAACTTTCTGCTGCCGATACAAAATAGTAGAGGGGAGAAGAAGCTTTTAAAGGCAGGAGAAAGAAGGGCAGGGGGACTGAATTTAACTCCAGGAGAAATGGGGCTTGGGAGCTTTACTGGGTAGAAAGAGGGCAAGGAGAAATCCATCTTCATAATAAAATGTTGGCTTTAGCCATGATGGATAGATGGATGAGAGACAGGTTGCTGCTTCTCTACTCCCTTTCTGCTCTTCCCCTTTATTAGCTTAAATGTTGGGGTTTTATAAAGGACAGGAGCAAGCAGAAATTAAATGCTCACTCTCCAAATGAAGCTGACAAGTGCCTCTGGCTTTGAGGATTAGTTTTGAAGGCACTCTACACACAAAACGAGGCTGGGGAGGACTGGCGGTGGAATTCCCAGTAGGGACAGGTTGCTTTAAAACACAGATTAAACAGGGAGGAAATGCACAGCGTATGAATATGAATTGATGCTGGGCCTGGCCTGGTCTCGCTTCATTTGATAAAGCGCATTTCCTGATTGCATGTCAATTATTTACATTATTTAAATATGTATCATCAGATGAACATGTCAGCCCTGAAACAGATACAGGGAGATGCTCAGAAACGGCCACGTGCACCAGAGCATGATGAGGGGGTGCAGACACCAGCAGGTAACGAGTGGACCTTCTTGTGCTTGGAGAGAGGTGAGTGAGGAGGTCCCCAATGCCCCCGTTGGGCTGTCCCTGTAGAAGAGGGATAATTGGAATGCAGGCTCTGCTCAGCTCCACGGGAATGTCAGCACCCGGCGGGAGCCCTGCGCCTCTGCTAATCTCCGGTACGTGGGACTGCTTGTCTGCAAGATAGTTATTATTCTTCCTTTCATCTGTGAGACTTCACAGCCAAGGAAACGCAGGAGAGCTGCACTGAAATTGGGTAAAATCCCCATGCCCAGCCGTTCTCCAGAGTTAGTGTTATTAGTAAAGATGTTAGGAATTGATATCACGCTATTCTGGCCCCTATCGCCGGCTAAAAACCTGCTCTGAATTCTCCCTTGGCCCCTGGATTCTGCTCTGTGCCTCCAACCCATGAGGCAAAGTGAAGGTGTGCTCTGAATACCCTGACAAAACACAGATAAAATGTGGACCCAGGTTTTGCACTTTGTCTTGGCTGCACGCCCTTGGCTGCAGAAGAAGTCAAGTTTTTCCAAGAACCATTTGCGAGGCTCAAGGGCAGAGAGTGCTGTGCACAGCTCTCTTCTGAGGAAGGACATCCCCATTCACAAGTCCTGTCAGAAATGCAGGGGATGGATGGACTATGGATATTTGGACAGGCCAAAATTAAAAACCTGGTTCCCCCTACACTTTGCACTATGTCATTCCTCTGTCCCTGGATCCTCCAGTTGAGAAGAGGGGTGTTGACTGGATTTAGCTCTGGGAAATGTTCCTCAAAGAGCAGGTAGGGCCCTAATTTTGCTGGTTTATTACATTTCTCTCAGTGAAAGAAGAACTGAACACTCCTCTCAGCACAAAATGTGATGGCTCAGAGCTTCAGCAGGTGTAAAGCAGCCCAGCAGGCTCAGTGGATGTCCTCCAACATGAACCAGCTGAGGTGTTCACCAGAAGAGTTGACGAAGGCAATTACATCTACCCTCCTGTGCTCTTGGCCTGGTGAAATTGCCAGCAGATATTTTTACCATGAGAGATGATGCTCCATGGGCAGCTGAAGAAACAGTGCTTTGTTTTCTATGGTTTCCTATTGCTTTGTATGGATTCTCCAGTGCCTTTGAGATGCAGCCTCCAACTGCAATTTTCCATTCAGCTGGGGTGTTCATAATCCCTTCCCTAGTGTTTAATATGGTGTAATATCACGCCGTGTCCTTTCCTTCAGAAGGGACTAACAAGATGATTTGCACTCCCTCTCCCTCCCCTGCTCATCTGCATGTTTTCATAAAATTCCCAAGACCCTAACGACTCCATGGCTTTATCATACTTGGCTGAAATGACCAGGGAGTTTAGAAAGCATTAGCTGCAGGATGATTTCATGCCAGCACCAGTCTCCTTTCATTTCAAAGCTGGGCTAAAATCAGGCAGGAAATGCAGCAGAAGTTATTAAATAACACTGGTGAGACAGACAGATGGCCAACAACGCCCCCATCACCACATTTGCTTCCAGAGAGATGGGAATCTTCGCTTGTACCCTGCCCTGTCACAGCAACCTCAAAATGTTGTGTTAGGGGGTGAGTCTCTGGACTGTCTGGGGTGTTGGGGAAAGATTTGAACACAGCTCTTCACCAGACAAAGCCCAGTTTCCTCTTGCCCCTAAAGGCTGGGGTGGTTTTTTTCTTGTGGGGTTTTTTTGGGGGGGAGTTTTGGTTGGGGTTTTTTTTTTGTTAACTCAGCAGATATCCAGGCGGCTCTGTTCATTTGCATCTGAGGTTGGGTGCTGAGAGCTGATGGTGTCAGCAGAGCTGTGGGAAGGATGCAGTGTCCTTTGATAGTGGTGGCATGGGTGGCGTGAGGAGCAGCCAACCTTCCTCCACCAGAGCCACAAACACAACAAAACATTGCACAACCTCTACAGATCATCTGCAAAATTGATGCAAAGCACCATCCCACTGTACAAATCCTCTCCCTGCAGCCAGGAAATCTTCCATCCCCATCCTGCAGTCTCTTTTCTCCCACTTTCCATCCTGTTGGGCTTCCTCCTACTCGTCCATCACCATCCCTCATTCCCACCCCAGCCTTCAGCTTCTCTTCACACCAGGAACCTGATATCTCCATTGTGTCTCCATCTCTCTGCTCTTCCAGCCACCTCCCCACCACTCCCCCTGGCAGAAAGAAGTTCCATGGCAAGTGAGGACATTTAACTAGCTACAGTATAAAGGAGGGGAGAGACTTCTAGCCATGGTCATTACACATCTGAACAGCCTGCCACGTGCTCCGGGGGAAATAACAACAAAAAATGTTGCTGCAGAAACTTACCTAGAAGTTGAAGCCATTGGGTTCAGGTGGTGACAAGATGACAGTTGCCTGTGGCATCTCAAAACACAAGGTTTTGCCTGGGACTCAGCCACATAGGTGGCCATTCTCCCCAGGCACAGCTCTTGGGGCTCCCATGAAGGCACCCCAGTAAGTGATACTGGGTGAAACTTAAAAAAAAAATAAATTAAAAAATAATTAAAATAAAATACCAACAGCCTGAGCAATTCTGCTTTAAATTCTGTGTGGTTGCTGGCAGGTCAGGTCTGGAGCCATCACACATCTCTCTACATCTCTGTGTTAACGGGCATCTCAGAGCCTGCAAACAGCTGGTAGGAGCCCATGTGTTACACTGACACCTGCCCACAGCCACCACCTCCAGCTGAAGAAGCTCCACTGTTGTTCATAAATAATTGCCCAAGCAGCTGCTGGCAGGGCTGGGGGGAAGGACTCAGGAAGGTCACACAGCAGGCAGAGCCTCCTGCAGAACACAAATGTGTCATGCCCAGGACATGAGGTGTAGAGACTCCTCCAGGCCACTTATTGGGGCAGAACTCCCCTGCCCAGGATGGTGACGTGCACAACTCTGCCACTGCTTGTACAAAATAGAGAGGCAGGCTGGGGTGATCAGCACTGCTCCTGGGGGTGCCACAGAAAGGTGGCCCTGGGCCATGCCTTCCCCTCCCAGAGGAGCAGGGGCTGATGCTCCCCCAGGAAGATCGTGAAATCATAGAATCATAGAATTGTCAGGGCTGGAAGGGACCTCAAAGATCATCTAGTTCCAACCCCCCTGCCATGAGCAGGGACGCCTCCCACTACATCAGTTGCTCACAGCCCCAGCCAGCCTGGCCTTCAAAATGTCCAGGGATGGGGCTTACACCACCTCTCTGGGCAACCTGGGCCAGTGTCTCACCACCCTCATGGGGAAGCACTTCGTCCTAACATCTAATTTGAATCTCCCCCCCTCTAGTTTTGACCCATTCCCCCTAGTCCTACCACTACCCGACATCTCGACATAGATGCCAGGTCACTATGGCACTTACCATGAGGGTGGCTGATATGGCAAGGAAGGTTAGCCCATGGTGGGAAGTGCTGCCACCTTCTCCTCTCACCTGGTTGGAGCCTCCCTGGTAGCAAGAATGAGAAATCTCCCCCAGAGAATGAAATGCAGCCTACACTTCTCACCATCTGAACTTCCCTTCGTTCAGACCAGCCTGACCTCCTCTGTGGCCTTTTGTCTTTCTCCTTTCTTTTAAAAGCACTCATTAGTCTCCTGCTGCTCAGGGCAGCTACTGGGGTTGCCCAGGCAGCAGGTAGGACCTGACGGGACTTTCTGATGGGGTGAGACAGTGGGCACCAGGGGAAACCAGCCTGTGGGCTCCTGTCTGTGTGTTGGGGAGGAGCCCGTGAGGCTTTCCTAGGCAGAAGAGATTAAGATCCTTGCTGCTGAATTCCTCCCCCTGGCCAGGTATCCTCCTGGAAGTGAGACTGCCAGGGGTTGGCCATCTGAGCCCTGCCAGATGCTGCCCAGCAGCTCAGCCCACCTCTCTCTCAGACTGTCAGGGGATTAAATACACTGTCATGTGTAAATCCTGTGTTTAAACAAATAATTCTCCCCGAATAACAGGCAGGCTTTTCCACATGAAGCAAAGCTGACACCTGACTCTTCGCCTGGCTTCTCCCAGGAGAACATTTTAATGAGGCCCACAGCCGTAATATCACACAGAGAACATTAACAATGCTAATTACCTAAAGTTTAGCCCATGAATACTCAACCGACCATACCTTGGAGACAAATTGTTGTTTTGGCCCCAGCCAAGCACCGATGGCTTGCAAAGTGCATCGAGGCTTGGGAGAGCTTCAGACTCAAGGCATTAGGCACAGAGACCAGGCAAGGAGCCTCCAGAGCAGAGCTGGGAGATAAAAGAGGTGTCTGGACAGAAGGCAAACCTGAGATTGCAGAGAGAAATTGCCTTGAGGTGGCCAAACCCCTCTTGAGAAAATGGAAAGGTGTTGATAGGTCTCTCAGCATCATCTCGCAGAGGATCTGTGCAGAGGGGGGGGGGATATATTGGATATTGGAGGAATTCTCCTGCCAGGCAGCCGCAGCTGGCACCAAGGAAGCCTCGTGCTGTGCTGGGAGAAGCCAGAAGTCCACACAGCCGTGCAACGCGCCAGTGAGCTCCTGCCTGGAAGAGATCCAGGGTCTCTGCTCCACACCATATGCACAGTCGTTCTGCAGCTCAAGGTCACCACAGAGGTGCCTGGGATGACTGCTCTGAACCGACCAGCTCCTCTCACTCAGGGGCTGGGTGCTGGAGCTCAGGCTGCAGCACAGTGAATGGAGTGGGGTGTGCTCCACGAAACTCAGCCGTGGCCTCCACCTTCAGCTCCTTACCACCAACACTGCAGGACAACGCAGGACGAGGGACACCACGAAGCAGAAGAAGAGGCTTGGTCTGCCCAGGTGTCCCTCAGAGGGAGACATGAATTTTTAGCAGCCTGTGTGGCTGGGCTCTAATTGAGCACAAAAACATCACATGGCAGGCAATAGCCCATTAGCAACACTGCGTGCCGAGGGGCCTTTTAATTATTTTTGCGTTCCCAGAGGACTACAGAATGCTCCTCGGAAGCATGGCACGGGAATGCCAATTAGGTGGCCTCCAGCCCTGCTAGACAAGGTCCGGTCACATCACCTTACGTCACAGCCTGAACCCTGCCCTCCATTTTCTCCCCAGGTCTGCTGCTCTCCACTGTGAAATATTTATTAAAGGGAGCTGCCTCCTGTCACCGATGTTGAGTCCCCGGTCTCCTTGCCAAGGTCAGGCTGCTGGGGAGGTACTTCTGCTCTCCACGGCTTCTCCTGGAGGCTTTCTTCAGGCAGGCAGCCTTGGGGAAGAGGCTCTTTCGATTCCTGTGGATTCTGATTTCCTGGTAATAAGGAGGGCACGTCAAAAAATCACTAAAGCAGAGGCTGTGCAGCAGTTGTGGGATCAGAACAGGTAGTTGCACCAGGGCCTTTTGGGAGCACAGAATAAAAGGCCATTAAATCAATTTCTGCTGGTGAAAATGCCACCGTCAGGCTTTGCCATCACTGTTGTAACTTCTTGGGAAGCTCCTACCCTTGGAGACAAAATCCTGGTCCCACAGAGAGGATGGGAGGTTCAGCCTCTGCTTATGTGGTGCCAGGTTCGTGCACCCCAAGTTTAGCTGTGGTTTGCTGAGTTTGGACTTCTTGTTTCATATGTGCCAGAAAAATGCTGAAAGCTTCAGCCACGAGCTGCTTGATAACCTTCTATCAGCTGTACTGAATGAAATAAGTAGGCACAGCATAACTTGCTCGAGAAGAACTACCCTTAAAGCATCCAATAGATTCTCCTCCCCCACTATGGGCACATACTAAGGTGGTAGGAAAACATATCCAGGAACAGAAATAGACTCTGCTAATGTAAGATGTGAGAACCAAAGTACTGGGCTGGCTGAGCTTTGCTAACAATGACCTCTAAGGGAAGCTTGGGGGCCAAAAATATGAGCAGCAAGGTGTGTACAAAGCATGCACCCCATAGCTGGGCTGTGTCCACTCAGCTGCATGAAGCCAGATGCTTCAGGACTCCTTGGGTTGGAGGTGCAGCAGTTGATTCCTGGCAAACTTACAAACCTGTCTCTCTTTCGCCATCTCTCTTGACAGCCAACAAGTCCCAGCACATTTGTTCTCTCCTCGTGTGGAAGGTCCCCTGTAGTGCCAATGCTTTCTGGCTGTGCCTCTTCTGGGTCTCCTACAGGCTTTGGGGATCTGTGCTGGGCTGTGGGGATGGGAGGGTGGGGACATGGAGAAGCCCAGCACGGGACCACACCACAGATTTATGCAGGGACATAATGATGTTTTCCGTTTGCTCCTTTCTTTCCCCCCTCCTAGTAATTCCTAACGCTTTACTTGCTTTTTTTGACACCTGCTCAGCCTTGACCTGTCATTTTCTCAGAATTAGCGACGACGAGGAGATCATTTTCCTGTGCAGTGATGGCTGATTTAGAGCCCCTCATTATGCATGTATAATTAGGGTGCTCTTTTTTCCCTAGAAGCATTACTGTGCATTTATAGACAGCAGATTTCATCTGTCATTTTACAACCCAGTCCCTCATTACCATGAAGAACTTCTGCAACTCTTCCCAGTCGACTTTTGTTTTGACTGCCCAGGACATTTTGTCATTCTCGGTAAACTTCTCACCTCACTTTGCATCTTCTTTTCCAAATCACTTGTAAATAGCTTAAAAAAATACAAGTCCAGCTTAGATCTCTGGGTAATTTTCCTCCTCTCTAAAAACATGTTTATTTGCACATTTATACTCTACTGCTGCAACTACTCCGTGTTTTATTGGAACCACCCCATTGGCAATCACTCTGTTATTCAGTGGAGTTGCACTGGAAAAAGTATAGACAGACATTAGAGAAATACAAGCAGCAGAAGTCCCCTTTGTAGGACTTAGCAGACAAGCTATATTTGTTTTGATCTGTGTTTTTAAATTATCGTGTAAATTCCCACCACTAAATTTCATCTCTCACCGTATGTAGCATGCAATATATCTTTTTTTCTAAACGTATCACCACTTCAAAGTTAATTAAGCCTTTCCAGAGACTACAGCTGATAAAATCCTCATCTGGATTCAAGATACTAGCAGAAAGACAAACTCCTCAAGTCTCTGGCACCAAGGCAACGTATTGTCATAAATCCATAGGAAACCAGATTTCATTAGTTCCCTTGGCCATGGAATTAATTGTTTGCTCCTGTGTTGGGCACCTGATCATGGCTGTGGGCAGCAGGAAAGCCAGCAGCATTTTAATGTTGTTCCTCAGCTGCACTTTACTTGATTTTTGTCTCAGAATTATGAGATGCTGGGGATGTAAAACAGCTACTGGGAAGACAACAGCTTCCAGAAAGAGCCTTCTGTTTTGTGCTCTGAGCTATGCTTACCCTATAGAGTTAAAAAAAGTAGTGCTTCGAATAATTTAAAGCAGAAATCTGTTACGTTCCTTCGAAATTACCCGTGCTTGGTTTAATAGATGCTGGATTAATTGCGTGCTGTCTGAGAGCTTTTGTTCCTCTCCTGGAGTGGCTGTGGTCTGTGCCACAGAGGTGAATGCCACTCTGCTGTATGGCAAATTTGACATTGAAGGGCTCTTTGTAGAAGTAAGGCTGCCATTCTCCCCCATTGTCCCTTTGATTAACCAGTGCCAGCCAAAGAGACAGTTTTGATGGTTGTTTTCATACTATGGGCATCTGGCTACTAAGAGCTGGGCTGAGATCACCAAATCACAGCCCGCTTTAGAGATGTCTGTCTATGCACTGAGCCCACAGGGATGTGATCCAGAAAAGGGGTTGGATGTGCACGTTGCTGGGGGGAGAAAAACAGCTTCTGGGATGTGTGGTGAGGACCATTTGTTGCCTGTGTGCTGCTGTTTTCTGGTACCCCAACCCACATCTTCCCAGTGCTCCTGAAATAACCCTGGGCTGTGGATGCTTCTCCTCCACTTTTATATCAACAGATGCTCAGTGACCTCTGAGGTACTTTGTGACAAAAATAAAGGAAATCTAACATATTACACAGTGGGCTCATTCATTAACTCCTCCCCACTTACCACCCCTTTTGTAGCTACTCAGGTCTGTGTGAATCACCACTTAGTGATGGCTGAGCGATCCCTCAGATGCTTCGGCTTCGGTCACAGGAACACCATTAATTTATAATACACACTGGACTAGGTTGCTGACATCTTCTGTTTGCTGATTAAACTTTAATATCCAGAGTCTTCCTCCAGAGTTTGACCATCTCTCTTTGTTAGGACCAAAGCAAACAGGGAAGATCTCAGGAAGAGAGCGCTCCCTTCTCTTTCCACACGTCTGTTTGGATGGACAACAAAGGCTACTGGAGCATTTTTCTTTGTACTTTTAATTGAAGTGCTTTCATATAAAAAAAAAAAAGTACATACAAGTTCTAAACTCCCGTTTTCTGCAATTGTTTACACTTTTTCTAAGTTGCAACAGAATATTAGCTACGTAGGTAGTCAACACTGCTAACAAACTACAGTACAAGTTACTAATAACAGTACAAGATGCTTGGAATACATTCTTGCAAAATGTGTATGAATACCAAAGAAATCCTGCCAAGGTGAGAGGTTTCCAACACACGCTGCCCTCTTCTCTCAAGCCCCTGCAGGATCTCACTCACAGGTTTTCCTAACCACCAAAACACAGAAGGGTTGATCCTTGGCTGGTGCAAGCTGCGGGAGCTCCGTTAGCGCCCACGGAGCGATGTCAGTTGTGGTGAGCGAAGGGTGTGGTTCACTCTGTGCTCAGATAGACACCTTCAGATGGGAGTGGGACATCATGCAAGTTTCCACGCATGACAAACTGATGGGCTTTCTTGGTCAGTGCTGGCTTAGAGCATTAAGCAACATATTTTTTTCTGAGGGTTTCAAGACCGATCTCTTTCTCCTGGAAGAAATCAGATCGGGACGACCGCAGGACAGTCGGGAGCACCCTGGGTTTTTATACCCCTCTAGGTAAAGCTGGGCAAATTCCCCTCAAAAAACACCAAGTGTTGAAGGGTAAGAACCCACCCCACCACCTCTCCTCCCCCCCAAAAGGCTGGCAAAGCTATCAAGCACTTAACAAAATGGAGTGTGAGATAAGAAGAGCAAAGGTTCTCCACACAAGCCATGTCAAAACAAATCTCTACATACACACATTGTAACGATACAGTCACTTCAGAGTTCAAAGAAAGGTTCACACTTTACAAAGGAGGGAAAGGGGGAAAGAAAAATAACACAAGAAGCTGTCCTTACAATTATGTACTGGTTCCCAAACCTGTAACCTTTGTCTGTGGCCACCAAAAGTAAACGAATACCAAGCAGCAAAGTGTAAACTCCAGTGAGGCCTCCCAGGGGGTAGCAACACACAACCTGGAGGTAGTGTAGGGAGCTGAAAAGGAAGCTGAAACAAACGATGGGCATTTTTCTCCTAGTCTGGTACATTTACATAAGCAAAGACACAGTGACAATCGTGCTTACAGTGACGTGTTTCTCCAGCCTTGTGAGCCCACCTACTTGTCACCCCAGGATGGATCACAGAAGGGCTTTGCTTCTGAAGTGAGAGTGATATCTGGGGTATTCTGCAGGCAGGAGTCCTTATTTTTGCCCTCACTTGGTTTTTTGGGCTCACCTCTGTACTTACCATGTGACTAACAGGACAATTGGTTTCATCTGGGACTGCTGGGCTTTTCTCACAAGCATTGATACAAAAGCTCCTTAACACCATTGCCCTGAAGACCAACATTTCAATGGCCAGCAGCACCCAAAATTCCTCCTGGCTATTCACTGACTGGCAGTAGATGATTTTGATGGGAAGCTACAGAAGTTGGCAAACCCATGACAAAGTTGTTTTCCAATTCATCAGCACATTATGAAAAGACTGAACACCAATGGCTCCAGCTCAAAGACACAAAAGTCAAGTTCTCTTCTGCTGCAAAGAGGATCAAAGGCCATTGAGGGGCTATAGAAGTTGGTATATTGTAGAAAACGTGGTGGTGGTGGCTTAGAGCAAGAAAACATCTTCAGCTGTATCCCCTTTTCAGTGACTTTGACTAGGTACTCCTGTTCATTTTTAAGTATTCCTAGTTTTCTCCAACCACATTGTCTTGACACCACAGTTATTGCACTACAAAAGCCACTGTGATGCAGTCACCTAACACACACATATAGGCTGGGGTTTGCACAGCCAGGAAATGGAGCAACTTCCAACCCACAGTTTGTAGCTTCCATAAGGGCAGGCAGATCCCAGTTAGGTGAGACAGATAACCCAGAGCACCCCCAATGTTGAAATGAAGACTGTGAGTATATAAAACCTCAACAACTAAACAAGAATTAACATCAGTAGAACATCCCCTGCTCCGTGGCTATCACAGTTCCTCCAAAATCTCTCTCAGTTCAAAGGATTTTATCATGCAGAATGTGCACAGAAAGGGGTGCTCTGTCCCTGGGAAGGCAGGGAGTGGATGTTCTTTCCCAGAATTGCCCAGTCCACCTGCTCTTCCCTAGCCCACCCTCTTTATAACAACAGCTCTTTTGCTTCAGTGGCTAACTGGTAAGACAAGACTATTTAATTACGAACAAACTTCAAGGTTAATGTATTAGAAGACTGGAAATAGATACCCTGCTACCTTTAAAACAAACGATGCATTGTACACTTAGTGCTTCCCTGAATCCTCTTTCCACAGAGCAAAGCATCACAAGGGCAAGATTTCCATCAGTCCTGAGCTGGCACAACCAGTTCTAAGAATTACAATGGAGATCAGGCCTCCACAGCCTTTGTATCCCCTGCCAAAAACATTCCCTGCCCCCTAAAGAAGTCAGCTCATTCTGAATATCTGTGTGATGTAGACACTTCTGCACTTGGACCCACAGCAGGTCATCAGTTGCTCTTCTTCTGGCCACACACCAGTCATCAGGAACATTTTTTTCTTACTTTCTGTATTTCTTAAACTCCATGCAACAAAAATTCAGCTACACACAATAAAATTGAACATCTCTTTATCCCCCACCCAGATTTACCTATTAGACTAGGAAGGACCCTAGGAATGTACTCACTTCCTCAGAAATCAAATCAGGTGTTTCTCAAGTGGTGGGATGTTTTTTCATCCTTAGCTGAGTCAAGCTTTAGTTCACAACTGGTGTGTGTGTGTCACTGGCCTTGTACTGGAAGGGCTTTGCACAAGAAACAAGCTTCACTGATTTCATCACTGCAGCACAGGGCACAGCCCCAGGTAAGAGACTCTCTGAAGACCCAAAGAGCCTCTCAAGAACACTTGTCTAACAACCTTGTCTTCAGACCACTCCCAACCTTCCATGACCCATAAAAACCCTTCATTTTCTTTTTTGCAGAGGGCTTCCAGGACACAGTCAGAGAACAAGAAGCAAGCCCCAGAAATGGGTGATCCCATGGCTGGACACAGACTATGGCTCTGCTCTCTCTGATGACAAGAAGCAGGATTGAAAGAGCCCAGCTGGACACCAGAGCTCCAAACTAGACATTGTTTAAAATACCTTGTCCCTTCCAAACTGAGGAGATGTGATAGCAAGATCAATAAGGAGCCTCAAAGAAAAGCCCTCAGGTTAATTTTTGAAGCCATTTTTAAGGACGAGCCAGTGTCAGATAAAGGAGCAAGTCTCTGAAGACAGAACACAGTTCCTGGATGTTTTGCTCCCAAATTGAATTATTCTTAAAAGGGGAAGGGAGTAACCTAAAAGCCTTTACAGGCCCTTTTTAAATGAGAGGATGTTTTTCATTTAACTCCCTGTAACAGAATAATTTGAAAATAACTGAGGAAACCATGTAATCCCAGATGGTCTGTGTTCTGTGTGCTCTTGTGAAGCTGCTGTGACTCCACTGCATTAAAAGAAGACATACATTATTCTGCAGCAATTGTCCATGACACTGAGGCTTACACCATAAATATTACAATACCTCATCCAGTTTCTGTGTGACACACCATGTTTTATTGCAGCAATGTCTCATAATAGAAGAAGGTGCTGCAGGGTCCTGTTTGGCCAATTGCTATAGGACCCTGGAGTGCACTTTGAGAAGGAGGGAATATCTCCCACAGGAAGGGAGTTGAGGACTAGATGCCAGGAGAACCAACTGAAGGCTTGACGTGCAATCCTGGGCAAATATTTCAGAGCCTCATCCCCTGCCAGCCCCTCCATTAGATGGGAGGTTCATCCCCTCACTTGCAGACAGTGCTGGGTGCAAGGTGATGGAGCAGGGCCCTGCTCTGCTCAGCAGAATGTCTCTAAATCAAGACGCCAGCGTTTTTTCACCAACGTGACAGATTGAAAAATGCTTCTGGTACTTCCATGAGTGGGTTACTAAGCAACACTTTGGCTTCCAGGGAGTAGCTGTGCTGGATGAGCTCTCTCGTGCCAGCAGCCTGACCACAGCCCCAGCTGGGGCACTGGGGAAAAGAGGGCAAGAGTGTGCTGGCAGCAAGGCTGCCTGGGAAACAGGTTCCTTCAAGGTGAGCTGTGACCACAAAGGAAAAAGACCCCAGGGGTGGCTAAAAAGCAAAGACCTTGTCAGGACATAGGAGCTTAGAAGGTCTAAGCACCACTCGGTGAACCTGTGGCATGTCCTGGTCATGCAAACTTTCACTCCAGCCTGTCTCTGAGCAAGTGATGCTGAAGAGGATTGACTCCAGGGACAGCTGCTAAAAATGATAGGGGCTGGAGAAGATTTCCACATGAGGAGGCAGGGAGCTCAAAAAGACTAGAATAGATTAGAAATGGGTAAGAGAGGGGAGGTTAGAGGCGAGTGAAGTGAGGTCTAACACAGGAGAGGAAAATCATGTCCACTGCTTCCTGAAATAGCAGAGAGGGGTTGTTACAGAAATCAAAAGGCAATACACTGAAAAACTGATGGATCAAGTGTTAACTCCATAGAGCGAGAGATTTCCCCTGGTTGCTGACTGCTCCATCATTATCTTCTGCTAAGATTTCTCCCTTTTCTTTGGAGTCTTTGATGCAGCATCACCAGAACCACTCCGAGCATCATCTGGGATAGAAATACCTCTTCTCTTACACGTGTTGGGTGTGCTCAACTATTAAGCAACACAAATCTTTTAATAAAGACTAAAGTCCAAGACTACTTAGGCTAGACCTCTTTAAGACACCATGCCAGACTCTTCTAGAGCATTGCTACTCTTTCATGTGTCAATAAATCCTGCTGCAAATAGGATCGAGATTAAGTTGTAAGGGAGGTTTTACCCTATTTTGGTAGAATTCTGACACACTTTTGCAAGACAAAGAAGGTTTTCTCCCTCCTCCTCCTTCTTCAAAGTGAGTAACACTTATTATAGGAATCTAGACCTATTCCTGATAGGTGAGCAGTATTTACAGTAAATAACATTAATATGATACACAAATACATATATTTGCATATATAACTTAAAGTATTCTTCTAATTAAAATCCAATACTACAGCAACACATGATAAGCCTCTACCAGTGTATTAATGGGAAAGACACTGTTCTGGGATCATTACTTGAGTATTTTAAATGTGCACTTAGAGGTCGATGGCATCACAGTTTTTAGAGGGGACCTTATTATGGCCTTCCAATATCTTAAGGGGGCTACAAGAAAGCTGGGGAGGGACTTTTTAGGATGTGGGGTAGTGGTAGGACTGGGGGGAATGGGTCAAAACTAGAGGTGGGGAGATTCAGATTAGATGTTAGGAAGAAGTTCCTCCCCAGGAGGGTGGGGAGACACTGGCAGAGGTTGGCCAGAGAGGTGGTGGAAGCCCCATCCCTGGACATTTTGAAGGCCAGGCTGGATGGGGCTGTGAGCAACCTGCTCCAGTGGGAGGTGTCCCTGCCCATGGCAGGGGGGTTGGAACTAGATGATCTTTGAGGTCCCTTCCAACCCTGACAATTCTATGATTCTATTATGTCACAGATTTATCCTCCTTCTATTCCCCTTTTGAATAATGGGGACAATATTGTCCTAAAGTCAAATAAATGATCAACAGCTAAGATCCTAACTTGGTCATCCCCATTCCCAATTTTAGTTGTTGATGTTTTTCTCTGAAACTAATTCTAGTGGAAAAAAACCACACGTGTATATGAATGGTGCAGTCAAGGCTGAAAAGGCAGATGAAGAAGAGGCACAGCAATAACTTAACATCTACACAAACTTCTGGTTCTTTGGAGATCTGTCTGTCTAGCACAGATGAAAATTTACTTAAATGCTCTTGAGCCTCTCTTTCTACCTCAAATTCAATGAAATAAATTATTCCCAGGCTTGTCCCCACCATTTCTGACCCAGGCTGCAGTGCTGGATGACAGAGTAAACAGGAGCACCAAAAATGGACAGTTATCCAAGAGGAAATATTTCTCCCTGCATTTTAAAGAAGATTTTATAACTACAGAAGAGTCTATATGAACAATTGCATGAACTTAATGAGTTGGGATTAAGGCAGCACATGAGTTTGATTCCCTGCAGTGATCAAGGGTTTGTTGAGCATTTCTAAAGGGGAGATAAAAGCTGATGGTTCAGTTTGGACCTCTCTCTATTTCCCAACTGCTCTAGACCCTTCAAATCAGCTTTGGTACACACTGTCTCTGAAATACAGGAATATATTGTAAAAGAAGAAAAAAAAGAGAATGAACAATAAAGGATATTCTGTAACGAAGCTCAAAGGAGATGACACTTGGAAATTCCTCCTGCACTTGCTCAGCCTTCCCAAAAGGATGCAGAGGCACATCTCTTGTGTTCTATTTCTAGGAGAGCTATGAAGGAAGAAGACATTGGGCATAACATTCATGTCTCATCCTTACATTTTTAGCAGATGCCTCCCTTTTAATGTTGCTGGCACTGGCAGTGCACAGTGGACATCAAAATGCAGTCCTGAGTCCAGAAGCAGCAGATGTCTGGGCTAGGAACAGATTCGTGCTCCAGCAGAGCTCGTGGGCAGCAGGGGGGTTTGGCCTTCCAGGCAGAAAATCTTGAAGAATCTAAGAAAAATCCTTATGACAACAGCAAGAAGAGTCCTACCCAAGGGGCCAATCCACAAACTGTGATATCTTATGCACAAGTGAGATGTGCCAGCAAAGACCCTTCAGACTGGGACAGAAAGGAGTGCTCTCCCAGCCAACAATTCACCATTCAAGACAGAGAAAGGAGATGAACATGAACTGGGCTTGTCATTCTTTATCACTCTCTCAGCAAGAATAAAACCTGCCCTTCTCTCTCCTTGGCTTCTGAAAATTGGGGGGAGAGGAAACACATCCTGAGTCACCGTGGAGGTGAAACCTATAGTTGGTTACAATGAACTGAATCAAACGGATGAGTAGAGTGACAGGAGTCTGAAAGAAAATATCAATACCTGAAAAATCAGCAATTTTCAGGTATGAGGTGTTTTATTGTTAACTTCATGCACACAAAGGGAGGGAAGCTGATCTGGAAATAGTAGTTTCCTCGTCTCAAAACAGCAGTTAACAATGTATATTCTAAATGCATGGCTGAATACTGTAATAATACTTTACATTTTCGTCCAATGTGGCTGAAACACACATCAAACATTAATAAGCTATTGGTTTGATTCCCTAGCTGAAAAACACCTGGTATTCTCACTGACAATAAAAGTAAACCCTAAAAACCCTCCTGTCCCCCAGAATTGCTGGTTTTTACCTTCTCCCTGCCACCAGTTAAGTGCCTCACTGCAGAGTGGTGGTGGTGGGACCTGCCAAAGACCCCAGGGGTGCAGCTGGAGAGATGGGACAGGAACACACCTCTCCTCTGCCCCATGCCAAGACTTGGCCTTCAGCATGGCCAAGCTGTGCTCACACATCTGCCAGCCTGGGTCCCCTGAGGGCCAGGGACACTGCCTGGCAGTGCCCATCACTCTTGCCCTTGTCTGCAGCATGGTGACATCCCGTGTCCTGGCCATCACCAGGGCAGGGGACATTGCTGGGACAGCACCCACATCTTCTCTGCAGAACTGCTCCCCAGGAGCAGGGACTTGATGCTCTGGTCCCAGTTGATGGCACCAGCACTGTAGGAAGGAGGTGTCCCAAGCCTGCACGGCCATGGGAACGTGACAGGGAGTGGGTTGGGCAGCTGTGCTTATAAATCAGTCCCCTTCAGACCAGAGACCTCCCCCTCCTCCTCTCCCTTCCCCTCCAGCAAAACAGAGGTTACTTATGTAAACCAGACTGGGTTTGGTGCCTGCCCTGAAAAGCCATTTAACTACTGCCGGAGCTGGAGGTCGTTGTTAGTAATTATATCACCACTGAAGATGGATTTGGCTGCCTGCCAGTCCCAGCTCCTGTCCTCTTTGACCAGAGGAGAATCACAGCCACAGTAACTAAAACTTCTCATTTCCTCCACAAGGTCTTGGACCTTCAGCATCCAACTCCTGGCTCGTCAGCTGCTCCCATCTCCCCGGGCGGTGTCACGGGGAGAAGTCAATGGCGTAAGGAACGTCATGGGAGAGCTGGCTCTGCTCACCCTGCAGAGCCTGGGACTGCAGCACTGGGGCACATGGCAGCTCCCAGAGCTTGCACACAGCTGGTGAGCCCCAAGCACTCTACAAAAGCAGCTGAGAATTGCATCCTGCAAGGCACAGAGAGCCCGCAGTGGCCCTGCCATCCCTGCCCTAAGTAGAAATAAACTCCAGGTAGGTGCAGTGAAATGTCTCCCTTCCAGAGAACCTCAGAGCAGCTCCGACTCTCCACACCAGCAAGAAGCTGGACAAGCAGCAGCTCTGCTGGACAGACTGTCTCCCATTGGGGCCAGCCACTCTTAACCAAAGCCTAAGCTTGGCAATGAGCACCTGAGCATCTCTGCATGTTTGGCTGGAGGTTGTTTCTACAGACACTTCTGGTCAACTGCTAAAATGTCAAGTGAGGGCCTCCCCTTGGCCAAACTGCAGACCCCCATGACAAAATTGACAAGATAACCCATCCTTTAACCATCTCCTCCATCAGATCTGCATTTTCTGCCCTGCCAGACTGGTGCCAAATCGTTTCCAATATAGTTTCTTTTGCTCTGTCCATTTTTTTTTTAATATATTGAAAACCCATAAAGCATCTCCTCCTTCTGCTCTGAAAGACAGTTTTACAGACTAACAGTTGGCTTTTCCAACTGATTAGATAGACAGACAGACAAGTAAGAGCAACCAAGATGCCTCACTCTAAGGAAGTGCTCCTGGCTGTCAAGACTACATTTTTCTCCATTTTATTTATCTCCTTTCACTTTGAGATGAACAGGTTGCATCATGTTAAAGATTCCTATTCCTCCATAGCTGGTAATGCAGTTTCTGGACATGCTGGAACTGAATTAACACAGTGGTGGGCACAACACTAAATCAGAAAATATGAAAAATTTCAATAAACCTGAAATACTTTTGAGCTCCACATTAAGTGGTTTATGTCAAATTAATGCTATTTTCAAAAAAAAATTTGAAATTAAATTAACATTGAAATTCAAATCTTGAAGTGATACATTCTAAAAAGAATGGAACAAGCATTTTTAACTCTTCTGATATTTCCCCTGTATTTTTCATATGAAATAATTTGCCACATTGAACTTGGGAATGGGAACAATTGTGGTTCTCTCAAAAGCACCTTTCTTTATAAATAGATGTATTCCACACAGAAAAATCCTGCCCAGCTCTACCTGGAGTTTCCTTGCACACAAAGCACGCTGTCCCTTGGGCAGTGACAAGCTTAATTAATATTCCTTCCTACCCCCCATCCACTCCTCACCTCCTAAGTGAACCCTGTCAAAACACATGCTGGAGGTGTAAAAATCATGCACCAGCCCCATGACACTACACAGGGTGGGAAAGTCTTCCTCTGGGGCAGGATTTACTAAGCCCCTTTGAAAGAAAGCTTAAGAAATGATGATTTCAAAGTTATTTAGAGCAATGCTTCACTTCTAAAGAACACATGTAACGGTGGCTTTCCCAGCTCAAGAGCTGGCCTAAGGTACGTTTGGGGACATGCTGTGAACTCAGCCCAAAGACTCATCTGTGGAAGCACAGGTTGGAGGCAGAATGGGACCCATCTCGTGTTTGTCAAAGGTGTTGTCTCATGTTTGCCAAAGGTCTTGCCTCTGCCAAGCTCCAGGGGAGGCTCTGTGGTGGTAACACGAGGGCATCTCCTCAGTGGTACAACTCAGAGGTTGATGCATCCCCATCTTATGACCATTTCTCCACCCATCTGCTTTCCCAGGCTGCCACTGCAGCATCTGCCCTCCCCAGGCAGCCTTCCCATCATGGGCTAGAAAACTGGGACAACACAGCACACAAATGTGATAGAGGGAAAGCCAGAAACCAAGCCATGGTCTCACATGGTATAGCTCGAATGGTTCAACCTCTGGAACAGCCTGAGGTAACACCAGTGTAGCTGCCATCATGGGTGTGCGGTTTACTGCATCAGTAAAGGGGATTTTCTTACTAACCTTTTTTAGGTTCACAGAATCACAGCCTGGTAGTGGCTGGAAGGGGCCTCTGGAGATCATCTAGTCCAACCCCCCTGCCAGAGCAGGGTCACCTAGAGCAGGCTGCACAGGAACACGTCCAGGTGGGTTTTGAAAGCCTCCAAAGAAGACTCCACATCTTCTCTGGGCAGCCTGTTCCAGGCTCCATCACACAATGAGGGTTAAAAATGAGAAGGGATGAGAATGAATGTTTAGCTACCATACTTTAAGGACATTATGCAGACACAGCTTGTATTTAAATACCTCCTCCCCCACAGTAAACATCTGCTTTTATAATAAGGACAGGAAGAACAATTACATCACCCAGCCTGACTTCCTCCATAACACAAGCCTTTTTCTGTCAGACATTCCTGTGATTAACTAAGAATGTTTTTAATTAAAATACATCTTCTGGGAAGCTGCCCATTCTTGATTTGAAGACTTCAGGGGATGCAGGACCTACCACCTCCCACGGTAGTTTGCCCAATTTGTGCTAAAATATTGCCTACACTGAAGAGTTGTGAAATACCCCAGGGTCTGATGACCTCAGGGGCTGCCAAGAAACTTGCATGTCCTGCCATAGCAAGAGAGCGAGCAGCAAACAGAGCCAGAGTCCAGACCAGATCAGTGCCACGAGTGGTCTCAAGACTTTCCTGACAGCAGATGGCGTCACCCAAGTCGTTCATTCCAGTGGCCAAGGGGGTACCAGGCAACAGGGACTCAGTTATCAGAGCTTCTAGCCGCCTCCTCCTCACTCCCATGGCTGTGCCACAACCTCTCCACGTTGGCAAAGCAGGTACAGCACTGTTCACTTGGTGGATGGATTGATATTTCTAAAGCGTGCCAAGACACATGGCTCTGAATGGACACTAAAAATGTCACTGAGAGGTCCAGCCCAGCCCCTCCTCTTAGGCTGAGCTAGTGAAGAAGGGGAATTGAAGCTGGAGGAAGTTCTCAGCATGGGAGAGCTTACATCTCATCTGTTACTGGAGTTACCTGGAGCTGCCTGTCTACACAGCACAAAGCTGGAGAGATGAAAGGGAGCTGGACCACTGTGGGCAAGTGCCCTGTTACACTCATCTCAAAAGGCAAACAGCGTTTTGCCACTGAAGATCTAGCAACCCCTCCTTCTGTCATACCTCATTAGTGATGAAACTCGTAAAAAAAAACCCCAAAACTGGAAGGCAATGGCCATTTTGATGATGGAGCTCCATCAGCCTAGCAGACCTGGTAGCTGAGCACCAACCTGAACATTAAACCACCTCTGCTGCTCCCACCACCAGCACCACCACGCTTTTCTCCAGCACACACACACTTCTCATCTCCAGCCCCTCTGGCCAAAATACTCACTTTCCATGAGGCAGCCCAGCAGCTTCTGGTGAATAAACCTCTTGCACTCCTGGCCACAAGAGCAACAGGACTTTGTATCAGCCTGAACCGTGTGATGGTCCCAAAGTGCCCAGTCAACAAGGTTTGACCACACCAACAGATGGGTGCAGGTGCTCATGAGGGTGAGCTGTGGCCCCCAAGTGCTCCCCAGGGCTGGGGTAGTTCCAGACTGGGAGGAAGACACTTCATTTTACATCTTATCTAGAGCTTTGTAGGTACCAGACACCCTACACAGGTTCCTGCTTTACCCTCCACACCCAATACTCAAATTTCTTTGTACTCCTGGCTCATCTGAGGGACCACCACATGGAAAGCCCAAGGTACTGAATGAATTTCACAGGTTGCCAGTGCAGCTGCTCCAGGAGAGATTTGGTCCAATACAACTGGGAGAAATACTTTCTAAGTCTTTTCCTAACAGGTTAAACCTCTCCTGCTGCAGCCTGAGAAGCTGTGACAGTACGTGGGAGAACCCAGCAGCTGAGATGACTCCTTTCAGTGGGCAAGCTGAACAGAATGCAGAAGGTGAACAAACTATCTAAATAATGAGGGAAAGTGCATTAGGTCAGTAGAGCTCATTCTAACTAAGTGTAATTAGCAGGAGAAGGAAGAAAAATTAGCTCGCTGATAATCTTTCACAATGTCCTTTCAAGTGCTTGAGGACATTTAATCTTGTGGAAATGTTTCAACCAATATAAATATGCCAAATATAATCTTCAGTGTCCTTACCTACTTGTACAAGCAACCCGAGTCACGTGCTGCTTGGGACTCTCATAAATTTATATTATAAACCCACTTAAATCTATGCATAAAAAGTAACATACATCACACCCAAGAAAATGGTCATTCTTGGCTACCTGGCAGTTTGGGGAGTTGCAGGTTTTTAAGCTTAAAGATGTATCTGGTAGAAATTCTTTAATGTACTCACTTGTCCTCCTAGTGATGACCTAAATTACTCAAAGGGACTCAAATATATATTTTTTTTCTTCAATTGATGCTCTTGCTTCATGTTTCTTCATTTCACCGTAGAGGTTTGTTTAGATAAAGTACAACTGTCTCTATTTCAATTTTAAAATTATTATTAAAATATTTCTTTCCATATTAGGTTCAGTAAATTATTCCCTTCTTTACAGTTGGGGAAGATTTTTTTTAACAAATTATCACATTTGCCAAAAATGCAGTTGTAGAGAAGTTGGGGGGCAAAATTATCTGAAAATTCAGCTCGAACTGAAGCCAGATTTCTAAATATCTGCCCAAATCACAGCATTTGATCCAAGGGAGAAAGTCTCGCCCCCAGAATTTTTTACCAGGGCTTCTCTCAATGACAACACTTTGTTCATGACCTGGGACACATTGAACTAATGCAACTCTCCAAGCTCCCCTGTGAATCCAGAGTGGTTGCAGTAAAGGGGTTTCCAGTCAAGCCTGTGAAGAGAAACAACTGGTGCTGCTCCCAGCCAAAGTACTCACCAATAATTCCTCGGGAGATATCTGACTACTGCTCCTCTAAAAAGAAGACTAAACAGAAAGCACAAGGCCACACAAAATTGACTTCTCCAAGTTGATATAACAACCCTCCCCCTTCCATAATGCATGTGAGCCCGTAACAGCAAGCAGCAACCATGCAGAGCAGTGAAGAGATTTCCTCTGGAGCATCAGGAAAGTACATGGTCCTTCTAGCAGAGCCCAGGAGACACGGCGTTAGTGACAGTGAATACCACAGATACCTCTTCCTGTACTCGAGTGTCCGTTGGTTTGGATGTGGGTTGTGTCTTTGTGTTCTGGATGGGAATTGTGTGCTGGTAATGGCAACACCACGAGCAAAGTGTTTCTTGACTGCTGGAGCTCCTCAGGCCTGGAAGCCAAAGGCTGATGCTCTCTCTCTGAGCAGCTCCCGGCACAAATGACAACTCCAGCTCCCTGCAAATGAAGAAATCCTTCTTATAGGAATGACAGCAAAACCAGGCACCCAGAGTTCATGTCAAGATCAGCTGGAATAGGATAACAAACATTTCCAACACTGGAATGGCCTGGAATTTTTTGAAGCAGGCTCTGCTGCCCTTGGTGTAGCCTATGGAGGCTTCCTACACAAGCTACACCACAGCTGAGATGTGTGTCATCACCAGGTGTTCTAGATCTTCATGCTTTCAATACAATACTTCCCAGACAATCAGAAACCTGTAGCTAATTATTAGCTGCATTCCAAAATTTCCCCCTCTGGATTTAGTCCCCTCTTTATCAAAGTTGCAAACATTCAGCTCCTGAATGTCTGGTTGATTTGTAATTACTCTCATCTCACCCCTCATGTCAACCACAGCCATTCACACTCACGTGTCTCCTTCTCCAGTTCTCCTGCTCTCTGCAGATTTCAGTCAGACAATCAAGAATGGTTCCTCTGCTCCACAGTCAAGTGCCAAACTACAACCAGTTGTAGTGTACTCAGAGGACACAACTACGTACCAAGTGTCATACAGACCATAAAACTCTCAGAATCACAGAATTGCCTAGATTAGAAAAGGCCTTTAGGATCATTGAGTCCAATCATTAACCTCACACTGACAAGTCCTCCACTAAACCAGACCCCTCAGCACTACATCTACATGTCTTTTAAATCCCTCCAGGGATGGGGACTCCACCACTGCCCTGGGCAACCTGTTCCAATGCCTGAGAACCCTTTCAGGAAAGAAATTCTTCCTAATATCCAATCTAAACTTCACTTACAACTTGTGGCCATTTCCTCATCCTACCACTTGTTACTTGGTTGAATAGACCAATCCCCACCTCTCTACAACCTCCTTCCAGGTAGTTGTAGAGAGCAATAAGGTCTCCCTCTCTCACCCTTCCAAGGCACAGACAGACCAGAGAACAGAAAGATCATTCCTCTTAATCCAGTCTCCTGACAACAGCCTTTCAGCTATTCCAGAGAGGACCTCCCTGTCTGGGGCTTTCTCTCTGGGACTTTGACTTCTTAGGAGTCCAAAGTCACAGTTCACAGGAGCTCAATACAGTTGGCTAAATTGAGGTGTCCAATGCCATCTGGGACATCTAGAGGTACCTCTGACGTGCAGAAGAGACATGTTCTGGAAGAGGAGGTAGAGATCAGGCAAGATTGAATAGGACATTTCAGATCACACTAGGCCTCCACACCTATTGATTTTCTTTCTTTCCACTGCTACCTGTCTCTGCTTCACCACTGCTTCCTTCACCCTGCATGGCCCAGGCTAAGTTTCTGAAACCCTTCCCTTCTCTACAAGGACTTCATTGTGATTTTCAAAGCAGACTTCCAACACATGTTACCTTCTGGGGGCTCAAAGACTGGCGGATTCAAGCAATACATGTGATAGCCACGGTCACAGTCATCACAGAAGAGCAGCTGGTCCTGAGGCAGGGTTGGTGGGGAGACAGTAGGGAAAGAAGGAGAGGAGAAGAGAGAAAACGATGTAGATTAGTCTCTTGCCAAGATGAAAACATAAGCATGGCAACCAGTAGTGCTCAGCTAGGGATGCAGAGCTGAAACATAGAGACTAAGAGACTACTGGGAACATAAAAGGCTACAGGCATGTCTGTGCATCCATGACCAACCACCATGTTGCTGAGAGGCTGCAGAGAGCCCTTATCACAAAGGCAGTTCAGTTTATAACTGGGAAACCTCTCTGAGAGGTGGAGGACTTCCTCTCCGAGGTGGCCTCATGATGCTGTTAGGTCTGGGATATGATGTACTGAGAGAAGAGGACACGCTTTGCTGGGCTCCAATGTGACCACGTGCTGGATCTCAACCCTTCAGGGGAAACCCTTCTCATCAAAAGCCTGGACTTAGCCAGTTCTCAAAAAACTCAGCTGTGAAACAGATGGAAATGACATGATCCCACCATGGTTCATATATTTTTGGGGAAAAAACCTCAAGTATCTTGTGATTGGTAACACAGAACAGCTCCCTGGTTTTGGATTTCCTTGTTTACTAGTAAAGAAAAACAAACAAACAAAAACTCAGGCTTCAAATTCATTCTGCTCTAGGGAATGGAGCGTTAAGTAATCGCCTCCAAAGTTCTTCAGCCACTGTCAATTCTCCAAGTTCCTCATAGACCACCAATGACCCTTAGCATCAGGTTTTAACTGAAAACCCCAACGAGAGGACACTGCTCAGCTGCCAGCTTTGGATCACGGTTTGGAGATCACTGGGACAGGTGATTGGGTGACTAGAGGAGCCATCCCAGTTCAAATGCCTTCATGTTTCTCAACTCTTGTAATTAAGATTAAAAAATCGTTCCAGGAAAGTGAGCAAAATCAGGGAGAGAAGAAATGTACCTGTTATCTTTTGGGTTCTCACCCATTCACATCAACTCCTGACCACCATATTGAAATGACTCCTCTCTCAAAGCTCCCTGAGACACAATCTTATGGCCTCCAGCCAATTTCTCTTGAATAGACATCCAAACCACAAGTTTTAAGTGGCCCTATATGATACCCATGGTGATTTCAGCAGAGATGAACAGCTGAATGGGGACACTGGGGAGAAACCCATCTCTACTCTCAGGAGTGGCTCTTCCTCAGGGAAGCAGCAGCAAAGCCATGACCCAACCATTGCCACGTGCTCCTCAAGGGTGGCTGGGACAGCACTTGCAGCGACGCTTATTTGCAGGAGAAGGTAAAAGGACTCACATCGTTCTCAGAGGTCCCACAAAGGCTGCAGGATTTGCACTCAATGCACTGCCACTGATAGGTTTTAACAGCCTCAGTCATGTTTGTGGTGAACTGCAGGCAGGTCGGGTGTCCTGAGGAAGATGGGAAACAACCGTCACTGTTAAGGCTCACGTGTCACTGCGTCATTAACCGGTGTTAAATTCGGGAACAAAACGCACATGGACATGGACTGATCACAACATGGGCTGCAACTAACAGATACCAAAGAGGAAAGCAGGCATTAACCCTTTCGCTGCCGGGCACAAGAGAAAATCAGAGTCATCCCCACCCCTTCCCCATTGGCAAAGCAGTTTTACTCAGAGCTCTTAAAAATGGTTTGGGTTTTGTGGGGCTTTTTTTTCTTTTTCTTTCTTTTTTTTCTTGAAAGAAAACAAGAGAAAGGATGAAATCAGAAACAAACCCAATTTCAGAGAGACCCCATCCGTCTTAATAGAAATTGGACAGTTTCAATTAAAGTCGTTTCGACCGGGCTGAAGGACCTAGTGGAA
Organism: Brachypteracias leptosomus; assembly: GCA_013401335.1. Classification (NCBI taxonomy): domain Eukaryota; kingdom Metazoa; phylum Chordata; class Aves; order Coraciiformes; family Brachypteraciidae; genus Brachypteracias; species Brachypteracias leptosomus. Next base: position 645,862 of record VYZX01028764.1, on the reverse strand, counting down.
ATGAGGGGGTTTTTCTCCATTTCAGAGCTTCCCTTCCTGGTGTCCAAATGGATGGAGCAATTCTGTAAACTTTGCCCAAATGGTAGCAGTAGTATAACAAAGAAGCAAGACAGGATGGAGGGATAGAGCTTTGGATGGTTTTTTAAGAGCTCTGCCACTAAAGCTGGTTGGCACAGAAGAAACCAAATTGCACAGCTAACCTTCCAGGATCAAAAACAAGAAACCGAAAGGAAAAAAACCCCAAGCTGACTTCCACAACGAACTAAATGAAAGGAATAAAGAAGGGGAAGCTAGCAGAACAGTCACATCTAATCGGGAAGGACAAATTGCCAGAGTCACAACCCCCGCCCCTACATGCGTGTCCAACTCCAGCTTTGCAAAACAGCAGTATCACAGTAGCAGGGTCAGCAATGGGCTTTCTGGAGGGGGGAAATACAAACAAACAAACCAACCAAAGGGAGGAGCAGTGTTCCTTCTGCAAAACAAAACAAGAAAAGAAAATACCGCTGAAATCAAGCGCCGTACTCCCAAACCACCCCTATCGGGCTGAGGCAGCCCCTAAATCACCTGCAATAAGCTCCTGCTTGCCTTCTTGGAAAGCCCCATGTTTAGCATCCCTCTCTGACACACAGAAGCATCAACACTGTGGGTGGGGGGCATGGGACAGGGGTAGGCAACTGCTCATCTCTAGAAAAACTAGAAATACGGGTCCACACACCCAGCGCTACTTGTGCTACTCCTAGAAGTTTACACCATCCATGAGTGGGGTTTTTCCACCTCTAGCCCATCTCCTGTTCTTAGACCACGGCCAATGGGTAGGAAAAAGGTCTTTTCCACCATCACCAGCCTCAGTGACTTTTTAAGAGTGGAGAAAAAAAAAGGTTGTTTCTCCAGTAAGAGAAAAAGGCATGCCTACATTAGATGTCTATCTTCACTACCAGACCAATCAATGGTATTTTGCTGTCACATCACCCATCACTACCCTACAAGAAGCTTCTATATATTCAAGCTAGTGAAGCAAATAGTTGCTGGGTGAGGCAATAACACCGTAAGGAATATTTTTCCTTTATGTGCCAGTGATAACCAGTCAATGCTGGAATAAGGATTTTTATTCTTCAGTTATATTTGTGTAGTTGTGATACGAGAACTAAGTCTGTCCAGCAAAGAAATGTGTGTACATAAGTTATTAAGGAAATTGAACAGAAAATAAAGGAGATATTTAAGGAAGGAGGGACCAATGACATTGCTCATATCGCTCTTAAGCCTTTGAATAAAGAAATGTTTTGACAGTACTGATGAGCTCACATGGGCTAAGAAGATCACTGGGCTTTGGAGCCCTTGAAATGTCAGCACGAAACAAGAGTCAGGTTTTACTGAGATTTACAGTGGACTAAGTCCACACTAAAGTTCTGGGGACCTTGAAACTGCAACTGTGCAGAAGGAGATGTGACATGATACCTTTTCTTGATGAGAGGACCTCATATCATTTCTGATACTACCAAACTAGCAGAACCTGACATGACACTGAAATGTTCCTCCAGCCCTGATTTACTGCAAAAGCAGAACCTCAGACCAACACCAGTAAATAGAACAAATGTGCCACGCTCCACATCAGGGAGGAATTCATCCCAAGAGCAGAGAGCCAGCTTCCAGAAAGGTTGCAGAGTGCTGGAATATATCACAGAAAACACCTCCTACAGGGAGGTGAGTTAATCAAAGAGTTAAATAGCTTCAGTCACATTTGAAAAGAAACAGAAAGAAGAGAATCAAACTTACAGGAATAAATCACAGCTAAATGCACACACACACTCACGTGCTCACTTGCCTGCACACACACATTGCTCATGGGGGAGACTCCAGCTAAAGACATGAAGGTCAGGTTCTGTTCACCACTTCATCTCTGTCCCTTTGCAGCCATTCCTGCTCTCTCCCAGCTATCAGTCTTGACTGTCTCATTCCTCATCTGCCTCAAAAACATCTCCGCAGGTTTTCTGTGCTGCATCTCGCAGCAATGGTGCTTCATCCTTGAAGTGACCCATCCTAGCTTGCAAAGCCCTTCTGGAGAGACACACCCACCACAAGTCTAAAAGGAATGGGCTGAGGATTGCTTAGAAAATATTAACAGTGGAGTAGGGGCCACGCTGGTTTCTTTTTAGTAGCAATGTAGAAATACTTTGGAAAAAAACAAACCAATTTATTCACTCCATTGGGCTCTCTCCAAATGCTCTGACTACAAAAGAGACCAACAAATGCCCACAGCCATGTCTGGATGGCCACAGATTGCTCTCTGCTAGCCCAGGGCTTACAGTATCTCTAAGGGAAAAAGAATATCTTGTGGACTTGTCTTTCTTCAGTCTCCAAGTCAGATTCTCTTCCACATTAAACAACGAGCCTTGTGGCACCATGACCCCAACCCAATGTCTCTGCAAAGACTATTTTTACATCTGCCAGCAGCACGAGGAGGCACTGCAGCATATGGCACGCAGTCAATAGATACTCAAAACATTAACATTCTTTCTCCTGCCCTCCCTGCTCTCCTTCTTCACAATCCCTCTATTTTCCTGCAAGTCTGGTTCCAAACCCCAGTGTTTTTTCAAAACCTATGAGAAAAATTCACACATCCAAGACTTCCTGGAGCGATGTTAGTGAACACCATCCCTGCTCCACATCACAGCACTTCTTGCCGTGCCCTCTGTGGCAGAACACCTGAAAACAAAGCCCTGTAGCTGCATGTGGCAGCTACTATAGGTAGATTCAAATCCTCTTTTAAAAATAATAATAAAAACCTAGCGAAGCTCACAAACAGTTTTGGTTTCACACAAAGGGCAGCCCAAAATCTGGTTCAAGTCACACACGCTGTGGTAGCGCATGAGCCAGAGAGCTGAAAGTCTTTCTTGCTTAATTTCACCCCTTCTGTGGTCAAGATGAAGAATTAGTCGTCTTTGGCTAATCTGATGGCAATCAGCACTTGCTGTGGTGAAGGTGTGCAGTGAGAGCCTGCTGCTGGCACCCAGTTAATCACCCAGGCAGGGGCTCAGCCCTGGCAAACCCTGGCGCTCTCTCACGTCTCTGTATCAGCTCCACAGATCTAACAGAGGGAAGAGGTAACACATATTTATGGTGTCACCAGAGTCAATAGACAGATCTCTAAAATACACCCTGGGAGCAGTTCTGCTGAAGGAGAAGGTGATATGTTCACATCGACAGTTTCTAATCTACCATAACTATCCTCTATCTAAACTTTTGCTACACCGCAATAGCTATAAACAACAGAGACAATAAAACTTGCAGGGAGAAGGTTCCCAACAGCTCATCCCTCTGTCTTAGAGCAATATTTTAAAGACAAGATCAGATCTGAAAGCTCCCTCATCTTTGTCAAAACTCTCCTCCAGATCTGAACCCTGTGACTGAGACCATATTTTATAGTGACACTCGTTTTTCACATGCCACTGGCTTTAATTGTACACTATGTCCACCAGACAGTTGGCCAAAGGAGTGGAGGGTGAGCACATGCAGAGACCATTTCTTGCCTCCTGTGCTTGGTGCAGGCTGGTGGTAAGGAGAATTTTAACAGAAATATCCTAAAAATAAAATAAAAACCTAAAAATCTCTTCTGCTTACACTGGCTGTGTAACACTAAAGACCAAAAGTGACATTAAAGGGCAGGAGCAATCTGCTGCTTCCAGGCACTCTGTGACCAGTGAAGGCCTTGGAACGGCTCATTAGTGCTTCTTCAATAATGTATTCTGCATTGCAAGATTAATTGCAGCCATGTGCTCTGTCACACCCGCCACAGACTATTTAAGTTAACAATCCAATCAATAACCTTTCTCAAACAAAGGCAGAGATTATCTTGAGGAGAAAAAGAAAAAATAAGCAAAGACTCCTTTCTTAAAACAAATGTGAAATTATTTATGCAGAGTAAAAGAAATTTTCAGCCAGTTTCCCATTCTTTCCCTTATCTTTATGGTGTAGTGGTGAGCTTTTTAATCAATAGCATAATGAACACCCACAGGGCTCCTGGCTATATGGCATCAGAATTTATTCCGTAAAGAATTCAGGTCTTTAAACAACTCTAAATACATATTACAGATATAATGACCTATGGCACAGGAACCCCATCCAAAGAATGGAAGTTTCACATGCAAAGAAACTGCAGAATTTCCTCCTGCTAAGACTAAATAAGGATTGCTGTGACCACTGCCATCATTAGACAGAATTATTACTGTTATTCATACAAAAGAAGGGAAAAGCAACTTGTAATTCTAATAAGGAATATGATTTTATTGTCGTGATATAAAAATTTAGCCTTCATTTGCCTGTCTAGGAAGGCATGCTTACAGGCATGTAGTGTCAACCACAGATTAGAAAGGGCCCTTAAAAACCCAAACCATCCAAGCACACCCTGCCAGAATCCCAGGAAAAGAGTAAACTCCCAGAAAAAAAGTAAACATTACTAAGGGATGAGGATGGGGAGCTCTTGGCATCTTGCAACGTCCAGGAGTTATGATGCAGGACACATCCCTGCCTGCTCAAATGGAGGTACCCATCAACAGAAGCCTTCCAAAGTGTTTGTGCAGCAAGGATCCACGGCACCAACCCACCATGGTACCTCTGAGCTACAGGGAAGCAGGAATATTTCATTATAAAACACCACAACAGCTTCCCCAGCAGCCAAAACTGCAGGTGAAGAGCTCCTGTCCCACTCTCTCCAGCACAGAGCCCTGCTTGAACCCAGCTTCTTAAGAAAACCAACCAACCAAAGAAGTCTCATGCGAAGGCACCACTGGGTTTTATTACTCTTAGACAGAATAGGAGGAGAGGAAAGATTAGCACCATGAATTTCTACCTCCTGATGGAAATGAGGAATACTGGGAGAAGCAGGCAGGTTTCCAGCACCACCAACTCTGCTCCAGAAGTGAGTCTGAGAGGGCCCCGGGAGCTCAGTGAACAGGCTGGTCAGTCTGAATTGGTCAGAGATCAGCTTTCCTCTAATCTAACATGCCACAGCGTGCCAGTAATTGTGGAAGAATTAATGCCTTTAATAATGGATGGACCTCTGAAACCATTCGGCTGTAGAAGATCTTATATTATTTCATTTCCTGGCTCTATAGTCATTCTGGCCAGCATGGAGAGAGCTCAAACTGAGCCCCTGGAAAGGGCAGGGGCACTCTGCTGCATTAGCAGCCAGGACTGGTGCTCTGCTTCTCAGTACTGCCAGTTCCAGTGGAAAAAGAGACATAAATCACAAGCAAGTGCTGGAATATTCGGCACTGGTAGAAGAGAGCCTGCTCTAATTGCTCACCCAAGGGACAAATAAAAACCCTGTGCAGAAGAGCAGCTCAGTCCCAGTCACAGTTAGGCAGGTGTAATTGGAGTCAATGGGAAGGGAAAGCAGGACAGAGCTGTGTTTGGAGGCAGTTAAAGCTGGAGATCTCGAGGAAGCTATAAAATGGTGGGGTGTGGGGGGTGGCACTGGCAGCTTGCTCTCCTGCACTACCTGCAAACACCCAAGGGCACAGGGGGAATGAGCTCCTACTGAAATACCCCTCAGCTCAAGGCGCTCCCTGGGAAATTTGGTTGCCTGAGAAAAGTCTGCCCACCAGCTCAACTCGCTCCCAGCCACATAATTTCCCCTGAAACGTTTCTAACTATCAAGAGCATCAGGTAGGACAAAGAGCCTGGGCTCCAGAGGGTACCTCGAGAGCAGAGCTTGGCGCAAAGGCTGCTCATAAATAAAACGAAGGGTCGGTGCATACACAGACTCAGGTGCACCCAGGGAGATCAGCCACAGACCGGGCAGAGTGACCCTGTCTGGCATGGGGAGCTGGGTGGGATTCAGGGGTGACCTCCAGAGCACACAGAGAGAAGCCAGGAGAGGGATATTTTGGGGCATCCTAATGGTTTGAGAGTTAAATCACTCTCTCCCCACACACCATCCCCCTTAGGCTGAAATCTGCACCTCCACTCCATGTCTCCCAGGAGTTTGGGCTGGGGCAGATCTGGAGCAAAGTCTTGCTCCTCTGTCTACAACTCCAAGCCTGGAGTGAGGGTCCAAGCACACACCTGACACACAGAGTCATAGAATCGTTGAAAAAACGAGTAGATGTGGTGCTTCAAGACATGGTCTAGGGGTCAGGGAGATGTTGGCAAAGGTTGGACTTGATGATCCTACAGGTTCTTTCCAACCTGGATGATTCCATGATTCAGATTGGAAAAGCACTCTAGGATCATCAAGTCCAACTCTCATCCACACATTGCTCAGTTCACTGCAATGATAACACAGGAATAAGGCAGCAAACCATCTGGGCATTTGCAACCCAGGGTTCAGAAATAGCCTCCAACCTTCCAGCCGAAGGCAAAGCCCCACACCCACGATGTCCCATCCCAAAACCAGCCAGCACTCTGCTCCCCCCTCATCCAGACTGGCCCCCATTAGCCACAGTTGGCCGCTAGACAAAATGGCTATTTCTTGCCTAAGAAAAATACTGTGGAAGCACTCAAATAACCTCGCGCTGAAGCATCAGCTTGTTAATGCACTGGTAAGTCATGCCAGGGCTGTACAATTCCTGGGGGTGAATTAGGTCAGAGTGACCTCCAGAAAACCCACCAGGCTGCATCGCTGCGCGCCCGCCGCATTATGGGTAACGATCTGCTAATTGCCAGGAGGCACTTGGGCTGCTTACCAACACCAACAGGAAGGAAACCTGCCTGCAGGCACTGCACGGACTCCATATGCCAGGGACATCGCTCCTAATGACGAGAATAAACCCATTTATAGAGCGGGAACTGGCCGGGAGGACGGGCACCGAATGCTAATGCTGCCCAGCAGGTGCATCTCATGGGGGGCTGCTCCATGAGACACCCCCCCTCCCCCAAGCAATATTGCCTGGGCAAGTTCTGCATCTGGTTGTGCAGCGAAGTAGGGGTGAGGTGGATGGAGATGAAAATGGCAGTGGGAGGAAGGCTGCTTATCCAGACAAGTTGAATCATCACAACCTGGAAAGCCAACACCCCCTTTGCCCGGGGGACATTTTCGTTACCCTTCAACAAACTGCAGTGGAAAAAAACCTCCGGCGCGGCTCCGACCTCGTCGCTATGCGCTGCAGGCTCCCCAGCCAGGCCAGCTCACACACCACAGAGCTTTCAATCAACTGGCAGGCTCACTAAACCCTTTCAAAATGAGCAACCAAGCAAAAATACTTGGTCATAAACACTAAAAATAGGAATGGAGGATTGGGGTTTTGTTTTGCTTTCGAACTTGGTGGAGCCAGTTCTTCCTAGAGCATTAAATCCACCTCCCTGGCAGTCCATTTAGAACATCTCCTCCCCCCCTGGAAGAGCCAAAATCCTCAGCTATAATGAGAGGAGTGGGGTGGTATTTAAAATGCTGGGAAACGCAGCCTGAATAGCCTTCTGCAAGAGTGTTAAAATGTTATGGAGAGTTAAAACCCTCCATAAACCAAGACACCAGCTCTGCCCTTCCTCCCTTCCCTTTAACCTGAACAAGGACCCTGCTACCTGCTCGAACCCACATCTGCTGGTCCTTCCCCAGTGTTCCTGGTGTTAAACTGCCCGGCTAACACAGACAGACAGACAGACAGACAGCAGCACGTCTGCAGGGATGCCCAGTGCTGCTCAGGGTACCCATGTTATCAAAGTAGCACTTAAAAAGACCATCTCCAGCATCTTCACACTGACCCAACAAAGTGTGTCTAACTCAAGCTGGTGGTGGCAGTGGACAGGACACATCGTTGCCCCAAGGTTCTCCAACTGGAGCTTCTCCACTGGGATTACAAGGGAGAGCATGACAGAGGCAATGCCTCAAGATGTGGTCACCTCTTTGCTAAAAACAAGCCATGTTCACCCAGTTGGTTTGGTGAGCACCAAGACAGCCCCCCTGCACCACTGTGGTCCTCCTCAAGCACCAAGGACTGCAAGGAGAACTTCAGGGGTGGCTTCACCCATGAGCCACAAAACAACCATCCCATAAAAGTAACTGTTGATTGAAAATGGAGTAGGCTGGGTTTACACTGATTATTAGGACACAGGAAAGGGAAAAAGGAGTATTACTGATCTCTGGACAAACTTTCTTCCTAGAAAGGTTAAGGAATAACTCTAGACCACTTCCCTGCCAGCACAGTTCCAGAAATTTCAAATCAAATGGCAAAACTCCAGAGAAATTCTTGCAATGTCATTTTAATATGAAACACACTTAACTAGGCAGAAGACACCAATGCCATTGCATAGGCAGTGACCTCACTGCTGTTACATGAGGCAACCAAGCATCACCCAGGTAAAGAAACCCAGCACATGATGGGCAAATGGTTGGTAACACACGACAACACTGTAAATGCAAGAGGTCTGACTGCCCCACACAAGCATCATTTACTCTGTTGCTCACGTGGCTGGATATCCAGACACAAGTAGAACTGCTTCACTCAACTAAACACAAATAAACCCCATTTGGAGCAAGTTACTCCAGTTCCTGGTGGATTTCAAGGAACCCTTTCAGCTGCTAACAGGTCACACTCTCCACACACACTCCATTCTTTGTCATGCAGGGCAAGAAGCTGGAAAAATCCCATCAGCTACTGATTTCTTCCCTTCTCCACTAGTTAAACCCCCTGTTTGGTTGGGAATTTAAGTGCCAATTGAGATTTCATCAATAAAAGCAGCCGCTTTTCACTCCCCCATCAAAGTCCCAGCAACATCAATATCTAGAGGGAAGTAAGAGCTGTAACTGCACCCTGCAGAGCACCAGTACATGCTCAGCAGGGGGGAGTGAAATGTCTCCATTTACTCTCTAAAAAATGCAATTTCAGGGTGATCTAAACATCAAGAGTGAAGGAGAGAATTTGGATGAAGTCATTTCAGTCGGAAGCAAGCAGGAGGAGAGAAAGGGTTAAGAGGCAGCAGAGGGAGAAACTGATTTTTCAGAAGGGGTGAGACATTCTTCACAAACGTGAAGTTGGAATCTCATTGTGGAGCAGCACCTTGCTTCTAAAGTGAGCTCCATGGAATGAGGAGAGGGGAAAAGTACTCACAATTGAGATGTTTCATTCAAGGCTGTGCACACTTGGCAGTGTGGCTTCATTGAGAGAAAGAGAACATCTTCCCTTTCAAATCAAACCCAAATCTTTCCTCCTCACCATGGTGTTTTTCAGCTCAGTTAGTTGAACAGCCTTGTTGAGTAACTGCCCAACAAAATGCTGCCAGAGACACCAAAACTGTTGGATTTTTTAATTTGGTTTTTCACTAGAAAAACACCAGATTAAAATCCATGAGCTGTTTTCTCAGAGCTCACCAAGACCTTCCACTCCAGCTCAGCCAACTCAGAGTGCAGGTCATGCTTCAACCTGTAACAGGTGAGCAGCGTTGCTTCAACCTACACAACTGGTACTAAATATCACATCAGATTAAACCAGAAATTAGCTCATTCCACCACAGTGAACACAAATGTTCCTCATTAAACCACTCACGGTCCTGCTACTTTTCAGCACCAGAGGAATTGCTTAAGGGAGCCTATACAAAAGTAGAATATTATCCTATTTAATGTCAGAAAATGATCTTCCACGGTACCACAGGGATCTGTGAGACTTCTGACACTGCTCTTAGGAGTGGGACTGTTGCTCAATGGTTCTGTTCATGGTAAAGAGGTTGGGAAGTCCTCTCCTACAGCCTGGTCTGACCAGGTTCTGGGCACCCAAATTCCTCTCACCTTTAACAGATGTCGAGGGTGTTCATCACCTGCAATGTTCATTATTAGGTGGGATCCCATCACCCATGAGATGCTTGGTGATTCTCAATGATAGCTGAACCAAGACTAATGGGGACTAGTTCTTCACAGAATGTCAGCCCTGTGAGCATGTAAACAGTCACAGAGGAATCTAATGGGTGCAGATGGCCTGAGGAAATTCTCCAATTATTTCTTTCGGATCACTAAGTACTTGTAAAATCTCACCCTTAATGGAAATGAAGAAGGGTTCTTGAGAAAGCTAATTAATGAAGTAGCTGATCTGGCCTTGCACGGGAAATGAAGCTCCCTAACTCAAGGAAGGTCCTCTCCAGGTGAAGGAATACATGGCTCTGGACCATGAGGATGCCTGAAGAGTACAATAGCAATTTGAATTGAACCTAGAGAGTTTGTGGACAGTTAAAAACTCTCCAAGCCTCCAGGCTGATGGACACATCCAGAGACACAGCCCATGTGGAAAGACCTGTAAAGAGATGGGACCTGTTCCTTAAGAAGCCCAAACCCAGATATCCCAGCAATGGATGAGACTTCTGAGCCAAGATCCTGCTGTAGAATCCACTGCACCATAAAACAAGTTGTTGAGCCTGAGGAAAAGGCTGGAGAGAATTTTGGGCTGTTTAATGCATTGAAGCCACTCCCAGCAGAGCGCTGATCATGTGAACCATGTAAAGTCCACTGCAGAAGTGCTACATGAACTTGAAAGCCATGTCCCACTGGCTATCTGACACTAAAATAAAGGTACCTCTTTAGTGACCACACAGCTTTCAACTATTTCCCACCCAACAACTTCCCCTCACCTTGGAGAGCTGACCTCAACACTGACTCCTGAAATTAGCACATGAAGAAGTTAATGGCTGTTGGCTAATGAAAGAAATCCAAATTAGCAAGCTAGGTCTTCAGCAACGCTTGATAAAACTCTCTCTCCAGCTTATTTAAAGCCTCTAATTTTTCAAAAACGAAGGCTCTACCATAAAGATTTGGTCACGTTCATTCTCTTCCTCCATCCCACAATAAAGCCACCGACACCAGGACACTAAGAGCAAAGACTGAAGAAACAATGAGAAGGAGCTTCAGCCCAAGGGAAAAATTACTCTTAACACCCGTGCAAACCTAGAGATAAACCAGAAGGTCTCACTGAGAATTGGAAGATGAACAACACCGAGAAATGAAACTCCACTCCAAAAAACCAAACACTTGCAGTAAGACATTGAAGGATGGTGATGTCTGTTCTTCTCAAGAAGTGCCATCCATCAGCTGGAATCCCAAAGGAGTACCCCTCATCCCAAGAGCTTCAGCCCACCACCAAGCTTCACCGTTCAAAGTGTTCAAAGCCTTTTCCACAGTTGGGCTGCAGGCCATTCAGAGCTACCACAGCTATCTGAGACAACATTAAACAAAATGGTTTCTAATTATATCCTGGATGGCAACATTAGCCACAACACTGTGCTCCAGAAATCTGTGCTGTTTTAAAGGCCATCCTTCTCCCATCATGGTGCACACCCCATGGAACTGTGAATTACAGGCTGCAAGGACAAAAAGTCATCAAATAACAGATGATATGGTAAAAGTTTCTCACACACACAGCGAGAGCATTTGCTGAAACAGAACAAAATGCAGTCAGGTCTTAAAAACATACTGGTGAAATTAAGATGGCACAGGTGGATGGCTCTGAAGCTTAAGCCATTAAAATCAAAGACAGGACTAAACTGTGGCAAAGGAAATACAATTTTACAGTAATTTCCAAGGGACAATGGAGATCTTGAACACCTCAAGCCACAGCTTGGATAAATCCCACCAAAGCTAAGTGGAGTAGCCACTGTTTATGTGCTCTGCTACGTGGATGCTTTAAGTAGCTGAAGTCCTACTTGGCTATCTTCAACACTGGAGATGGGATGAGGTACAGAGAAGTTAATGTCATTGCTAATGAGCATTAAAAGCTTGGGTTTGGAGAGGAAGGGTTATAGGGGTTTTTATCATCTGTAGGCTGATGGATCTGATACAAGTAGGGCTCACAGCTCCAGGATGCAAATTTAATGAGGGGTTTTTTTCCAGATTCTGGGCAAAAGTTTGGAATAGATCTTTAATCAGTGCAATATTTTAGTTCAGGTCAAAGCAAAGAAGCCAATGCTGTTTTCAGCCCATCCAGAGAATCATAGGAAGTTTTGGGTTGGAAGGGACCTCTAGAGGTCACCTAGTCCAACCCCCCTACAATAAGCATTTCTTAAGAAGAATTCAATAAGAATTTCTGCAAAAACAAAATTTTCCTTTAGACCATTTCTATTTCCAGGCCTTAAAAAACAAACAAAAAAAGGCACCAAAAAGTTCAAAGTAATAAGACTTATGCAGGGCTGTTCTCTGGAGCCTGACAGCCCGTAACAATAGCTCTGCTGTGGTGGGAAGGATCCCATTTATCTGAACAGGGTGTTGACAGACATTCATAAAGCCCAATTTCAACGTACACTTTCACTCCTGGTTACCTTAGCAGAAATGTCTGGCTTGGCTCCCTACATCCATGACACTGGGGACAATGAAAATGACACTGGAGTTGGAATGGGAGATGACCTATTGAACAAGAAAACTGCACTGATGCCACAAGTAGTTTCCTTCTTTCTTTTCTTCCATTTTCCTGTCTTTGATTTGTCAGCTTTCAGCTTTGCCCTCAGTCCAACCTCACATCTGGGTCTCCCTGTCCTATGTAGCAGAGCAGAAAGCTCAAGAAGAGCTAGGAGAAGAACAACAAAAGCAGCAATAGCTGGGGGCTCAGGATCTGTCATCACAGACCCTCCCTCCTCACTCTGTTCTGGGGAAGGAGAAGATGATTAATTGACCCTTGTGAAACCCCTATGGAAAAGTTTTGTAGGTCTGCAACTCAGACTATTGTAAGAATATCTGAGAGCAAATTGCAGAAAGGAAGCTGGAAGATGCTAGGAGGGGCTTTAAAGCCAGCAATCCTACCACCCAGGATGGCTTCTAAGGAGGGCATCATAGCTACCTTCTCAGCAGGGCTCAGAAACACCGTTAGCACCTCGTCCCCCCTTTTCAGCTGCCTCTGGTCCTCAGTGACCAACAGGGCAGAAGGAAGGAAAGATCTTTTTAGCCTCAGAACAGTTGAGTAAAACCCACTAAGGAGTCCATGAGCTGCTCTATCACATCCCAAACAGGTTCCCACAGTGACTGAGGACAGCAAAAGGAGCTGAAACTGCCTTTTGGTTTCCTCCTTCCTCCAACAACTTGGCCAAAGGCCTTGCCCAGGTAAAGGTAAGGTCTGAAGGCAAGCAGTGAAGTTCTCAAGTCATATTCACCTGAAGAAAGAGTGAAGAAACAAAACACTAACGGAAATTAAAATGACACATTAAAAAATAAAACTTTACAGGGAAAGGCTACAAAATAAGAACAAAAATAGTTAATTCTCTGCACACCCTCTGTCTCACACAACTGTTAAAAATGAGGCAGGTAGGAGCCCATCTGTACCACTCAGTACAATTCCTAGATTGCCCGACTGGATTCATTCCTAACATGTTCTTTAGGACTTATTTGTCATTTAATCTGCTGGAGGGGCAGAGTTCACTACTCTAAAGGATCTGTCCCCACATCAGAAGAACTCCTAAAAGCAACACCTCAGCTGCTATTTTTGCAAGCAGCTGCCAAAGTAAAAAGGTCCATCTATAGCCTCTACTGGAAGCAGAGAAATTGATGGGAAGGCAGAGGAAAGGCAACAGAGCTTCATAAAAATGACAGCAGGCCTATTAGGGAAGAGGACACACAGAGTTTCCTAAATAGATGGCATCTGATCTGAAACAGCATTTCCTCTTTCTCCTTCCATCCCGTACAGTCACACGACTAATCTAATGTGTGGAAAGGGAAAGGGGGGGTTCGTGCCTGCACTGTGAAATGCAGCCAAGAGAACCACAGTTTCCAGTTACTCCAGTGACTGGATTAGAAATGGCAGAGGCAGGGTCAGGAATCCTTAAGGCAATGTCACTAAAATCTATACGAAAAGCTCTCATACGATTTAGACTCCACATTTGAATCTAAATTAACTTAATGCAACTCTATTAATGTCACGGAGAAGGTTATTAAAATACAAACACATTTAGGAAGATCTTCTAGTATCACCAAATGATAGGAAGCACTCTCAAAATGAGCCCTACACAAAAGCACTGTGGGATCTCCTGCCTACCTTCACTAGAGCAAGCAACAGGACCAGTTTCTGCAGTCCAGTGAATGGAGAAGAGAAAGTAAAAGAGAGAAAGGAAGAGAATCCATGATTAGCACCATGCTTCATTACAAAATACGAATCAAAATCCAGGACAAAAGTCATCATTTACAAAATGGAAAAGGGAAACAAAATCAATAGAGGAGGAAGTTTTATTTTAAGCTTCAAAGAGAGTATTATAAACAATGGAGAGCTTAGAAAAGTTTATGTACAAGTACGTTATTCAACATGTCTTTTCAAAAGAAGATTACTTGCACTAAAAAAGACCTTGTGGAATTGGGTTGCTAAAGTAATATTTACAGAGGAATATACAGTAGGGACGTTGGAAGCAGAACTTTTATTTGGAAGGAGTATTACACAAACTGAACACAGACCCTACAGTTTGCAAACCTTCATTACAGTTGTGTGTCGTGTTATATTTTGATGAAATAAAATTTGATTTCTTTCTTTCCTCTAGAGGCAGTTCACCACTGCAAGTTTAGAAACCAACAAAACCAAACCATCTTGCTAAAGAGCCCAATTAGGACATCAATTTTGTCATTTAACTTAGTGGGAGCTGGTCTCAGACCTACCAGCTATCTCACATGGTTGTTTTGTGTTCATCTGGGGAGGAGCAGGGGAAAGGGAAGGGAGAATAGGCCAAATAGGACAAAATCTGCTGCTACTGACACATGGAAACCTCTCAATGAAGTGAGCTTGAGTTTTAGATGTGCAAGAAGCACAATGCAGGATCAGGCTCTCTGGCAGCTCCACCTAGTCAGGAAGCACTTTTTGTAGACAGCTTTTTTCACCCTGAAAGTCAACACAAACCACATGAACAAAACCACTTTTTCTATCTCTACCCTGGGTCTACACCACTAGGAACCCCTGGCACCCCTGTTACAGCAGAGAAGCTCATCTCAGAGCCAAGTCCAATACCCTTCTCCTAGGACACAAGGCTGCCCTGCACCCTTGCTAGATGGCATCACACATGACAGTGAACAGTCCTGTGCTACCCACTGTGAGCAGATCTGGCAGCCAACAAAACCCTCCAGTGCTGGTACGAAGCAGAACACCTCATTCCACTGAGAAGACAGCTAACAACTCAGAATCCAGGACGTGAACGTCCCTCACGCTGCCTTGCAGGACAGTTTAAGATGGTGGCTGTGGGAACTCAATGGTCTTCTCCTGCTGAGCCACCCTTGTTGCTAACTGCTGACGTGCAGGGGCACCTGTATGCTTGTCAAAGTCCACTACCACTTAAGAAAGGGCTGAAGCACACAAGGTTTCCACACATGGCATGATCCTTGACTCCAACGGGAAGCTCCGTGCCAAGAGCAGTTGAACATTTAGATGCTTCCCTTACAACCAGCTCACAATCAGCTGTGGAATCACCAAAGCAGAAGATAAGACTAAAATTAACAGAGCTGCTTTCCTGTTCCAAACCCCCTCTTTCAGCAGAAGTATTTCACAGAGTTGCTCAAGAGCAAACCTCTTTTACTGTGCAGAAGAGCCACATCAATCCTACTGGGAGAAGACAGTCCTTTGAATTGGACACAAAATCTGGTAACAAAATAATCCAGCCACCGAGCCTGGTCTTTGCTATTTCAAGAGTTTTTGTTCAGATTTGTGCCTAAACACAGTACAGCAAAGTAAGTTTTAAGCATCTAACAGGATAGTATTATTAAGGAGAAAGTAAAACCAGAACAATCTTCACTTACCACATCCAATTTGCAAAAAACAAAGATACCCAGCACATGTATGAATGGCTTCTTTAAAGTAAGAGAGAGAGCAGAGTTGATCTTTATTTTCATTATTTAAAAAAAGTTTTTTCCTTAAAGTAAATATTCAGTCTTTATTTTACATTAAGTGCTTTTTAAAATTTCATGTCTTCACAAAATTGCATTTAAAATCTGAAGTAAAATGTATTTCAAACAAAAATACTGTGCAACTTCAGCACTTCTTTTCTCTCTTAAATATCGAAATAAATAAAATAGTTAAGTCTTTCTTTCAGTTTGTTTGTTTTTCAGTCAGTTCTACTGTAGATCAATTCCAGTTTGACCTGGGTTTATACACACGCTTAAAAGAAAGTGAAATCAAGACTTTAAAAAACTTCTTTGTATTGCACCAGCTTAGGGCATCCCCAGAACTTCTCTCAACAGTTGGCAGACGACTTCCCACAGTCCAGGCTCCTGTGCCAGATGAAACACGGGTATGGAAGGGTCAGGGCAAGGAGAGGAGAAGTATCAAAGCATCCTGGCTTCTCTCGGCCTTCTTCTGAAATGTCTTGCTTGAAGGATGCTGGAGTCCACGAGGGCAGCGCTGACTGCAGAGGGAAAGGCAAAACAAAGTAAAACTAAACAAACTCAGACAACAAAAGCAAGCGTTCAGAAAAGAAAAAAAAACAACAGAAGAAGCACAAACCAACCTTCCAACACTGCTTGTGTTCTAGTTCTTTGAAAATAAAGCTCAACAGACTCAGTTTCAACTGACCAAGGGAGCCACAAATGAATACAAAGCAAAGAAATAGGATGTGAAGATCCAAAAGAAAGGCACCAAACGCTGTCAATCTGTACTCTGAACATCATTAAATACCCTTCATCGTTCACTCTAGATGGCTGTCGCTTCACTAGAGATTAAATTCTTTGCTGATGAGATCCTGTTCTGATTACCTTGCTATACGACTAATTATTTGTACAGAGCCAGCAGTGTAGCAGTGCTGCACAAAAGACATTTTCAGAAGTCTGACCAGTACACATAAGGTGGCAGCAATGTGAAAACTTCTGGCAATAAGTGAAAGATTGCATTTTGCATTGCATTTCATCCATGAATTGACTAAGCCACACACTGCCAAGCTCCTGAGCAGCATTAGATAGCCAATAAAATAATTTCTTTATTTCCACACAACGCAAATGCCGCCTCCCATGTCTTCCCCACACCTCTCATATCACTTCTGGATGACACAGAGGTCCAAAATCTTAGGAGCTGCCAGTGACCAAAAGAATAGCCCAAAGATAAGAACTGGCAGCATCTCCTTAACAGGACTTGAAATCACAACAGTAAGGGTGGGGGTGTTCAAAGGTTATGACAACTTCTCTTCTCTGAAACTGGCAGCTTAACATTCATGGAAATACAGACAGGGACATTAAAATAGTTCCGTCCCAATCCCAGTATTCTATGGTATTTATACAGGTTGGGGTTTTTTCAGCCCTGGTAGCTATCTGGCAAAGAGAACAAAGGTTGGTGGGGTTTATTGTAATGGCTCAGTCAGCAAAAATTCAGCCTGGCCACATTCCTGCACTGTGAGGGTCTGTCAAAACAACCCCGTGCCAGCACGAACACACGCGTGTGCCTCATACTTTACATACACTCGTAGCTACAAATTTTCTATAAATAAGGAAAAATCACGGAGAATAAGACGTGGGTGTTTATTGGAAACATCTACATATGTTGCAGCACAAAACACACTGGGTGGATTTTGCAGTTTTTATAATGACGACTCCCAGTGGGGTCAATACAATGTTTGCTTGAGGAACGGATTCAGTAAAACTGCTTTTGCCAGGGGGAGGGGGCCAACTGCATGAGGAGCCAGGCTTTGAAAGCTCCAGAGTTTGATGGTATTTGATTTATAATTTTAGGGCCCACCTCAAAATAAGACTGAACCAAAGAAAGGCAAAGCAGGGAGGGGAGAAGGCAGAAGAGCCCCAGCAAGCCCTGGGTGAAGTTCTCATTTGCTCCGTGCATCAGCAGGCAGCAAACTGAGGCTCTGTCTTCAATCAAGAGCCCAAGCTGAGGTCTGCAAGATGGCAAAGTGGAACTCAAAAATGAATAACTAATGTAAAAGCTCAAAGGCAAAAACAATGCGGGGAGGGGATTCTAATAACACATTCTGCTGAAACAAATGGCCAGCTCAGAGCTTGTCTACACCAGGCTGGCAAGCGCATTAACAGGGAGGTTCCGCTCAATAAAAGCAATAGCTAAGAAAGCCCAGTGCTAATCCTTCTGAAGCCAGTGGCAAAGTTCTCTCTGGGCCTTGTTTCACCAGCCTAGGTCCATCATTCATGACCTTACCACAGATGCACAATGTTATTCCAAGCCCCACTGCATATATAAGAAATAAATATCCAACCCACAAAACTTCAGGGGGGGGAGCTCGGGTGGAGGGAAGAGATGCGAAGTGAAGCAAACCAGATCCCAGTCCCATCCCTGTTCTGCCACATGCCTCATGGTCTGCTTTTACTTTTTAACTGTAAGGCCAGAATTCCGTATTTTCTTAAGGTTTTCTCAATATATATTATCATGCTTAAAATTTTATACTGTTTCCAAGCCAGAGCTGAGGTCTATCCCTGCTAAAACGTCAACTAATTAAGTGCCACCAAAGGGAACATGCTAATGACCAGTACACACTCTAGGTAGCCTTTCTTCCCCTTAGACATGCTCAAGCAGCACCTCACTTCTTTATTTCTCCTGCTATGAGTCAGTTTGCAGAAGATGGCTCAGGAAATTATGTGTCTTTTGGTACATGGCTTGTGTGGGAACACAGAAGGGCATGGAGTGACCAGACAAGGGGTGATGGCTTTAAACTGAAAGAGTGTAGATTCAGATTAGATGGAAGGATGTTCTTCCCTGTGAGGGTGGTGAAGCACTGGCACAGGTTGTCCAGAGAAGCTGTGGATGTCCCCTCCCTGAAGGTGTTCAAGGCCTGGTTGGATGGGGCTTTGAGCAACCTGGTCTAGTGGGAGGTGTTTTTGCCCGCAGTGGGGGACTGGAACTAGGTGATCATTAAGGTTCCTTCCAACCCAAATCATTCTGTGATATGCTTCAGAAGAATCTTTGGACAGCCTTGTGCTAACCTTCCTCTAATAAGAAGGATGTCTTTGGAGGAGGACTGGAAAAGCCAGACTTGTGATTAGTCGAAGGACTGCACCTTCAAAGATGTTCTTATGAAGCTCAGAACAGCCGGTCTCATTGAACTGCTGAAACCACTGGGGAATAGAGAGCACCACAGTTCTTTCAGATTTCAAAGAGGACTCTATTTTCTAGGCACAACCCGGAATTCAGATTGAAAACTCTCTTCATGCCTTCCTAGTTTGGTTTGGGACTTCTGTGTCTTTGAAGATACAACTGACACTGTGCAGTTTCCTCATTTCTGACCTGGTTATGCTAGTGTCATTTTTTTTTTTTTTTCTTTCATTGCACTTATAAAATATCCTTCTATATATTTTCTGCCTCATTAACATTGTCACCTTCCCCTTGCCCATCTGAGAGGGTCTCATGTAGCAGCCCCTTTGTTTTCATCTTTAAATTATGAGCTACCAACCTTCTTTCCCTGTTTCCAGGCCTCACTCCAGCAGTACCTGCCCTGAGAAGATTTCATTTCCCTACCAATGCTCCATTCAATATTCAATGTTAACAATACTTTACAACCTAGCTCAAAAAAAAATCCTCTTTCAGCCTCCATCTCTACCTCTGAATTGCCTCATTATGATTGATGCCTTCCTATTGTCGGTACCACACCACTGAGCCTGCTGGACTAAACTCACATAGGCCATCTCCATCTAATAAGACATCTTGAGGAATTCAAGGACTCCTCTGCTGTCCATCATGATGAATTTATTTCACCTTCCTTCCTCTCTCAGGACTAGATTGAACCAGTGACCATCCACGGGCGCATTAATGGTATAAATAACAGTGATGGATATTTTTCTGTGCCATCTGTAATAAATGTCATCTGGCAATTTTTATGAGCTCTGGGAGCTGTTGTGGCTTTTTTCTGAGGGTCCCCAGTTGTCACAAAGCTGGGCGGTTAGGTTGCGAAAGGATTAGGGCTCTATGCATTGTTATAGGGGCTGCATTTGTGAAACTCCATCAAGACTTAACGAATTAGGGACATCTGATTATTGTTTGGATTCCAAAAGAGCCCAGAATGTGTTAGGCATGGTTCACAAAAGACAATGGGAAGGAATCCACTCGGAAAAAAATTCTGGTTAGAGCATGCCTATTCTGCAGCTCATGGGGTGAGTGGAGCTCTCCAGAAAGATCTACCTGGGTAGGTGTTAACCAGCTAGTCCAGGTGCTGTGAGGACTAGAGAGCTCAGGATGGGTGGGTAAATACAGAGCTTAGTAATTGCTGAGCTTTGTGGCCCCAGTGACCAGCTGGCTGGCTCCAAGTGTGCCAAGCCTACACCTCTCAGGCAGAAGGTAGACAAAGGAAAGCTGAGCTCTCTTCAAGCCCTTGATAATTCAAGTCTTGGTTACTCCTGTGAGCCTCTCCCTGTCAAAGCACACTCTGAGTGTATCCTGAGGAACACTGGATAAAAGTTAAACTCTTTTCTTAACCTTCTAATCTGCGTGAAGTGACTGCTACGCGGATGGAGAAAGCAGATGTAAGATGGATGCAAGAAATCATGTGGATTTGGCACATTTCTAGGTATTCACACCCTTTCTATTTTCCCTGTTGTTCATGTGGGTACATCACAGGGTAGCAAGGAAAAAAAATAAGTTTACAAGGAAGAGAATGTAACAGTAATGCCACAAATGTAAGTGCAGGGACTGAAGGGCAGGAGTAGCAGAAGAAATCAATTTGGACTTCATTTTTTAAAACCTATAACATTTCAGGTTTGTGGCATTTCTTTCAGAACTGGGAACAACTCCACTTCTGGACCAGATTCTGCTCTCAGTTACATCAGCATAAATTCAGACAAGATCCACTGGGTTTTACTGATCCTACTCTTTGCTTACAAGAAGGTGAGTATGGAACAAGTGAGGCCACAGTGCCTCACACAAGGGCTAGTGCCACCCATTCCTGGTTGGGAAGTGTCTTCCATCTTGACTTCTGTTGCTCTTTATTTATTTTAATGTCTGCATTACCTGTATGTGTGTATGTTTCTGCATACATACATTTTTGATATATGTTTGCACACACACACATATAAAATGATACAGATAGGCAAACTAAGTCCTAACTCTTTCAGGGATTTTGGAAAAGCAGATGCCAGGATGCCTGTGCCTCACCCCTGGAAACCATCTGAACTTTGAGCTTTTTAGTGAATACAGAAGAATGGCAAAATACTATGAATTTATCTTGGGTTATTTCAGAGAAAAAAGGGCTGGTTGTGGAAGGAATGAATGTTTTTATCAGTTAAAGTGCACTTCTCATTGAGAGTGTTAGGTCAAAATACCATTGATTTGACACTTGATCGATTATAATACACCAGCAGGAACAGAACAGCAACAGAAAACTATTATCAATATGGGGAGAGCTTAAAAATGGCTTTCTCCTGGCAGGTGTGCCTGGCTCTGGCATCGCTGTCCTACGGTATAAACACACAGAGGTATTTTGGAAGGGTTTGTGACACCATTCTGAAGGCAGGTTATTCATGTCACCTAGACACCAGTTAGCAGGTATTCTGCATTTACACCCACGTAGCTAAAAGCAGAATCTGTCCACAGCTAAAGTGAGCAGTAAAAAAAGCAGAGATTGGATCCTTTCTCTTTTTTTTCCTATGGTTTATAAGGGGGGGAGGAAGCTGAAGGAGCTCCCACAGGCAGCATTGTACTAGTCCAGCAAAAGAAAAAGGAGAGAAGGAATCCATTTGGCTAGGCTTCTTTCCTGCATTACAACAATATATACCCAAAGTCTTCACTGCAAGGCTCAGATTTTCATTCTGGTATCAAAACCACACCCCTCCCGCTTAAGGGTTAGGCACTGTCCAGGGAAATGTCTATTTTGCCTCTGATGGGTCATGATTTCACCCTCTTTGGCATTATACACATCAGTAAGAAGATACCCTTAGAATCTAATCTTGCTCCTGCTCCAAGGAGATTTTTGCCTGCGTTAGGACAGCAAAAGGTAACCTAGACACTGACTCCTCCTGAATCCCTCCTGACTGTCCACGAGGCTGGATCCTGCTCCCACAGAACTTCCAGGAGCTCCACCAGGGCTGTGAGTGTGGCGCATACTCATAACCCAGTTTAATCCAGGGGACTTGCTCCCACAACAAAGCTCAGTCAAGCGTCTGTTGAAAATCCAGGGCACAGAGATTTCACAATTGAGTGACAGACATTTCAGCTCGGACATACCTTTCAAATCCTGCTGCATGTTTCCTCCTTTCTGGGAAAGTCGCTGGGAAGGGAGCCACTCTCTTCTCCATTGCCCTTGGAACTTTAATGAGTATTGCTTTGGTTTATTTCAAGAGAAGCTATTGAAAAGCAAACAAAGTGTCTCACAAGACACCACAGAGAGAAAAAACTGGGCGACACAGGAAAAAAATGCTGTGAATTAAAATTGAAAAATGGAAAGAAAAGTACAGGTGAGGTATTTTTCCATATCATTTCTTCCATGATTCTGCTCCTCCATCTGTTTTGTCTTTGACATCTACGACTTGCCATTCCAATTCCATCCCTATGCTTGAAAATTGCTGTCCTTGAAGTGAAAAGTGAAGGAAAAGAAAAAAACCAACCAAAACCCCAACAAAAGTAGAACGGAG
>VYZX01028764.1:477354-621465 GCA_013401335.1 Brachypteracias leptosomus | reverse complement strand
CCTCAACGACATAGCTCGGTAGGACTGTGGCAAGGAAAATAAATAAAGGATCAGTTTTGCTTTCAAAGGAAAAAAAATAACTCTACAAACCACACGGGTGCCCATAGCTACGGCAGCGAAAGGGGTAATCATGTTTTCCTCTCTTCCAAAGACATAAAAATATTTCTTCCCGTTGACTTAGATCAATTTTAAGAGATGTTTAGACCGTATCAGTAATTAGACACCGTTAGCTCTAAGCACAATGACTGTCCTTCAGACTGGCATCAACTGCCACAAATTTACTGCTGTAGAAACATAACCCACTAGAATGTTCATCAACCTCAGGACTACTTTTTACCCCTGTCCTTCACCTGATCCTGAAGAGTTCCCTCCGTAGACAAAATTAAATACATTTTGAAGACTAAGTGAAAGCAAACTAAATAAATGCTTTTATTCCAATTTCATGGCATCTCCTTCAAAAATAAAGAAAAACCCCAAAGAAATATATACAGTTCAACAACTAGAACAACTAAGATGAGAAGTGACCTGTCTTGGGGAACACTGTAAAGTTGAAATGTGTGTGAGTCAATCCAGCTTTCAATATGGAACAGAAAATTCTCCACGCAGGACATCAACAGCAGCAACAACAATGACAAAAAGAAGACTCTTTTAAAGAGAAGTCAAATAACTGAAATCTGTGAAACTGAGGTTTATTTTCTCCCTCAATCAAACATGTTATGTGATTAACCATATAGCCTCCAAATTCCCTCTTCGGGAAAGATAGAGAAAAAGATCTCTTGTGCCCCAGGAAAACCAAAGTGTGAGATTTTAGGGAACAGCTATTTTATTATTCAAAAACAGTAGCATGGTATTAAGTAACCAACTGTTTGGCCCCTGCTCCAGCTACAGGAATCAGCCATATAACAAGTACACTGCATTGCTTGAGACACGAAGAATTAAATCCTGTTCACCAAAGGAAAATGGACGTAACAAAATAATTGGCAGATGAACCACCTTGCAGAGATATGATCTTACTGACTTTGTGAATGGAAGAAATAATATAATTTCCATGACCTCTCTTTCAGTATAATGAAAGTGTTCTCCATTATCAAGAAAGAGGAAGATGGCAGCCACCAAAGAGGTTTCATTGTTTCAGTTTAGAGATTAGTGTGTGGTTGTACCTTAATCACTGTCATCACACAGCAGTCACAGCACTGCAGACTCCTCTGAACGACCCAGGTGGGTCAGAATTTGTACAAGGATGGCTTTTAATGGAACTGATTTTGCACAATTTAGGTTACATGCCGATCCACTTGTTCTATCGCAGTAAGGAATCAAAGGGAATTAATGTATTTGTGTTACACTCTGATATAATCACCATAGCAATGTTTAAATAGCAAAAAACTATGGATCCGTCTCACTGTGCTGTATCAGGTCAATGCTGAAATGAGTTATATTGAGCTATAACAATCAAGGGGAAGGGCAATGATCTTCCAAGATGGCACCACAGACCCCATGAGCTTCCCCCTTCAGTTATTAAGAAGCAAACACACATACACTAAACATCCATGCCCCTGACTCTACAGCATTCGTAAGGATGCCCCTGGAGAAAACCAAAGGTCCTCTGGTGACCAGTCAGTATCACTTCAGAACATCTTCAGAGGTCACAACAACTGCAGAAGGCAATGTGTCCACGAGAGTCAAGTCTTGCTCCCACTGACTGTGGCAAGAGGCTTACTATGAATTTCAGCAGGAGCATAAAAAAACCATTCCCTTGTCAGGAGAACACTCCACATCGCATTCCAGCCACCACACAACAGACATCTTTCAGTGACTACAGTACAGAAGGAGCAGCAGCAATACTGAATTTCAAGGTCTCTCTGGTTTTCAGCTTTCCATAGGATGGTCTTATCACCACTAGTATCACCACTGTCCAGAAACATCACAACTGGAAACTTGGACCAAAGCTGGAACATACCGTTGTTAAAGGTCTCCCATTCCCTCTACCACTGCCACCACCTCCCACATAAGCTATAAATAACTGCTCAGCTGGGATAAAATTTCCCCCAAAAAGAGAAGAAATTAAAAAAAAAAAAAGGAAAGAAAGAAAGGAAGGAAGAAAACAACAGTCCAGAAATAAAGACAACTCAGAACGGGAAAGATACAATTGCTTACATTTAAAAAGAGAGAAGGGAAGAAAATGGAGAAATAAAAACCTCTTTAAACAAAATTAATGATAGTCATCTTCTAAGAGGATAATTCTTGACAGCTACCCCCATCCCTACCCTGTAATTTCCTCCCTCTTTCTTTTTTGGATGAAGAAATGCATGAAATGTGTAATCAATGGAAATGCTTGTCATGCAACTTTCATAAATCTCGTAAGTAATTTATAGTTGTAATTGCAGCATTTGAAGACAGAAACCATTCTTTAACATTGTCATAGGATTTTCTCCTTCCACTTGAAGAACAACTAGTACATGTACCGATGTTCACAGAAGCCAATAAATACCTGCAAACTTTATTACGTCACGAGGCCCCATTAACTTAAAAATGCGACTCCAACAACGGGGCTTACGACAGAGAATTTCCCACAAACACAGACAAGAGGTAAGACTTCATCTTCCATCCCCTCCCAAGCACGCTGCCTTTCTTCCAAATCTTCAGAAGGAGCAAAAAAAGGGATTACACACATGCCTTTGCACAAGAAAGATGCAAGAAGGAGTCACCTACCAGAGCGCCCACAGTCTGAGCACGATACAAGTTCCTCGGGCCGGCCACTTTTTTTGTTCATGTTGGAGCCTCCGAGGCAGAAGTCACAGTAGTTATTGGGAATGATGACCCCGTCTGGTCCTTTCTGGGCTGCAGTTGGGTTAGAAATCAGGTTTACTTAAAGAGCATTCAGTTTGGACATTTCCCCATTCTTCTTGATATGTTGTTAGCTTGGTGAGTTTGCAGGCCACAGCCTTCCCAAAATATTGTCATCAGAACAAAAAGTGAACTCTATAAATCACCTGGATTTTAACTACACCCTGTGTTGTATCTATTTGGCCTGCAAAGACCTTCAAAACCCGCCTGGATGTGTTCCTGTGCAACCTGTTCTAGATGAATCTGCTTTAGAAGAAGGGGTTGGACTAGGTGGATCTCCAGAGGTCCCTTCCAATGCCTACCAGGCTGTGATTCTGTGGGATGCACTTCACTATTTCCTTTATAGAGCCAGCCAGGCTGGTCCTTCACAAGGACCTGCTGCCAGAAATCCCTGTCCCCTTCTGGGACTTCCAAACATGTCCAGGCACAGAAACGCAGAATCAGACCAACGCTGTCAAGCCAAGTAAGCTGAGCCTGGCTTTTCAGACAGCAGTCATGTTGGTAAACCCACAAAATACAAATTCAGAGAGCTAAAATACATTCCCTGAGACTCAGAAACCAACTGCAGAGGGGTGGGGGACAGGTAGTCAAGTAGCTGTTTGGGTGATTACCTCTCAAGGTGGTCCTTAGTCAAGAAGTTGGTTCAAATGCCCATGAATACTCACAGGCAAAGTTTAACCCAAGGGTTAAGCTACCTGCAGCAGAGGGGATGTCCCCTGGGAGAAGCAGGGAGGGCAGCAGGTCCAGCAATACCCCAGCACCCAGGTGGAAAGAGCCAGCCCAGAGCAGTTGTCCCAGCCAGCAGTTACAAGCAATTTCAGCCAAGAAAAAAAGGAAGGAAATTACATTCTTATTTTCCAGCTAGGAATACTTGGAAAGGAGCAGAAGCACACTAGATCTGAAGGAGAGGAGGAGGCAGTTCCCCTAGAAAGGGGAGATGTCGTTTGCATTCTCTTAGTTGAGCAGAACAGCAATGTGCTTTTTTTTCTCCATCACAACTGCCATTTTCCTCCTCTGCTCTCCAGAGAGGGAAAACTTCTTGTTCCTGCACATTCTAACTAGGAACTGGGGAAGGGATAGGGGAGTGGAGGGCATGGCTGGTCTTCATCTCTGTTTCTCCCTTCTAAACTTAATTCCAGTGGGATACCTGGCCTGAGCCTACCCCATGAAGATTTCTACGCACCAGTAAACGAAGACCTTTAAACTGTACCATCTATATTTAATTATCTTTTTAATGCATGTTTTGTAACTTGCAGATTTTTAACAGATGTTTTGACAGCCTTTATTAATGGTCTTTTTGTCCACATCCAAATTTTCCCCAAAGAACAATGACATTCTAAAGGGCTTCTGGTAGCAGTCCAAGACATACACTTAAAATTAAAATTTCCTCTGAGTTCAATCAGCTTTTCTGGTTTGGGTGCATCTAGTTATTCATTTACTTCCAGCTGCTAATTAGCTGAGGTTTTTGGAGATTGGGAACTGAAAGATTGCAGGTATAGGAGAGATTAAGGAAAAAAAATTTAAACCCATAAGGCTGCAAATACATCAATATCTTCCTGCATGGCTGCTGAGTCCCTGACAGTATTGACTAAACAATGGACTTTGCTCTGCAATGGTCCTGCTTAGCAAATCCCCAGTTCTCCCCAAACCAGAGAGAAGTTCCCAGTGTTAGGTTAGCATTTTGCCTGGTCACAGAGAGGCATAAAATATATGCATGCAAGATAAGCAAAACAAGAACAGGAACCAGGTGGAAGCCTAGTGCACCAGCTCGTTTTAAGAGCTGTCACAAAATGATCATAAAGTTGCTCCTTGTACATATTTTGTGTATAAAAATCAGATCTCCCTAGCATTTATTTTCCCCACTGCAGCCCCATGCTGAAAAAGTTAAGTAATCACTTCTTTAGACTGTGCTGCATCTACAGGCAGGCCATGTGCAATGCAAGCTCAGCACCCAGGGATTTTTTTGGTGGTTGTTTCTTATTATGCTACTTCACCTTTCATCCAAGTTTCTTAACGTGCCTCCCAGACACTAAGATCCTAATATTAACCTTCAGTGAGGTCAAAAGCCTCTTTTGCCAGTGCCTTTAACCAAAGTGTTGCTGGGCCTTAATTAAGTCTTGTGGTGAGGAGGCCACAGTGCATTTTAGAGCTGGAAGACTTGGAGGTGGAGTGATGAACTGGCTCACTCATGAACACACAACAATTCTGTGGTAAGGCCACAAATGAAAACAAGCACTCAAGGTGACAGGACTTAGGAAAGAGCTCCACTTCTACCACTGCCCTGAATGGTGTCAGTGATTTAATATTCTGCATATACTGACTTAAATTTTTGCAATGCAGCTGATGACCCCAAGGCCCACTGAGTGTCAGACTGGAAATGGGACAAGGGACCTGGTGAAAATACATCAATACTGATCAATTTGCCTGCAGTGCACAGGGCAGGTGGAGTGACTTCACTGACTGCAGTGAAGCTGGCAAGGGAATAAGCATGGATTGTGATCAGCTCCTTTTCCTTTATTGTTTTCTTCTCTTTTTTTTCCCTCCAATTTATTTTAATTTTTAATGTGAGTGCCTAGGTGCTCATTTATTACTTGTCCATCATTGATATGGAACTGGCTCAGTGAGAGTCACAGAATCATAGAGTTGTCAGGGTTGGAAGGGACCTTAAAGATCATCTAGTTCCAACCCCCCTGCCATGGGGCAGGGACACCTCCCACTAGATCCGTTGCTCACAGCCCCATCCAGCCTGGCCTTCAAAATGTCCAGGGAGGGGGCTTCCACCTCCGCTCTGGGCAACCTGTGCCAGTGTCTCAACACCCTCATGGTGATAGAGATATCAGGCCCAAAAAGTCATACACAGATGAGAAGCTCCTGAAGTTACATCAATGATGTCTTAAATGATCTATCTCTGAAGCCAAATAAGTCAGGCAATGTTGTTCTTTTCCATGTTTTGGTGGGGTTTGGTGCAAAAACTAGAATCAAACCTGATTCCAGCTCATTTTCTTGATCAGTCCTGTACAGCGAATGAAGCCCCAGGCTAAATCACAGAAGGTTGGAGAATAAAGAGATTTCCAGGTGATAGTAAGCAGAGTTCTTACTTTAAAAGCATTTTTTGTGTGTGTGCATCCTTGGAGTTTTTAGTTCTATTTTACTGCAGTTTGCAAGCAATGAGGGAATTCAGAAACAAAGCAAAGATAAAACATGCAGTATTCATGAGAAGGGCATCATGCACCAAAAGCAGCCCAACCCAAAGCCCACCCCTTCATCAATAAAATTACTTACAAAATTAAGTACGGGAATGGATTCACAAGTGAAAGCAATTAAATTACTAGGGACTAATGTGTTGCTGCTTTTCATCTGAGACATAGTAATTAACCAGGTATCCACTTCTTGCACACATTAATCAGAAAGTAGAAGGTACTAGTTTAAGCTAGACAATAACTCAGCTAATGAGAAGTCACTCACCAGCAGGGAGCTCATTTGCATTGGGTGGCTACAGCCAAGGAGTCTGTCTAAAAAAATGTTCCCCCAGAACCAGACACTGTTTTAAAGCAAAGTCTTGAAAACCAGCCACGTTCTTGTCCTAACTTACTCAAAACTCCTCTGATTTTCTTTTACATGACAAACTGCAACAAGAGATCAAAAGCTCTGAGGAGCTTTGAGGAGTCCTGCCTGAGCTAAGGTGTGCTCAGAGGGGGTCTGTTTGAGTCACTGCCTCTTGCCACTTCAAATTGGTGCCGCTTTCTAGTTCCATCAAAGGCCCTGTCTTCATCTACATCTGCCCCCAAATAAATAGAGTATACAGGTTTTAAAAATACTTTAAAAAAAACGGATTAAGGAGAGACACAGAACCACCTGCACAGTTCAAATGATAGTTTCTCTGTACCTGGAAGCTGATTCGTGTGAAGACAGGATGCAGACTGAGAATTAAGTCAATATTTCCAAATAACTTTGGTACGAGCTGATTTTGAAGTAATTTTTTTCTTCTCAGCTTAATCAAGTTAATTTCAAACTCTACCAACCTAAGCAGAATAAAGACCTATTTCAAATATGGTACCATCATTCACTGGAGTCTTCTTGCAAAATAAGCACTGTAAATTAAATAAATTCTGTAGTACATCACAGTAACTTAGTTCTGTAGGCAAAACCTAAAAAGCCTAACAAATTGGCTGAGTTGATATACTTAAAATAACTTCTATGCCTTCTTGATTTTGAAGGCAGGGGCTCTAAAGAGAGTTCTAGCATCCCTTCTCCCCTTCCCCAAGGAATCAAAACCCCTGGAAGTTATCTTCCTTGTGGTTTCAGTTTAATAATAAAAACAAGCTGCTTCTAGAGAAATAAAGAAATTAGGATTTTTCTTTTCTAGATCATCTCCTGGAGCCATGTGACTCAATAAGAATCTCAGTTTTCTAGCTCTCATAACTGCAGAGAGTATCTTGAACGAAAGGCAAGGTCCGAAGAGGCTCTTCTTGTCCACGTTTTTTAATCCAAAAACTCAGAATACAAACATTTTAAACAGGTTCCTTCAAAATATGGCCCTTACATACATACAGACAAAAGCCCAAATAAGTAGAACTTTGTAGCTTTTCAAATTTCTGATTTCTAAGTGAAGTAATTTTGATGATTTAGATCCCGATCATTAAAAACTTGGAGCTGGAACCAGTGCTTAAAAGAAAAACTGGTTTCTCAGCCTGTAGATAATCCAGTGTAATACTTAACCACAATTTAAGCTGTGCATCTAGGTTGCATACTGTGCCATCCCTATTTTTTTTTACTATCCACACTACAGGAAAGGTAGTGGAGAATGAGGAGAAGAGTTCCTGCCTTGCTGTCAGGGTGGGGGGCTGTGCATCATTTATTTCAACGGTTACAGTGACTTGGCTACAGTCGGATATATATGTGCTCCCAAAGGGATTTTTCCTAGCACATTTTGTCCGGCTCTTATCTGTTTCTTCTGGGCTTGATCCAAAGCCAATAAAGTCCACTGGAGGTTTTCATTTCAATTCGAGAGGCTTTGAATCAGCCCATTTACTCTGTTTGCAACAAAAATTTGCAGAGCACAATAGAGACCACGGGAACCTGAATCAAGTCAATGCACTCTGCGACAGAGGAAAAGGGGTGGATTAGCTTTTTTTTGGGGTTTTGTGTTGGTTTTTCTTTCCTTTTTGAAACCTACAAGACTCTTTGTCTGAGACAGGGGCTGGTTTTCCTTCCCGACTCCTCCCTTCTTCTTGCTGTTGAAGTACAAGCCCAACCTTTGGCTGCCTGCAGAGTGGAACGCCAGCCAAGAGCCTGAGCCTGCGGTCGTCAAGCCCCTTGGAGGACTTGATGACATATAATCCCAACCTATAGCCTAAGTGCCCCCAGTGTGCCTTCAATCCCCCCCTCCTCCATGTCACCAGCGCTCATCCTGGCAGGCCTGGCCTGTCGCCATGGCGACCGGAGTGCCCAGCCGGGGCTGCCTCTGGCCTTGCCACCTGTTATTGCTTCATCTCTCAAGTGTAAGGAATTGCAGCACGGCCCCTCCATTTGCTGCTCAAAAATGCACCGGTGGAGGATAGGCTGGCTCGGGCAAGAAATCACAACGTTAGTCGGATATAAAAATGGCTTTAAGGAGAAGGGGAAAGGCAGGAGGCACTTGGGCCGTGGCTGCTGTTGGAGGAAGAGGAGGGAGATCCCTGCTGGGTCAGAGAGGCGGGTTGCGGAGGTGCTTCTGTGGACCCTGCCCTGGAAAGGAGCAATAAAAGATAAACGTATCTATAGCTCCTGGTGTGGTGAGGAAGGGGCCAAGTACAACTGAAATGCATCCAAGGCTCCTGCTCTCTCGCAGCCAGACAGAGATGGGCACGGCCATTTCTGCAGCCTCCTCGACAGTGAATTAAGCACAGGGTCTTTTCATTGCCCTTTTCCAGGAAAAAATGTAAATTGAGCTGAATGAGAGGAAATGGCCAGTCTCTCTGGGCATGTTTACTCTGCTGTTAAGACCAGAGATAAGCACATTGGCTAACCCCAAACTGGGAAGTGCTGGGGCACTCGATACAGGGAACCTGCAGCAGGCTGGAAGTGCAGCTCGAGTCGGTAGCGACATGTCTGTTTGAGGCTCGTGGAACAATATTCAACTGAGCAAGCTCTGAACTTGGGCGTAGCACTGGGAAACGGCTGCTGCTCTGTTCCCAGAGCCCAGCTAATCAGCCAGCACAGCCCGATGGGCCTCCCTTCTTCTAGCTCAGGCTCCCCACGCTGCACTCCCCCGCCCAGCATGGGCATGCCCTTTGCTGGCAGCCACCGGAGCAGGCTATGCTGCTGAGAGAGGTGCCACCCACCCAAAGTACTGCCAGCTCTCCCTAGTAACTGGATTTCATCTCCTCTTTGAGTTAGTTGGTGCTGTGGGGATAGAAGAAGCTGTTGCCTGATGGGGTTGCCTTTCCTACAGCCCCTGCTCACAGAGAGGTATGGCCAAGGAGCACTAGAAGCTGTGAGAAGTGCTACAAGAAGGAGGGACACCTGTAGGAATCAGAGGAAGCCTCTGTGATGAAAGGAAGAGCATTTGATCACGTCTTTTACAGGAATTGATATGGCCCTTAAGCTGAACAGCTAATGAATGAGCTGGGAGGTGGGCAGGGGAAGGTACAGCTAGGAAAATACAGCATCAACTGATTAGATCTTGCAGATTTGGGAGTCAGCCCTCCTGCACCATAAAAGAAATGTCTGTGCACTGATCTTAGAGAGTTTTCTGCAGGAACATCTAAAGCATCGGCCAAAATCCCACTGTTCACAGTAAATCATTGTTAACTCTCTAGTGCCTCATGACAATAAACAGTAGGAGATACAGAATAGGAAGGCAGAGTCTGACATGTTAACATACAGATTTTCCAACAGAGGTACCTCCTCTGAGACTTGGCCTCTTGTCCACTGAAATGCCTCATTCCCATCAGTTCAGGGAGCTCAAGGAGGGATTACAGTGCTCAACATAAAGCCCTGTTCAGCAGTATCCCTCAATATTCAGGTAAGAATGGCCAGTGTTGTGAAATGGGTCCTGCAACAGGCTGTGGGCTTTGGAATTGGAAAATTACTCACTGGAGGAGTGTGAGGAGGCAGAGCAGCTAAGTTCAAATTCAGTCAAAATTCTGGGATTTTACTTGGTTCAAATTCTACACAGAGGAGAAAAAAAGCAAGGAGATAGTGAGAAAGGAAAAAAAAAATTATAAACGTATAAACGATACCATTCTGTCTCGAGATCTGAGGTGTTATTGAAGCAACACATGGCTTCCAAAAAGTAATTAAACTGAAAAAATTTTCCCATAAACTACTAAGAAGCACATTGACAACAACATTTCAGGTCCTGGCCAGACAGTATAGAACAAAAACAACCTTCCAGGCTACCAAAAAACCCCTTCAACTCCAAATAAAACAACAAGAAGTCCCCTCTGGGTCCCTGTACATAGGAGACAAGTTTGGAATTTTCCACTATTCAAAACTCTAACCAAATAATCCATTTTTCCCTCAGCACCCCAAAACACAGGTGTAAAAGTCTGAGGAATTTACAGCTGCAAAGTGGATTTGAGTGGAAATCATTACACAGTTCCAAACTCTGCAATCACTACTGTTTCTTTTAGTATTCTGACTCTTTTTCCTGACAAAAACAAGCTCTGGAAAAGAAAAGAAACCAAACAGATTAAACTAATGAGGAGCCAGCTGAAGGTAATGTACATATTTCCACTGAAGAGGCACCTGCTGCAGGGTATCTTGTCGCAAGGTGGGCATTGATGCATCCTTGCATTCAGAAGTAGCTCCCATCATGGCCCCAGCGAGGATCAGCACTGAGGCAGGGAAAAAGTAGGCCTGATGTAGTTTTTCAAATTGATGCTGCTTGTGGAGAGGAACAAACAGCTTGTCTCCAACTGAGGGGCTGACTCTCGTCATTTATTCATGGCCAGCCCCCTGCCTGGATGGAAATAAAAATGTTTCAAAGATGACTGTGTGGGGGAGCTGGAGGACAGCTTGGAGGCACACTGAGGTTAGCACATTAATTTTTTATCTCTGGAGACTGGGTATCCA
This sequence comes from Brachypteracias leptosomus, assembly GCA_013401335.1. Classification (NCBI taxonomy): domain Eukaryota; kingdom Metazoa; phylum Chordata; class Aves; order Coraciiformes; family Brachypteraciidae; genus Brachypteracias; species Brachypteracias leptosomus. Next base: position 610,563 of record VYZX01028764.1, on the reverse strand, counting down.
ATTATGCTTAGAGTACACAAACAACTTTGGCTGGGCTCTCCAGTAGAGATTTATCCACATCACAAAACCTGAGATGGAACTGGGCACAACTGGCTGGTGCCATGCAATCATGTACAGGTGCTCCTGCAGGTCAGATGTGCAGCTCAGGGTGACAGGAGGGCACAGGCCACGTGTCTCTCAGGATGGACCAACCTGCACAACGTGCTTTGTTTGGGAATGTCATGGACCAAAGTGCTTGTGGGCAGAAGATCTGTTCAGTTGCTGTTAACTGCCCAGCTGCCCGTAACCAACATTTCACACAGCCAAAGGCCACTGAAAACTCTTCTCCATCAAAGGAGAGGAAGTTTTTCCTCCATGTAGACACACTATCCTATTCTCCCAGGAATTAAGGAAGAGCATTTATACTAGCACACTCATTCACACGCGCTTTTCAATAGATAGAAGTCTAGTGTGATTCCTAGATCAGAAGTGTCTCAAAATCTGTGAGCACCAGCTGCCCCAGAGCTGGCCTGGACCCATGGAGTGAGAGGGAATAAAACAGCAGGTGTTTTGTGGCAGACTTGGATGCACCCTGGGCTCGCAAATCTCACGCTCTCGGTGCCAACACGGGGAGGAAAAGCCAGCAGAAAAAAAGGCTGAGAATGGTGTGGGATCATTTCTTTTTATCAGTGGAGCTGGGGAAGGAGGGAGTTGACTTTTGAAAGGGTTTTCTATAACTTCCTTTTCACAGTTCCATACTCAGATGAAAAAAAATCAGAGAGCAGGTCAAAAATAAATGTGTGTGTGGGCAGAGGCAAGGCTAGGCACTGAGGAAGAGCTATTTATCTACATAAGATACAAACAAAGCAACTAAGGCTCGAACAAAGCACAGGCTAAGATGTTTTGGGCAAGGCAATGGCCAGAGAAGACTGCTGAACTATCTTCCATGTTGTAAAGGGGAATCTATAGGTGAGGAAGGAGGACAGAAGGAGAGAGAGATGTAAATGACTTCCTACAACAGCCAAGGACAGTTAGATCTGCTAATGAGGTGAGACTTGGGGCCCATTCTTTGCTACACAACTGCTCAGTGCTTCTTAGTTTCAGGTAGGTTCCTCCTGTCTACAACTCTTTTCCAGTCCCTGGGTAACTGACTGAACTACCCAAATTGGTCTGTGCATGAGAAGAAGAATAAAGGCAAAGGGGACTTGGTGTGCAGAAAGACAAGAGGCCACCAGCTCTTGAGCTGGCACCAGCAGCTGAATCCTCCAGAAGCCCTGCTCCAGAAAGCTCCCTCCTGCCCCAGCCTGGCTGCTGGTGCCACAGGTGCTGTGGAGAGTGGAGGCTTCAGAGGAGACGTGGGTACAAAGGAAGAAGTTCCTCCTGCAGCCCTTGCCTGAACTTTGCTGACCCAGCGCTCACCTCCCGCAGCACGGCAAGTTCCAAATGCCTGGTTTGGATCTGCCTTGCCTTTTCTAAACCAGGCTGCTCATATCTCTTTGACACACTGCTAAGCAAATAAGCAGGCACTGCTCTGTACCGTATCTCTGGCCCTCCTGTTCAGTAGGTTGGGGATTAGCTGTTTGGATTAACATTCCCCCTGCCTTGCCTCCCTCCCTCCCCCCCACCCCCCAAGCCCATGCAGAGAGGATTCTTGAAGCTCCAACCCTGCGACACTGCAGAACTGTCAAATCTAATTCATAACACATGCCTTGCAGTTCTTAGGGGAGAGGAAGGATCTGATGCCCTGGCTCCCCACCATCCCCCTGTACAAAGGGACCATTTAATGACTGCACACTAGCAATGTAGACAATTAGCATTCACATGGAAAATAAATGGCAGCATAAATTAAATATCGCTGAGGAAAAGAGCAAAGATGCAAGATCCGAGCTCAAGGCTGTAAACAAACAAAGGGGCAAAAAGGAACAAACAGCCACTGTGACAGCTAAGCCATTCCAGAGAGTTACCTTCCAGCATCTGGGACCTTCCCCAGGGGTCAGCTTCATATTCACATGGCTGCTGCCTGTACCTCACTGGATCCTGGCTGATTCTTTCTGCTCAGGAACCTGGACCTCAAAGTGCTTCACCACACTGGCTCTAAACTTCTGCCTGTTTGGGGATCTGTGCATCAGCAGCTTCCTTCTGTCACATGCTTCACACAGGAGCTCTGGGGGAACATGAGCCTGAGCAGCTCCTGCTCTTCTCTTTCCCATAGTGTAGAAACCACCTTTCTTTCCATGGGCAGCATCCAGCTGCTCCTGACCTTACCACAGCTTTTCTAACTCTTCTTGCTAACCTCTATCATCTCCTAAGCACCAGAAACATAAGGACTGAGACTGCCCTTGGCCTCTACAACAAGCTGAAGGGCAGGGGACACTACCCTTCCTTGGGCACCTGTGCAAAGGCCATTTTCAATATCGATTCAATATGGATTTGCAATATGCCTCTTGGATATTCAACTATTACTGACTACTGTAGGCACAGGAAAAAAATAAAGACAACAGAGATGATGTAAATGCTAAGTAAACAAAAGCTACTGTCTGAACACTGACATTCTCCAGCCAGCCCAAGCAGTTTCTCTTAGTGCATTGACAGCTCAAGTTTATCAACAGCTGGAGGAGTCACAATTACTTTTGCTGTGAACCTACAAAACATGTGAATACCTAAAAGGTAGAGCATAAAAGTGACAGAAACATAGGGACTGCCAAATGGGATCACACTAAACAGCCCTTAAAGCTCAGACAGTGGCTAGCAGCAGATGCTTTGGAGGAAGGAAACCCCCTCCCAAACCTCCCTGGGGACAATTATCAATTATCCTGCTTAGAAAGAAACTGTTTTCCTATTTCCATATTTCTTCCAGTTTTTCTTAATGTATCAGAAAGCATTTGCCAGGATATTTTTTGCCATGAGCATTTTATTCCTTTGTCCACGTTCTTCACTACTTTGAACTAAAATGACCCAGTTCACATGGTGATCTGAAAGGACTTTTTGAAAGTGAACAAAGCTATCTACACAAATCCCAAGGTGAAAGCAAACATCACATAGTACTGCACACTGGAAAGCTGAGAAACAGGGGCTTAGAGACTTGCAAAAATCAGTAATAAAACAGTCTCCTTGACTCCCAGTTCTGTGTCTAGGAAGCAGAGGAAGAACAGCCACATAGGGCCATCCAGACCACTAAGGTTTCTTTCAGCCCTATACCAGTGTGGGGGATCTAGGCACATAACTCTTCTCTCATGCTCCAGTTCTCCTCCTTGCAGATCTCTACTGATGCTCTCTCATGGATTTTGCCAAACTGTAACTAGGAAGTGGCTTTTGGTGACGTTGGGGTTAAGCTGTTAGGGGAGGAGATGTAGGGGGAGAGGTGCTATGAATTTCATACCTAAAAAACTGAGGCATGGATAAATGCCTCTTATTCAAAGGCAAAACAAAGACAGCTCCCTCAAACTACTGGACGTGTAACTTCCTTGACATCTCTGCTAACAGCCACTGGGAGGCTGCTGGATGATGGGCAGGTTGGGCATCTCTTCTTTTCCCCCCTCTCCTTGCCACCTCCTCCCCACAGGAGTAGTAATGGAAAAGTGACCTGCTGCAGAGATAATGCTGGGTTTGAAATGAATTTCTGACTAGCTGAGCCAGCACCCGTGTGAGCTGCGGCTGATTAGCTCCAAGCAGCCAGGGCCCCATCACTCACAATGGAGCCAGGCAATCACGCCGGCCTCTGCAAGGCACGAGCAGGGTGGAGGCAACATCCCCGAGCAGGATCTCAAAGGCAAGGGGGAAAACACTACTCACGTTTGTGGTTTTCATTTCTGTGGACAGGGGAGGAGCGGGTCTCCTGCTCGCGGGCTTCATCCCCCTCTTCGCTGGCCAGGTGGGTGTGGGCATAGTGGTAGCTCAGCCCAGGCCTGTTCTTGTAACGCTTGCCACAGACTGGGGAGAAAGGAGATAGGAGGGAGGGGAAGAGAGAATGGGAACATCAGTGTGATCTCCAACTAGGGGTGCATCCTATCAACGCTCCCTTCTCCCCCCGAGAGCAGCACTGCACACTCCACGTGCCTGCCCAGAGCTCTTCCCAGTCATGGGAAGGTCTATTCAAAAGGGATTTTAATGATAGGACCAGGAGTGATGGTTTTAAGCTAGGAAAGGAGAGATTTAGACTGGATATTAGAAAAAAGTTCTTTAACATGAGGGTGATAGATCAGTGGAATGGGCTGCCCAGAGAGGTGGTGGAGGCCCCATCCCTGGAGTCATTCAAGGTCAGGCTTGATGGGGCTCCGAGCAACCTGCCCTAGGTAGAGATGTCCCTGCTTGTGTAGGGAGGTTGGACCAGATGACCTCTAGAGGTCCCTTCCAGCCTGAAACATTCTATGATTCTATGTTGGTGAAAGGTGACAAAGGGCAGCTCTGCAGCCACAGGTCCCCAGACAAGCTTTCTTCCCACCATGCTGCCAGAAGTCCTTCCTACACACCTGGGCAAACACATGGTCAGTCTCTGCAGCTCATACAGCCCCGATTCTCTCTGCTGAGATTACTAATAAGAGTGCACATCACATCCAATGGATTGCCAGTTCTGGTGTTGGTGCTGCACAATGCACAGCAATGGGAACTGGGCTGAGAAGAAGGGACATTATTTTCTTAATTTCTGATTCCTGAGAAAAGGGAACAGGTTGGTTTGTTTTTTTTAAGAAGAAAGGTTTTCTGTAAAAGGGTAAAAAATAGCTTTATTTGCAGATCCCTAGTCAAGACAAGGAGATGGAAATCAGCCACAGTTTCTTGTAGAAGAACATGTACTAGTGATAGTAACTTGCTCAGGTAGACTTTGTATTCAGCATCACAATAAATAATACAACTCGTAAAAGAGAATCTTCCTTCTGAACTTCTGTTTATTTTAGGACCAAGTCAACAGATATTAAGAACAAGATCAAACACTTCAGAGTGATGAAAGGCCTACGTTTTCACAGGGAGCTCACCAAAAGGACAAGCTTCATCAGAAGATTCATTACATAAGAAATCAACTTTTATAAAGTTTTAAATTCATGTTATTGTCTCTAAAAGTTATCTCTTTTCATCTTCAAAGCAGTTTCTGAATGCCCACTTTCTTTAATACAGCCATTTCATCCACCAAACATAATTATTGCCATTTTAAAAGAAGAGGAAACAAAGCCAAAAAAGCTTAGTGCCCTTCCTGCAATTTTTACTCCCAGTCACATTTTCAGTGGCTTTATTAGCTGCATTGACCTCAAAGATTTCACACAGGAATAAATATGCTCAGCAGCCTGTCCTGCATAGCTTGCTTAGGAAGGTGAAGGAAGTGGTGCCAGAATTGAGAACAGAACCCAGCAGTCTCCAGCTCTCTCTCTTATTTCTAGACCCCTTGAAAAGATCTCCAAGGGGAAGTCACCATCCACTCCTCAAAACTTCACTCAGACCCAATACTGAAAACGTATCCTGCAATGCGTACAGACACTTCAGTCTGGGAATGTCATAAAGCTCCACAAATAATTAAAAAAACCCAAACCAACCCACCCCAATTATTCAGATTCATTTAAATACAACTTCCATTATTATACTTTTCTGCCACTACTCACAAAAAGCCAATTGATGGTCCACGCTCTGGAACAGATGATAGAAAATTGTAAATCAAAGCCTAGCATGATAACATATTTCATTCTCCATCTCTTCTAGCTGATCTGCAAATCCCCTCAAGGAAAAGACTTTGCCTTATTAGAGACATGTAAAACAAAGTCATGATATGCATAAGATGAGCGATCTGGAGTACTAGACACTTTTATCCCAGTTTTCTCCATTCTACGAGGTGATGATCACACAGTCATCACAACAGAGCAAAAGCTTTTTCCAAACGTAATGTGTCCTAAGCTATTTTTTAAGTCTTTGAATGCCCTTGATCTAGAAATGAGAACTCCTGCAGGAGGGAGGGGGGAAAGCTGAGGAGAAATAAAATGCCTAGACACACATGCACATTGACTCTTTGGAGCATCTGTCCTCTTTGCATCTGTAAACCTAACTCTATTGCCAGACACCTTGAACAACCAGACTCCTCTTAGATGCATGCTCTCCACACAACTCTTCTACCACCAGCCATGTAGTCTTCTAATGCCTTCTGGAGAGGGAAACTCCTCCTCCTCCTCCTCTGTGCTCCTACACAGCAAAGGACAAGCAGCAGGACAGATGCTGAGAGAGTCAAACAAGAAGAAATCCACAGCTCTGTCTGACTTTATCTCCACCTTTTTGAAGAGCAGGAAAAGTGTAACACAAAAGTAACCATCAAAGCAGAGAGAGCTACCAAATGTTGCTGTTTGTACTATCTCAGAAAGATAACCCCTTCTAATTAGGCAAATTCTTAGAATGGAGAGAGGGGTTTATGTTTCTAGCAGATTATCTGAGCATCATACCAAGCATCCTACTCTCTCCCCCTTATTTGCGTGCGTTTGAAGATGAAGGTTAAAAAATAATTCTTCTGCTATGAGTTACTGCTACTGCTCACAAACTTTCTACTGTTTTCCTGAGCAGTGTCAGGTGATCAGTGCTGTACTGAGAAAGGATGAGGCACTTGGAGTTCATAGGGGATCCATAATACACACTATCCAACTCTACCTTGCTCTTTTATAGCTTGAGGACCAAGTTGACACTAACCTAGCTGCAAAATCAGGTAAGATGTAAAACCCAGTGCCATTTATCTATTAGAGGCATTTTTAAACTTCAAACCAAAAGTATTTCTAGAAATTCTACCAGACTTCATTTCATTTGGCCCTACCTGAAAACAAACCCATAACTCCTTACCTTACAAACTTGCATTCCCTGCAGGAAGTCCCAAGGCTGTGGCCAGGATCCTGCAGGGATTTTAGCTATGGGATTTAGGATGGTGCAGGAGATCAGATGGACTTGCCCTTCTCCAGCACAAAAGTATCAAGCTCCCCAGGAAAAACCAGCAAGCATGGATACAAGCTAAGGCAGTGGTAATTCTGCAGCTGAGCTCTTCCCACTGCCAAAACTCAGATGGCCTTCAAGGGTGGCAGCAAGCTGAGACGTGCCTAGCTAAAAAGGAATTTGGAGGACTTTATAACCACAGCTGAGGCAAAGGAGTTGTGTTTACACAGTCCCAGCAGATCCTCTGTGGGACCAAAGATTTGCAGCTTCAGCAGCTTTTTTTTCTTGGTGTCCAGACTTTTCCGTCTTTCAAATTCATGTTCTGTCACGGAAAAAGTCTGAAGTGATGCCATGAGTTGCAACTGCAGAGATTTCCTGTTCCCAAAGCAAATTAGACTTTTGCAGGGGAAAAAGGGTATCATGAAATTACCCAGGCAAAAGAACCATTACCTCCAGTGAGACTCTGCTAAGTCAGAACTTCATGGTTTTGCCAACAGATTGGATCTTCCTGAATTCACTCTAATCTCTTATTTTCCAGGCAGAGCACATCTTATTAATCTACCATATCACTGTGCTAAGGAGTAGTTTCTATAACAGGGCAATCATTAGTAAACACTTAGGTCTTACATAACTCTTCCCACTGCAAGACTGGCTTACCAAACATTAATTAATTTTCCTGCATGCTCCTGGGTGGGAAATCCTATTCTCATTTCACTTCTGAAAAACAGAGAACCACAGAGGGGTTAAGTGACTTGCCCACACAGCAACCTTTTGTCACTACCAGGGCTGGAATTCATGAGTTCCAGCATCCAGACCAGTGCTCATACCACATCTTTCTCATTCCCTGAGCTGACAAAAGCATAATCAGAACAGGTTCTCCCAGTCTGAAGTGTATGCTGGTGATTAGTTCTTAACACCACGTAGCTCACACACAGCAAGTGAGAGTGTGCCTTCCATAAACTTTGCTGGGTGGCCTTGCCTTTCTTTCAGCAGCTTTGACTTTATCTTTAATTTTCCTTGCTGGATAGGCTCATCATCCTTGCATGTGGTAGATTTCATCCTGAATCTCAACACTGGGAAGTTGACTTGATCTTTAATTAGGCAGCTGAGCCCAGTGAGAACAGCAGGAGCTTGTAGGACGTGACCCACTCCAACTCCTCCTGCATCCAAAGGTTTGCTACAACCTGGTGTGAATGCTGCCTTAGGAACAAGCAGTGCTGATCAAATGCCACAAATGGGGAAGAGGGGTAGATGTTATTAGGCCACCAGACACTCTCCTATGATGAACCTCACTTTCCTTCCAATTTGAGCACTGAAATGAAGATGTCACACACTTGTGTTATAGGGGGAAACCATAATATCCAGTCAGTTTAATCATAAGCATTGAGTGTTTCATTAAAGACTTCTAAGTCCTGGCCTGTAACAGCCTGCTGCTCTTTGGATAAGCAAGTTGTCACTCTGTTTATGTTTCTCAATGAGTAAAATTAATATAAAATACTTCCCCTCTTTTAAAAGGGGATTTTAAATCTATGACTTGAAAGACTTCCTCATCAAATATTTAATGGCTGTGTTGCTGTCATTTTGAAATTGTTACACATTTGGTCCTTGGCAGGCTGTGAGCTCTGTTCCAGCCAGCTCTCCACATACATTTTGCACAATCTGTCACCAGTATGAGACAGAAGGAAACAGTCCTTGTTTTCAGTGGAAACAGGAAATTGGGGGAGTACAAGCCTTTGATTGGGGTTTTTTTTTGTCACTGAATCTTGCCCCCCTCGTTGCCTTTCCTTGCTTTTCTCCTTTGCCTCCTGTTCTTTCTTCTCAGCTGGGCTGTGTCAAATGCTAAATCTTAAGTTCAGTGCTGGCAAGCAGTCATTCCTCAAAGTTGTCTTCCTGTCCCACCACTCCAAAAAAAACATTCCTTGTTTCCACTGGTTTGGTGACGTAACCTCCCCTGTTACAGTTCTGTCCACACTCTGACACATCCAGAGATCTCAACAGGGTATTTTGCCCTCCACTGATGGGCAGGCATTACACGTGTCCCTCTTTCATCACCACTGTCATGCTGTCCACATCTAGTGAATCTAGAGCAGCTCCTTAGTATCCCATTTCATAGGGGATTTTCTAAGTAGTAAATAGTCTTTGTTTCAGTGCCTCCAAGCATCTACTTGCTGTATTAAGATCACAGGAAGGCTGAACTTGAGTGCAAAATACTCACAGGTCAACAATATATATGCCCACGTTCCAATAAATGAATTGCTAGCAGGAAACAGGTAAGCTGCAGGAGTAGAAAACATTGACCAGAGCCAACTCTGCTCCCCTCCTACCACGTGCTCTATTGCAGTTCTGTGTTATTCAATTTTTTTTTTAAAAAAGGTGTCCTTGCCACTCTAATCTTGGCTTTCCTGCCAGTGATGTAGTTGGTGGATGCCAAGTAGAGCAGCTCTGGTGGGAGAGTTGTTTGTTGGGTTCATCTGAACAATCATCTTATTCCAGATCTTATTGCATATTAGCTACTTAGGGATTCCCTAGGACGGATAATACCAGGAGATGATTTAGGGCTTAAACTGCTAATAGTTTAAAGGGGAGCTGAAGTCATGCTGGAGATTTATGAGAAGCATGCAAAAACATAATGTTATAATTCAAATCAGCTTGTCCTTGTGATATTTAACCAAAGGCCTGTCTTAGGCAGCAGTTTGTAGTGTTGGACTCTATTAGTATCTGTAAGAATGAAGACAACAGATTAAGTCTTGAAGAACTGGTAAAAATCAAGCTAAATCATGATTTTTCTTGTAGGCCTTTTTGTATTCCAGCAAACCTTGCAGAGAATCACTGAGATGTTTGTTAAAATGAGTATGACAGGCCCGAGTCCATTTCAAGGAGATGAGAAAGAAGGCAGGTGAAGTTAGCAAGGTAATTACTCGAGCTGTCACTTTGTGAACACACACAATAAAACAGCTCCTGCAGGATGGACTTCAAGGAATTGCATTTGGCAAGTCATGCTAGGAAAATAGAACATTTAACTGGGGTTTTCTAAGGAAACTAAGAGGGAGACACCCTCGGTACCCACCAAAACTCAGTGGAATCTGTTAATCTTAAATCAATTAAACTACCTGAAGACTTCAGCCTTCTGCTGGCAGAACCTACCGTACATTTAGTGGAGAAAGGGAATGGGGAAGCAAAAAACTGACCCCAAAATAATGACTTTTCAATGCCCCATTGGATGATTGCTTACATAAAAAGCAGGAGGATGCTTCAAGCTATAGAGATTTGGATGGAAGGTCAAGTATTTTTAAAAATGAAACCATGTTCTGAATAATTATTAGTGGTTGAAAGCCAAGTTCAGAGCGTCCACTTAGGGGCCAAGCCTTATATGATCTGTAGGCACAATACAAGCAAATAGGCACTTAGTGGGATATTCAGGGAAAAGAGTTTAGGAGCCCACCTCCAGTTGAAATCAGTGAGAATTAGGAGCCTAATTTTTACAAAAGACTTCCCAAGGCATGTTTCTGCATCTCCAAGCACCTGAAAAAGTCCATTTGGGGCCCAATGCTTGCCTTTGCTTTTATCATTAATTTGGAGGGTGGAATAGAGAGTGGGAGAACTAAACATGCAGAGAACTGATTGCTGGTGAAAATACTGGGACAGTAATAAAAATATATCATATGAGCCTCATTAATCAAAGAATTCTTTCAAACAGTAACATAATCAGTAAATATTAATGTGACATCTAATACAAATAAATAAACCACAGTATAAACAGGACAAAGCAGTATAATGAGGCAACTAAAGATGATAGATAATCTGCCTGAGTAGAAGCAGGGTGAACAGAGAAGGAACAAGAAGCTACAACAAATGGTATATTAAATATGAACTCACATGGTGGACAAGGGTGAAAACTCCTTTGCCACATGACATGGCACTGGAGAGGAGCAGCTTGCACTGAAAATGGGTTTACTAAACAACCTCTTAGGTCAGACATCTCTGTACCTCTCAGATTTATAACAGAGCAAGCTGCATAAATTCAAGTCCTATAAGCAAATGTAAGTTACATGGAAATGTATCAATCATTTGTCCTCTGAACTGCTCCTATCCTCAGAACAGCACCATCGACTTTGTTCTGGCCACTGCTACTTAAATAAGACCCTTTGGAGATTTTTCAGAGGAAAGAAATGAGCTTAGTAGAAGAGCTGAAGAGAAGACAGCTGAAAGAAGCCCCAGCAACTGTTTACAGATGTACAAAGAAGACACTGTTATCCACTAAGAACAGAGCAAGAGCTGCTGGTCTTAGACCACAGCAGAGAAAATTCAGGTTAAATAAATAGAGAAACCTGAAAATGAAGGTTTTGACAAAAGAATCAGCTCCTACAAAGCACTGTAGGATCAGTGTCTCTGGGTACATGCAAGGTTGCATTAGTCACTGATCCAGTAGAGATCACAGGAAGGTTTACGTCGATTCTCATTTTGCACAAGGAATGGATCTGAATACATATCTCAGCCTCAGAGGGACTCTGGATAAAGGATAAGATACACATGTAAGTTGTTCCACTAAAATAGCAGTTTATACAGGAATAAAACTAAAAGGAGACAAAGACATGTTGGTAAAAGGAAAAGAAAGATAATTCCTTTTGGAGATGGGCAAGGGAAATCTTCCATAGATAGAGGAAGAGAAAACAAAGGTGGAAATATGTCCATAGGAAAGTCCTTGTAGGATCATGAGAAGGATGAAAGGAGACAAATGAGGATTGACAGCAGGAAAGTTAGTAACTTGCAGAGATTCAGCACAGACTCACTCCTCTGGCTAAAGGAAGCAGACAGCTGGAGTCATGAAGTTCAGTTGCCACAACCAACTGCAACTTTTAAATCAGAACACAAGTTTCTAGACAAGACTCCAGGAAAGCTTTTTTTTTTTAAAAAAGAAACAACTAAATAATATATGATAAACAATATGAAATATTAGAAAGATTTGTAAGAAGACTGCTGTAGTGGAACTGACAGTTCCCTAATTGATCATTTGGCCACAACATGTCATCAACTCTTATAACACACCTAGATATTCATACATCTGTTCACTCCATCCCTCCTTTAAAAACCACATGCCCAGTTTATTATGAACAGCTCTGGTGGCCTCTTCCACCTCTCTGGCTTGACTGTAGAGGCTTTGCTTTGCTCCTCAAGCCCTACTTTTCACTTTTAAGACACCTGCTCTATCTCCTAGGCAGGTATTCAAGCTACGTTTGGGTCTGGTCTCACCCAGCAGCTGACCCCCTGGGCTCCATCACCATTTCCAGCCCGTGCCCATCTCACACCACCCTGCCCTACCACCTTCAGTATCCAAGCATCCATCTCAAGGGAGCTCAAGGCACAACACTACCCAAAGCAACTGGTTGAAAATCTGGCCAACTAGTTTTCCACTTGCTGATTTGATGAAACAAGACCAGATCTTAGGAAGAAGTTCTTCACTATAAGGGTGGTGAGACTCTGGACTAGATTGTGTCCAGAGAGGCTGGGGATGTCCCCTCCCTGGAGGTGTTCAAGGTCAGGTTGGATGAGCAACCTGGTCTAGTTGAGAGGTGTCCCTGCCCATGGCAGGGGGGTTGGAACTAGAGGATCTTTAAGGTCCCTTTCAATCCAACCCATTCTATGATTCATGATTATGTTTGCAACTTTATTGACACTTTGAATGGTCAAACATTCTATTCTGAACTTCTGATATAGTGTAGGCTCAATCAAATCAACAGGAACATTTCAGAATATTTCATCCCACAAAACAAGCAACCAACCACCTCTTCTTAAAAACACAGGATCACAAAACATTTTGAGCTTTGAAAATCGTCCTCCATATAGAAATTCCAGATTTCCAGTCAGCTTTAATACTGGGACCAGGTTTAATCCTGGTGTGTAGCTGAATAACTCTCCCAAAAAAGGCAGGTCTTCTCAGAAATAACATCATTATCTCCCAACACAAGGGGCTGTGCCAGCTGGGTACTGCTCCTGAACCATCTTACTGACACACGGACTAGGTTTTTTTTCCATAATCTTTTTATTACTGATGAGAGCTGGTGTGATGTATTCTTGTTTCCTATAAATACAAATGTGTAACTATGAACTAAAGAGCAGAGTAGTTCTTCACCACAAATCATTTCTTGGTGCCCGTGCAGTTAAATAAGAAAACTAATCTGGTTTAGATAAGCTTATGCTTTCTTCTTCATGGTCATTTTCCAACCTCAAACATCAGAGCATTTGCAGAAAAAGCAACTTGGAGGTAAATTAAATAATATACAGAAAAGGTGAAGTGTCAAGCCATTAAGGTAACTATTTATGTCAATAGTGTGATTGTGGGAATCACATTTTCCCAAACAGGAAACAGATTCACTATTTTTTGACCTGTGTGTTTCTATGTAAAACCAAACTACTTGCCCCAAACTATCTGCAAACCAATTTCTAATCTACCACGATTAGATTAAGATTTACCTATAAAAATATTTAGCAAATAATTTCAAAGACAAAATTTATCCAAGCAGGAAAGAGGCCTCAACTTAAGCCAATTATTCACAATAAATTGTATGTAATATTTCCACAGAAAGTTAACAAGGGCAGGATATTACTCCAGGATGATGGCATTACAACTGGGACAGGTCTGTCCTTCTGCTCCACAGTCAGGTAAAAGAGTTCAGCCACCACATAACCCTCTTCTCAGCTATCTACAATGGAAAAGGAGGAGTCACTGTGTAACCTCTGGCTTCCAAAACTCCTTATGACTCACCTCGAACTATAAGTTTCCTAAAAATGAAAGGTATCAGCCAAATGAAATAGGAGAGTTTGTATTTCCAAAACCAAAGAGGAATTTTGTGCTCCAAGATGTGAGCCAAAGCAAAATTCCATCAGTACAATAATGTACCAGAGCCTCGAGTTCAGCCCAGATTTCTGCTGCCTGCTTTGATATCTTAGATGTTTTATCTAATCTGTGTAAATCACCACTATGCATGTTGGGAGCTCACTGTAAGCACCAAAAGCAAAGCAAGATCAGATAATAAGGAGTCATTATGTTCAAAACACTGACAAGTGTCCTTGGATTTTGAAGGATGTTCCAGAAAAGAGAAAAGACAGTTATGAATATACTACCAGAGTAGAACTGTGGGTAATACTGGGCTCCAGAGAAGTCTTAGAAGACACACTTTAGTTCTTCCAACACACAAGAACAGCTATTTAACCACAGTAGGAATCTCCTGACTCTTTGTATCCTAAAGAGCTCTTCCTCCTGGATCGTGTGTTCAGACACTCCCATTCATGTACAAGTCTTTCCATTTCTACTCATTGCCCTTAGAATTCACCATGTTGAAGCAAAATATCCAACATGTCCATCGCTATACTCTGCAGGGTCACCTGCTCTCACCAGAAAAGAATATAATTTGATCACTTATTTACTGTGCATGGTCCTTGTATCTTCATGGTTTTTAAAAATAATCAGGAAATAGCCCCAGAGGTTGACATAGTGGTTGGTCTTTCAAGGTCAGTAATGTTGCAAGGCAGGTCCTCAAAACCACCAAACATTTTAGGATCACAGAAGTGAAGACCTCCTGCTAATCTCCTATTAACTTCTGTGAGGTTATTGTCTTACAGGATAGAAGGTACCCAGCAGCCCTAATTATTATTGCATGCACACTCCACAGTAAGCCTGAAGATGGGAGATCTCAAGAGCATGTAGGTAAGATAAGTGCCCTGCACAGAAATGACGCAGCGAAAGAAAACAGAATATCAAAAGGAGGAGGAAAGCACCAAGGACTAGACCATAAAAAAAATACTTCATGTATCAAATATCAGACTCCTTCCTCATACTAGGACTCTGGTATCCTTCAGTTTGGGCACTGGCTCTGCTATAATTTCTCCTGCAGTCCCACTGTGAGCTATCAAACAGCATGGCCATATTCGAAGGAAATATGTATCAAAACAAAGCATCCATTGTGTCTGTTTCTTAGGAGGGCTCAGCTCCTGATGATGCCACAAAAGTACTTTCTGAGTGAGAGATGAGAAGACGACCTTCCAATTTTAGCCCAGTGAGATTTTTAAGAGGCTGAATAAAAGAGAATCTCCAAATATATGAAGAGATACAACAAGTGTTTGTCAGAGATTTTGGAGTTATGCTTTTGTTTGTAACTATCTGAAACAGAGAAAGAAATAGAGGGTGAATCTCACATGGGGGAAAGAAAGACAAAAGGCAGAGAAGCCAGAAAAAGAGAAGGAGAAAGAGACAGAAAAAAATAAGAGATGATTTATTAGAGGGCAAAGAGAAGTGGAGACTTGCTGAGGACTAAATTTTATTTCCTTCATGAAAAAACACCAAGAGCAGCAACAGCAGCAGGCGGCCAACATGCAAGTCAGAGAGCAGCAGAATGTTTTGCTGGAAGGGAAAAGATGAAGCCCTGAGTGCACGGAGCTGGTAGGCCCAGGCTGGAAGCAGAATCAGCTGTCTGGGTGCTACTTACTGTCACAAACATAGGGTTTGTCATGATCATCCTGGGAGGCAGCATCGTTCCGTCTCCTGCCGCCTCCAGATCCCCGAGCCTACAAGGACAAGAGGAATGTTAACATTATTCCAGGTCTCCTTGTGCCCCTCACCCTCCTATGAAAAATGTGCAGTGTCAACTAAACAAAGCCTCAGCTTCCATACGGGTTTGCCAAGGGTAGGCTTGACCCCTCATCTCCCAAGGTATGCACTATGTTAATGGAGCTTGTAATGCAGGGGAGATCCCCTCCAGTGATAACCCAAACTGTTCATCCACAGCAGCAGGTCACTGCTAGCACATATTCAGTCCAGTATCATCACACATTCATTTCTGAAGATGTTCAAATACCTTGCTTAACTGAATATGAATGAATGAATAGATGAACAGGTGTTAGAGGATAAATACAACCATTAAAGCAGCCAGAAAACAGGCCACAAATAAAACAGAGATAAAATTATTCCCTTTAATATTTTCAAAAGGGGGGTTGGTTGTTTGGTTTGTTTTCTAGCTGAAAAGCAATGTTTTGGAATGGGCTTCTGGGACAAAGAAACCATGGCTAATTATCAAATGGAGCTTTGGTCGGTTAGTGGAGAAGATTAGGTAATAACAGAGAGCAGGAATCACCCAGAAAGGTCTCTGCAGTTCTGCCTTCCTACAACATACCAAGTTGGCAGCCCTGGAAACTGAAAATCTCTTGTGTCTCCACAGCACAGACTGTTCTGACCTGAGATCCAGGGGTAAGAGTGGAATTCAGCATCAAAGCTACTTGGTCCTACCCTCCTCAGCTGAGATGTCAACAAGGGGACAGCTCGTATCTGTCCAGTGGTGGAGGCTGTGACGTGGAATTGGGAACCGAGCCAAGGCCTTAAATTCTTTCATGTTCACTAATGTACAGCGTGCAGATGACAACAATTTGGGGCTTGATGTTTATTTGAGGAAGTGATCTGTAGGTGGATGGCTAAACAGCCCTGTATTAATTCTGCCAGCTACTCTATTCCTGAGTAAAAGCAACATAATTCTTCTGCTGCTCTTCTTATTAAACTGTTGATGTTTCTCACCCTCGACAGGGCTGCCTGACTCAAACCCTCCAAGCTTTTGCATGTGAAAGTGAGAAAGGGACAGAGCTTAGCCAGGTAAAGCTGGAGAAGATGTAGAAATTCTGGGAATATTAGTACCCCAGACACAGAGGGGTTGTAGGAGCTCTGTCCCTCTGCTGTGGATTTGGGACTGAACTAGCACTACTCGAGCTGCATTCCATCGGACATCTAAAGAGAAGGAACAAGGAGCAGTTTTACACTGGCCTGCCAAAGGCTGCCAAAATGGGGATTTATCAAAACTTCATGCATTATTTCTCTGGGATTGCTCAGGTCTAACTCTTAACACAGTCCTGAAGGAAAGACATGGATTTGCAGCTGTCTGGATGGGGTCAATACTGTTAGGCATTACAAGGGGAGCTCTGCCTCCTGCAAAGACCTCGGTGCAGATCAGCACACGAACGTAGAGTGAGATTTGTAAGGGGGGACTGAAAAGCAGCTTCACCCTGGAAAAGGCCCCAGCAACAATTGTTTGGTGGAAGCTACTTTACTGACCATATCACACAAAGTCATCTTACTAGTCTGCAATATTTTCTCTCTGACTGCCAGCTCTGTAAACCCCCTCTAGGCTATGAAATCAATCCCAGGCTAGTTCCTTTCTTCCCTCACTACTGCAAAATGTGCTGCAAGCTGAATTTCAGCCTGTGGCAGCTCCTGTACAACCCTCAGCTCATCAGAGAGTCTTCACAGAGACAAGCGATTGGCCCTTAATAAATATTTCTGCTGGTACCTAGATTAGGATCTCATTTCCCTGTCTAACCAGCGTTTGGGGGCTGTGAAAAAGCTGTAAAGTCTTATTTTTGTCACTTGTCAGGAGGTCTGACTGTTTACACACTGAGAAGGGATCTGTTGAGCAAGAAGGGACTATTTTTACACAGGCACCTTTCAGAATAGGATGGTAATTTAAGGCCTGTTGCTCAGAGTTTCACTAGTCTTACAGCCAGCTGTTTGCCTTCAAACCCTCCTCTACAGAAACACAAGGGTTCTGCATTTGTGGCATGATCACACATCAGAAACACTTTTTCATACCTTGGACACACAGGGGGAGAATTTTCAAGTCAATGGCTTTCAATGGGACTTGGGTTCCTAAATGTCTTCAGTGCTTTGGAAATTGTCCCATGGGATACCCAGCTGAGGCACAGACAATCTGTGCAGGTGCAGCTGCATCCCCCTCGTAGTTCCTGGCAAACCTTCCCAGCTCCTACCACACCCTCCCTGGCCAGCAAAGATACTAAAAAGCTCCTTCTGTAAATCCATCTCTTTGGCCTTCAGTGTCCTTCCCAAGGCTCCCACCATTTCAGGGCTAGCCTTGAAGGGACAGTAAATCGAGCAGCTGCCCCAGAGGCACTAAATTGAATGCCCTATGCTTGCTGCTGGCACTCCAGTCTGCTGAATTCAGTCACCCATGACTGCCTTAATTCTCCTGATGGGATGCAGCAAAGACTATGAGACCTGACATGTGATGCCTGGAAGCCATGGCACAGCAGCCTTGAAGCAGCCAGAGAGAGTAGCCAGAGGGACAGATGGAGAGTCCAGGATTAAAAATAAAATCATGCTGCAGGGAAAGGAAGGGGCATGTGCAATTTGGAAAGTCCAGAGCAGTAATTCTGTTGCATTAATCCTGCATGGATGCTGTCAGCCCTTCTCACTCCTGCTCTGAATCCCCAAAGGCCACACTGCAGGATCTGGTTTCCTATGTGTGTCCTTCCCCTCTTTTGCCTTCTAAAACTACCCTAACTGACCCTTTCCCAGAAACAAAGGGCTGCCCAGGTTTCATGTCCCCTCATTTCAAATCCTTGCTCTCAATCCTCTACCCTGGGTCAGGCTCACATCAGAAAAGGGATGTTTGAAAAGTGGCAAAACCCTCGTGACCAGACACAATTCAGGCTCACCAGTTTTCAACAGCTAGAGAAGCTGGCCCTAATCTTGAAATCCTAATTTATACCACATTTTCCCTTGGTTATTGATGCCATCAAATAAAAATGAAAATTGCTCAAAGTATTTGGCACTCTTCAGGCTTCTCTCTTTTTTTTTTTGCACTGAATGAAGCCAGGGCATTAGCAAGAAAAAGGCAAGAGATCCTGCTGCTCCTTGGGGCCAGTTCCAGGGCAGAAAATAAGACATAAATTTAAGCTTCAAAATGGACGGGGAATGTAGCACCTTCCACCTCCTTTCTTTACACTAGCATAGAAAAAGTAATGGAGTTATTCTGAAACAGTTTCCTGAACAGGGGAGGAAAACTTTGCATGTAACAGTAACTTCAGGACTTGGTGTAGGCCTGGGATATATGAATACAGCAAATTCCTTTCTCCTGAGCAGTATATCTTAGCTCTCCACTCCCTTCCACTCATCCTAACCAGCATGTGCAATTCGTGTGAGGGTAGCTTTTATTAGAAAAGAGTTGTTAGCCTGGAATATTAGTTGGTTGCTACAGTCAAGCTTGTGTGCATGTATCAATTCTAACTCCTGGTTTTGGTTACTGGTTCATACAAATTTTCTGAAACTTACATTTTTCTGGAAAATTTTTTTCCAGGTGGGGGTCTTTGGCTAAGAAAGAAAGAAAGAAAGAAACTGGTTCAGGTGATTTTGAGAATAAGGAAGGTGAAATATATACTTATCCAATTATTAAAGTGCTTTGATCTTATATTAAAGGACTTAAGCTCCAAAATAAAGAGGAGCAGAAAACTGAAACAACACAACAACAGAAGAAACCAAAAGAGAGGGTCTGATGCATAAGTACATTGCAAGTATTCACTGTGGTTTCATGTCTCTCTCTTATTCAAAAGCTATTATATCCTGCTCATTTGGCCTAAAATGTGGCCCTTCTTGCTTGACTCCTGCAAACACATCAAAAGGTACTTCTAGAGCTCCTGTGCCCCTGCAGCACCTGCTGGAGCCAAAGAGAGATGGAAATGCTCGAAACACCTGAGGATTGTGCTCAAACTTCTTCAGATGCCTACTTTGTTGGGGCCACAATTGAAAATGTTGATTCCCAGTTTTAAAATGGGCCTCATTACTTAACTGGTGCCCTGCTGAAATTGTGAAAAGACATCTTAGGTAAGAGAAGGGACACAGATTCCCCTGAGGAGAAAATATTGCCCGTTTCAAGCAAATGGAATGGGCTTAAGAGGGTCACTGTCAGCCACAATGTTCTACCTTGGAGAAAGCTGAAAAACGTATTAACACAGCTCAGGATAATTTAATATTATTTTTTTGGGCTGTCATGACTGAATTTGTTGCTTTTCTGTAGCTAGTAAATGTTGTTTTACAGGAAGAGCATTGTAATAGCAGGATGTCATTATTACAGCTTACTTTACACTTGTAAATACAACACTAGAATAAATTTACCCCAACTTTTTACTCTCAAAATAGTCTTTTTTTTTCTTCCCCTTGGTAATTCATAAAAATAAACTGAAAAAATATTACAAATCTTTGACCATATGACTGAAAATTATCTCTAGTGTTACCCCTATCATATATCCATGGATATACACTTTGCATATTCAATATACATATCACAAAGACATTAGAAAGCAGCTGTTTACTTGCTTCCTTTCCATCCCAGTAAACTCTCCACCTACCCGTCCTCTAGGCCTGTTCTTTCGTTTTGGAATATCTTCTTCTAAATCCTCTTCCTCATTCACTTCATCTGCATTCTCATCGTTTTCTAAAACCCTCTGCGAGTGAACAACAAACAGGAATGGTTAGAAGAAAAGAAGATGACACACACAACCAACTGCTGCTCTTTACCACAGAGACTGCAAGTTATTAAATTACAGCTGATGAATGATATAATGCCAAATCAGATCCCAGAACCCCTACTTCTCTCCACTAAAGCAAAATGTGCTTTCCTTTCCACCCGCAGCTCTCCAGGGAGTTCTTATTAAAAAATACCACTGATATCAGTCAACTACAAAGAAAAGGCTCCTAAGAAATACTGGTGGCATCACTGAGCACCACCATCCCAAGACAACACAAGTACTGGCAGCAGAATGCAAGGAAATTGTGTGCATGATGTTTGTATTTTGAATTCTTGCACTTCAAATCGTTTTGTTTCCCTCTAATGTTGAGAATGCACTTTAGGAATAGACAGAAATCAATGTTTTTCTCCTTGGCAGCTCACAATTTTCTTTACAGAGCAAAAATTCCTCCAGGTATTCCAGCATGTTGAGCAGATTTAGAAAGCAACATCTTTCAGGGCTTAAGCCACAGGTACAACTCTAATTTGGAAGCAGGGGTCTTGCTGCATGAGGATGCTGAGGAAGTGCAGGTTCTCATTGATGTTAACAGGAACAGCAGCGATAGTTCCTTCAATTAATTATTTAATAGGAACAATAATTCACCTTCTCACACAACTGTGAGATGCCCAAAGAATTTCAATCCTCTTAGCTTGACCTTTTGAAATGTAACCCCTATAGAGTCAAACACAGGTTGGCCGCCCTGAGAACATGCCTGAGCTGGGCATCACAAAGGCAAGACAAACCATCACAACACCAATGTAGAAAGAAGTCATGTTGAAATTCCCTCAACCTTTGGCATGTCTGTTAGAAATAGAGAAATGAGCCCCAGCCACTCCTGCCATCCATGGTGTGGTGCCACTTTGTAAAGGGCTCCTCTGGAGTCAGTAACTCAGCCTGGCCATGCCACCACTCACTGAAATGCCATGATGCAGATTCAGATCACTGACAAACTGCATTGGTTCCTTCCCTAGAATTTCTACTTCACAGCTATTTGAGAGCCAGCAGAGGGAGAACAGGAGCAAATCACAGTTGCTGTCTCTCCTTCCTACATATCTTGAGCACCAAATTCTCAATTTGTGGGAAAGAATGTCACAGAAATTTCACTTTTTAAAAAGTCTGTATTTGGAAGACCACCTATATGAGTTTATTCTTATTTTTAAGACTAATATTGGACTTATAAAAAGTACAAATAACTTTTAG
Source organism: Brachypteracias leptosomus (assembly GCA_013401335.1). NCBI lineage: Eukaryota > Metazoa > Chordata > Aves > Coraciiformes > Brachypteraciidae > Brachypteracias > Brachypteracias leptosomus. The sequence goes on along the minus strand of VYZX01028764.1, from coordinate 589,158 downwards.
ATTTTCTACAAATAACTTTCTTTTGTTAGAGGATCAAGTCTTCACCTGCTTTTTATTCCTTTCCTTTTCAAATCTCAGGACCTTACTAATGTGGTCAGACCACCTTGAAATACAATTTCATATAATACTAGAGTGCTAACTACTAGAGGGTGTAAAAGTTAAGTAAGTTCCAGTTCTGCACACATAAAATGTTTCTTCAAAATTCATGCAGTTGCAAACATTAACTGACTTGATCCAAAGCACTTGGGAAATGTTGTCCATGAGGAGACTAGTGGTATGTAAGAAAATAAGCAAAATTACTGATATGAGTTTATCTTCTCTTTAAAGTAACTCCCAAAAAAGAGAGAAGGCTGCAGCCATGTCTTATGTGAGAGGAGAAGGAGCTGGTTTACACCACCACCACCACCACCACCACCACTCCACAAGAGCAGTTAAGAGAAATACTACAAACCACTTTCTTTGTTTAAAATTGCAGCTTCAATTTAGGGAAGAGATAGTAAAGTAACCAAGTGTGAATTTGGTGACTCTGTCACAGTCATGACTTTAATCCCTGCTAGAAAGGGCATATCCTTTCTGCTGCATGGTCAGAAGGCCAGGCTAAACCTTCTCCAGCAAATGATGGAGACACGAGTTTAATATCAATTTAATATCAGTCCTCCACCTTGTTAACTACCAACTGTACAGCAGGTGTTTTTAGCAAAGCAACTTGTCTTCTGCTGCTTTCTAAACCAGCTTCCCAGCCCAATGTACTTCAGTGCAAGCAAGCACCAAGTCATCTACTCCAGACAGACACTAAGAGTTTGAGAGGGTAGCAAGTGGCTGGGACTGTGGTGGGAATTACAACCACGTCCATCCCACCTGCTCACTCACCACCACTGAGGCTGGGCCCTTTCAAGTTCCAGCACAGAGGAGCATGCGAAGGAATAAAAGAGATTTTCATTCTCTTATTTGTCATGCAGATAAAAGGCACTGATCATGATTTTGATCTGGTGCAGTGTAGCTGCCAGGTGCCAAAGCACATGCAGAAAGCTGGCTACTAATAATGGCTTCAGCAATTGTGGTGCAGGCTGAACCCAGACAAGCTGTGCCTGCATAAGAAACAACAGCTGGACGTGCCTTTTGCATCTCTTCTGATGTTCCAGGTCACAGCTACAGCAGCTTGGCTGAAAAATTTATGGATATTTTTGCACCCCCCTCCTGCTCTGCAATGCCCAGACTTGTGTCAGTCCCACTGTCTCTGCTACTGGGGACAATGTGGGAGCTCAGATCTCACAGCAACATCCAAAGGCACTTGCAGATCTCCTAAGGATGCTGCACCATGACTTTTTAAGAGAGGTTGTGGAGAGGTCTCCATCTCTAGAGACACTCAAAACCTTCCTGGACACATTCCTGTGTAACCTGCCCCAGGTGAACCTGCTTTGGCAGGGGGGTTGGACTAGATGATCTCCAGAGGTCCCTTCCAACCCCTACCAGGCTGTGATCTTGGCAGCTGTATAAATGGAGCTTTAAGGCTCTCATTTTAAGAGAAGGCAACACAGAGCAGGCCTCACACCAAGTGCTTCCCCACTCCATGAGCATGGAATGCTTCACCTTTGATGGTGCTCCTTTACCTGTGTGACTGGGAGCAGGAGACCTCATTTTGCTTCCCTTACATGTGTGAAATTTCTAGCAAATAGACCAGCAGGACTGAGCTCCAGGTAATACAGATTTGTTGGCCACACTCTCCTGTTTCATTTGGCACAGGGCTGCCCACTCACATTTCTACTAGTTTTAGGTAGAGATGCAACACGTTGTATCTCAGCCAAAATGCCCAAGTTTGACACATTGTCAATGGCTCTCACTAAAAGTCACTAATAGGCTCATAGCACAATGGTGATTTAGCCTCTCCAAAGATGTGCTGCTGCTCTCCTGGTGATTTAAGATGTCTTTCTAAAGTGACACCACTTATAGAAGAACCCTTCATATTAGTTGAATTCTTTCAATGACAGACCCACAAATGCATTTCCAAGTTTAATTGTTAAAGGTTGAAATGGAATCTTAACAAATAACTTTCAAATCAGAATGCATGTGAAGAGATAATATTTCTCATACCTGCATCACTAATAATAACTGAGATAATGAAAATTAGAATATTTTTAATTATTTTGCTTGTATACTTCCTGAAGGCTTCTCAGTGTAAAAAAAAGGCAGGCAAGGCAACCACATGGGTTTGTCTACTCCGAAACCAAATTCAAATCCATGTCCAAATTCACTTTAAATATGAGGCACTAAAATTCAGTTTATGGTTGGGACCCATCTCTGCTTGTCAGTTTTAGATGTAATCATCTCACAGCACTGCAAAACAAATTCCACCAGTGGAGCTGTGCAGAACACAGCCAAACAACTGAGCTTCTTGTGAGAGGAGAAGTGAGATCTGGAGTTCCTTCTGAGCCTCACAGTGTAGTGCAGGGGTTTGATAACATTTTGACAGCAGAATGACACAACTCTCAACAGATGCACTGTTCTCCCACAGGACAAAATCTGCCAGGCTTAGAGACTAACAGTAAAACCCAGCCCTGCTCTCAGGGCACGGGGCTCCCCTTTACCTGGATTTCTTGGATAGTGTCTTCCTCTTTAGTGTCCGTTTTTTTCTCTATTCCCTCTCCACGCAGCAAGGCTTCCAGGGTTGTGCTTTCTGAGGTGAACCCATCTTTTTTCAGTGGCAGATCAACTTCTGAAAAACAAAACACACTTGACTGTATGTGTCTCCCCGAGACAGCTCACGAGCAGAAGGACAGAGATGACAAGCAGAAGACTGACAAGACTTTCAAGCTTGTTTCTGTCTTGAAGGAGAGTTCTTCAAGCTCTTCTTTTTACCTCTAAGGATCTCCACAAAGAATCCATTTCTTTCTTACTGAAAACCTGGTATCTTTTCAATCACTGTGTTTACTTACCAGAAAAAAAGGCTATAGACATACTGTATCAGGAGGAAATAAACTGGGGAAAAAATTCTTCTCCTTTATGTAAACTCTCCCTGTGCTTCGAATAAGGAACCACACCAGGACTAAGATACCAAAATAACAAACATGAAGATCTGATCTCTTGAAGTAGAAAAGTAGTTTAAAGCAATATAGCATCTGGCACAGTTTACACAGCACAGCTTCAAGCAGCTTTCTCCTCCACCAGGACACGTTCCACACATGGGGAAGCAGAAAGCTGGTGAGTGGGGCCAATTCTGAGAACTTCAACTGCAAAAACAAAGGGATGTGTCTGGAGTTTTCAGGTACCATTGACTAGATAAAATCTTCAGTTAGTTTTAAGTGGGTCTACACCAACCAAGAAACACCAGTCAGTACAGCTGTGAGTGCAAAATCTAGCCCATAAAGCAGGATGACCTCCAGTCACTGCAGAAAGAGCCCAAGGCTGGCTTGGAGGCAGCGTGGGGTTATGAGGCAGCTTGATGCAACCTGCTGTACAAGTGAAGGAACAGACCCTTATTCCCCTTCCAAATGCTGCTACCAGATGATGAGGCAGTGCAGCTGACAGGCACATCCAGCACGTTATTTTTAGCAAGATGTTGAAATACACCTAGGGAAGAAGTCTGTTTTCCTTGCAGATCCTGGCCTCTACCCCACTCCTGCAGGGGTTCATTCTGAGCAACCCTACAGCAGAGAGACATCCTTAATGTCTCTGTACCTGACAATGCCAGGTAGGGATTTCTCAAGCTCTCCCTCCCTTCTGAAATGAATGCCTTCCTCTAGGCCAAGAGATTTATAAAGTAATAATGTGTGGGACTGACGCTCACAAATCAGCATCTGGTGCCCTTATTTCACAGCTCTGTCCACTTCTCATCCTCTAGGACTGTGTTGTGTTCCCCAGTCTGCCTGAAGCTCCCTGCCTTTCTATCACCACGAGCTGTAAACTCTGCAGGGCAGAAATTCATGCGTTTATAAAGCCCCAAATCACTCCTGCAATCCAAATAATGAATGAACACTTCCACCTGGGACAGTAAAGTATAATCTGCTTCTTGGGGGCAATTGTGTCCCAGGAATATGTTTGTTCTATATACGAAAAACTCTAAGCCAGCAAATGATTCAGGGTCCCTGATCAGTGCTTCCACAACATGCTTGCTCAAGTCTTCTGAAGTGAGAGAGCATTGCTCAGCCAACAACCACAGAAAACCCAGCAAAAATTCCAGCAAAAGCTCTTCTATTCATGGAGGGAAAGGCTGAGTACAAACCATGCAGAAAACCCAAACCACTGGGATTTTCAAAGGAAACTCCCATGACAACTCACACAATGGGAGAGGGTCAACTGTGAATTGATCCCCCTTCTCATCACAAGGAGGTCTATTCAACCAGGGCTCTGTTTTCAGCACTAAGCTCTGCACACCCATCCCCTTATGCCACCTTCCCCAACCTCTCCCTTACTTGAGCTATAAAAAAGACAGAGAAGTCAACAGAGAATCACACAGATTGAATTTCCCTGTATGAACTCCTAGGACCTCCCTCTGGATGCTAAATCCTGACATTTCAATAGAAAGAAGGGATTTTAGCCTTGATTTATGTGCAAATCCCAACACTAGGATGTAAAGTCACTAAGGAACCTCCATAATCATCTCTGGCTGTGAGCTTGGTTTGGTTTCAAAGTCCTGTGCTTAGGTGCAAAAGGGCATTCACTCTGTATTTAGAACCTTGTGGGACTGCAAAACCCAAGGGGTCATCACATGTTCAGCAAGAGAAGAAGCTTCAAGCAAGCTCAAGGGTGTCAGAAACAAACATGTCTTCACTGTGACAGGCTGTGCCTGTCTCTGGGTACTGACACTCAGCAAACGGGTGAGCTGGAAAAGGGAATGAGCAAGGAAGGAGTGAGGGATAAGCAGAGCATCTATGCAAGTAAAACTACTCCCTGTTTGTTCCAGAGACAGTGAACATGAAGACAGAGGGAAAGGCAGGAATCAAGGTCAAAATATGGCAGCTGTCCTTAACAGGCATGTTTGGTTTGTGTGGTGCTGCTTCTTGCCACCAGCAAGACTCCAGGAGATTTGTCATTCAAAACTCTCCAAGCATTTTTTAATTATTCAATTTAACATCCCACTGACAAGGTGGTGTGAGGTAATACTCTTATTCCCAGCTTACTGACTGGGAGATGGAGTCACCAAGAAGTCAAGTTGGCAAGTAGGAAATCTGGTGAGAAGAAAGTCAGGGCAGCTGCCTCCCCTCTGCCCACTAAGCTGACTGCTATTCAACTCCTGCATTTTCTTCTCCACTGGTAGCTTTCAGGAATCCACTTTCATTCCCAAGTAGCTCTAGAAAGTGGGAAATGGCAGATGCTATCTTATCAGGAATGTAAAAACTTCAGAGGTCCAAAGACAACCTCTGAGTAATTAATTCAATCTTTGTAAAGAATTCAATCCTTCCTGGAAGATGGCTGGTCTGTAAAGGACACCATAATGAAGACAGGAAATTATGTTTCCAAACCACTATTTTAATCCTTGGAGACAAAAGTCTTCAAAAATCCAGAAGATAGTTCAGTTAACCTAGAGAAATAGTTGAACACTACGAGGGTTCATTAAATTCATTTCAGTAAATCCCTAACTTTCTCTTTCCTATTGAACTCTCCAGGATTTTCCCACAAAAGCTGGGATAATGTATTTTTCTCTTATGCCTGTACCCCTAAAGAAAACTGAGAAGCCAACTCAGTGCCTGAAATGTAGTTTTCACATGAAAGATGAAAAGGCTTCACCCTGACCACGGGAACTGCTGTTGGGAAGCAAGGTGGGGGCTTGTTCCACCCCCTGTCCTGCTTGTGAAGGTACCAGCCAGTGTCAGAAGCTTCAAACAAGGCCAGAAAGAGACTATTCTAGGCTTGAGAAACGAAGCCCTGACCCTACACTTGCCTCTGGTTTGATATTTGTTGTGCTACACTGTGCAGCCACATCGGATGCTGCAGAAGAGGGTCTGAGTGTCTGTCAGGAGAGAAATGCAAAGAAAATAATCTACCCTAATGCTGCATTTAATCCTGATCTCTAACAAGTCAGTCCTGAGGGATAAATGCAGTATTACTTCCAGTTATCCTAAATCTGGCTCTTCTGGAAATACACAGACTAGCCTGGCCCTTTCTGAATTTTGATGCACTTTTTCCCTCAATGTTCTCCTACCTGAGTGAGTTCAATAGTTAAATTAGGGTTTGAAGGAAAGAGTGTTTTCCCCTTATTTACTGCCTGCCCTCTCACTCTTGCTGTGAGATGGGGAAAACAGAAATTCCTGACCAAACTTCTTTGTCATTTCTTTTTATTCCCCTCCTTTCGAGGATAAAGAGTCACAATCTTTTCTATCAGTCTGCTGTGGGAAGGTTTCCAAATGGCTTTGTCCTGCCAGACCTCTCTTATTCCTCAATAATCTTCCCAAGATGGACCAATACTGCACTGATATTTTCCAAGCAAACCACATCCTCCATCTAAACCAATCCATTACAATATTCTTTCTATTACTCCTCAGGCTGTGTCCTGCTGCAGTGTCCCAGCTGCATACTAAGCACAACTAGGAACCTTCTCCCAGGGTCAAGAACTAACCCTGACACGTTCAAACACATGGGTGACAAATGTGTAAAAAGGAGAAGGTCCATCCCACCACCTTGGGATGCTCCAGTGAGTCTTCTTCTGTAACAAAAGTTGTTCCAGTTTGTCCTCTGCTTCATCTTTTATTCTAAAAGTTTTGATCCAAGACAACGCTTCTCTTCTCTTTGGAGGCCTGTTGGATATCAAAGGTCTTCAGAAAGTCTAAGTCAATTGTCAACCTCCTTATCTATTAGGCCTTTACATCTCATGGAAAGTGTTTTAAGAGAGTAGTGAGATGGGCTTTTCCTTGGGAGGAAGAATAAAATAGTCAGTTAGAACCTCCTGTATCATCATTCCCCAAGTGCTTTATTGCTTATACCTAATTATGGTTTCAATCAATTTCTCAAATGTACACGTAGAATTTATGGGTCTTTAATTCCTTGAATCACATCCAAATCCTTTTAAAATATAGGTAATAACATTTGCTACCCACTAATTGTTCTCAATTCTTTCCATTGTAACTCCTAGTTTGTATCACAAGCTTTTCTTCAGACATGGCAATTTTAGAGAACGCAATCTTTATCACAAGAATAACTACTAATAAAAGCACTATAACTACAAGCTTCCTCTTTTATATCAAAATTTTAAGCAGGTTTGTAGATAAAATTCCTTTTGATTCCTATTGCAAATGCAATAGCACCTGGTTGGTGTAGGAGACATAGGAAATAATGAGAACTCTAGAAAATGGAAGTACCAAATCAACAAAAATCATCAATGAAAAAGAAACTGTTATTTCAGAATTCTTCCTGTTTTAATAAACTCCATTATTATTGGTGTCACAGCTAAATACTTTGCATATATTATAATTCAGGTATGTGTATGTGTGTATAATTAAAATTTATGTTTCTTAACTTGGCAGAGTCTGTTTCATAGTGATTAAATCTATGTGGTTATTCCTGCTCACCAGCTCAGTGCAACAACCTCTCTATTTATCAAAGTCCTTGGATGGTGGTGGTGGAGTCTGAACGTGCAACCCGTGCCAGCTTCATTCCTGGAGCTGTTTGCCACTCAACTGCTGCCTCCAAAAGCAGCACGTCTGCACAAACCCCACAAAATGGTGGGTTTTTTCAAGTTCTGATCCACCAAAAGAGCTGCAAATTTCTGTCCTTACATGTGCTCCATTTGGTTGACGCCGCACTGGGAGCTAAGCAACTTCTCAGTGTCTCTTTGAAGCAGGAATTAAAAGCAACCATCCCTTTTCCTATGCAGTGCGATGTATTTGTTTTACAATGGATCATTTCCATCCCCACAGTAGCAGCTGCCACCCAAGCCATCATCTCCGTGCACTCGTAAGCAGCTCCATTTCCAGTTCTAATTGGGAACAGAGATACTTATTGGGTGAGTTCCAGGATGATCTATCACGCCAGAGACAGCTACTATGCAAACCAAAGCAACCCAGCTTCCAAAACCCCTCTTAGACAAACACTGACTTTGCACAGAGATTCTTGCCTTTTTGTTTCTTGGTGCTGGTTTTTTGGAACAGACAAAGTGCCAGAGGAAACTATATATTAAGAGCCCGTGAAGGGCTGTTGAAGATGGGTAAATCCAAGGTTCTTACCTTAATAACCACTACCTCTTTAAAATGGCATAGGTGGTCTAAAAAAGCCACCTAATTCACAGCAAACAGAACTACTGCTGAGTGAATGCAGCCACTAAGCTCATTAAGAGGATGTGGCAGGATGTGTCTGAAAGTGCAGTGCAGTGGCTCAGCAAGCAATTAAATCCCATGACAGTTTAAAATGAGAATCTATCAGTGTCACAAGAGTGTGAAGCCTCAGCATCTCTGCTGTTCCCACCCCCAGCGTTTTATTTATGATGGCGTATTGGGAACATGGGAAGTCAAAAAGATTATAATGAAATATGCCATATAAAAACCAGATTAAGCCTGCTCTTCTTTGGGGAAATATGCAGAGAGAGAAGCTGTCTGTTAGCTGTCGAGTTTGCAAAAGATACCATCTTTTGGGATGGTGCTCTCTGCCAGCAGACAGAGTGCCCCGGGGGAAATGGTGGTGAAAAACCCAGACAAGCAGCATCCATCCATCCATCATACGCTCATCTCCACATCTCCAAGGCACAAATATAGCGTTGGAGTGCAAAGGGTGGGGGCAGGGGGGATGGAATCCCTTAAGAAAGAAAGAGGAGACAATGCCTTAGGTGAAGGGCTGGATTTTGTAGCTTTCCTGTGCGTGCACAACCCGACTCTCCTCAGCTTGTTTGCTTGCTTGGTACGTCCATGGCTAGTACAGTGATTTGTTACCGTCCTTGGAAGCGATACATCCACAGCAGTGACTACAACAGGTACACTAAAGGCAGCTCTGCAGGCTTGTTTCATGAGCATGCCTATGCCAGCACAGGGCAGCATGGACCTGTGCTCCTCCTGTGGAGCTGGACCTTCAGAACCCTCCTTTCACTGCGCCACCTCCTGCCATCCCAGAGGCAGATGCTCACGTCACTGCTGTTCTGCTTTAATCCTGACCTTCCCCAGTCCCTGCTACCCCAGCCTCTCCTCCCAACACTACCACAATCCCATGCCCATCTGTAGCACGATTGTCAGTGCCAGTTCTACACTTAGAAACCTCTCCAACCCTGGTCCACAGGACCTCCTGCCAGCCCAGTCAGGCCTCCCCTGAGACTAGACTACTGATAACACAGACTCACAATGAATCCATCAAGCCAAACAAATGCCCCTAGAGACTAGTAAACATCAAATTCACTTTATTCTTAATCCAAGCCAGATGCAAGAAAGCCATGGCTGTACTGGAGATTATAAGGCTACTCCAGCAACTCTTTGTCTCCCCTGCCAATTCCACCCTCAAACCTCCTGTATATTTTTGCCCTCTCAAGGTAAACGGGGCCATGGTGAGAATAAGAATCCAGTTAAAGAGAATGATAAACTGGCTTTAGAAGTTTGAGAACAAGAGGGTATTTGATTTCTCAGAAACAAACCATTTTGTGTGGGAAGAATAGTTTGGAGGACCATCTGCCATTAAGTGAAAACTCTTCAGGCTAGTGCCTTGAGATCCTATAAAACTCCAAGATGAACCTTAGGAAACACTTGTTGCAAATTTTAGGTGTTACTGAGGTTTGCTCTATGGAGCACTGGGAGAGTAGAGGATTCCAATGTCTCCATAGCACTTTTTCCTGCAAAGCTGCCAGCCTCATGGTGAGGTTGGAGGGGAGCAAGGGGCAGGGGGAGAAAGGAAAGTGATGGAAGGAGAGAGGAAGCTATGACATGGGGGCACTGCACACTTCCATTCTTCAGCCTGGGGGTAAACTGCAGAAAAATCAGAGGACGACTTTGAATGTTAAGACCAGGATCCAATGGAAAGCTTCTACCAGCCCCTAACTAAAATATGTCCCAGGAGGCTATAACACAACAGGAGGGAGGAATAAGGCTGCAGGAAACAGCAGAGGCCCTCAAACACAAGGTTAAGCATTGCTTATGTTAACCCATCATCAAACTGTGGACTTTACAAGCAGCTGTATTTCTTTGGCAGACTAGAATGCCTCTATAAAATCTCTCAATAAAAAGAACAACAACCAGCCCTCCTGTCAGTTGTCTCTTGGAAGTTCTTTACAGATTTATTTCTCAGCACTGATATAAATCATTGTCACATATAATATACCGTACCTGCTTCTCAAAGACTGACAATTTAGAGTATCAGGCTAAATGCTGGATCAGGTAACTACCCTCAGGGCTCAAATCATAGAGGAATGTCTCCATGCAGTAACATTATCCCAGCATTCATTTGTGTTCTGGTCACTCTTGCATTTGAGGTCTAGATGGACTCATGCATCAGGACTTGTGCAACACTGTAGGAAATATTGAGGGACACAGGGTGGGTAACTGCTACAACATAGAGAAAATCCCTGAGTACAATCTATTCCTTTGGGCTTTGCCTCACCCTTAACAGGGCTTCTGGCCTGTTTGGAGTAAGAGAATAACTTGGCCTGCCTATCTGCAAGTGGTCACCTAGATACACTTACACGGATGGATGGGCCTTTTGACCCATCAGAACCAGAATCTGACTATTGTCCCATCACCAGACAGCCATCAGCAAACACCAGTCACCCCCACACTGCACACTCTGCAGTGGTGAGAGGGAGAGGACCTCCACTGCAGCCAACTCTTCCCTTTCCACACCTGACAGCCCTGAACAAAACCCTCGTACTGAGCCCAAACTCATACATAAACCATGGGTAAAACCAGCCATGCTGTAACCTTGCTGCAAATTCAGTGAGACTCTGCATAGCCTCCCCTCTCCCTTATCGAGGACAGGGGAGGGGATACCTTTAGGAGCAGATAAATCTCTGTAATGCAGTTATCTCTCAGCTGCAGTGCACAAGCATCCCAATTAATTCAGTCCAGGCCTAGCAGAGCCGGCACTAAGCCAGAGCTGATAAACCTGCCAAAGCCAATCTGAGTCCTGCAATGATTCCTGGGAGCCTGCTCTGGGCTTTTTCCTGCTCTGGACTGAGGGGGGTTATTTGTTTGAGTGCAGTGCTCAGCTCTGGCTGGCTCTGCGTGCCCACAAGGGGTGGCAACTCCATTAACGAGCTCCTTCTAAAAGCCAAAGTGCTGGGCAGCAGGCAGAGACACCCAGTCAGCTCTGCAGGCAAGGATGCAGCAGGGTTTATCAGCATCACTGGGCCAGATTACAGGTGTCCCGGGTCTGATCATGCATCTCTGGTCTGCAAAGCTCCCACTTGCAGGAAGATGGTGTTCTGCAAGCCAGGGTGGCCACATCTGCAAGGTGGGCTGTCTGAAGAAGTCAGCCATGCCAGGCAGGGCTGGTTCAGCTTCCCTGGCTCAGTAAACACCAAACCTGCATAAACTCCTGAAGAACAGAAAGGCCACAGCAAAGCAGCAATGATTTTAGGGTGGGATAGGGAGCAATCCCTCTAGACACTGCCCTTGGCATCACTGCTGTCTCACCAAGTGATCTTGGGCCAAACTCTAACAAAGGTACCCTCTGCTTTTCCATCATCTGTCAAATGGAGATAGTCTTCATCTATCCTCCAGGGTTTGGTAGGGCCTGTTTAATATTCATAGGCATTCAGGCATCCAAATAAAATGCACCAAAAATGCAAGGTGTTCTTACAGGTTCTCACAAAGCCAGGTTTAAATACCCTTTTTTTTTCCCAGCCAAGAAAAACACCAAAAAAGCAAGACTATTCCCACAGATACCAGATTTCAGTGGCCAATTCCCAAATTTCACGGGATGAGGATAATATTTAGTCATATGGCAAGATGTATCTGACAGATGAAGCTATATAATTGAAAAATGTTGTTATAAGAAGGAAGGCTTGTAATAGGAAAAATGGCACGAGATGCTCGTAGGTATCCTCTCAGAAATGGGAAAGAACAAAGCAAATCATCTACCGAGATGCTCAGATCTCTTGCCACAAAAAGGCAAGAAATTCCAAGAGGCCTATAAAGCGTTTAGACAAAAAGGTGAACTCCAGAATTAATAACAGAATGGTAAACAGGAAGATTAATGGCACCAGAGAAAATGCAGATGGTGAAGCCCAGCCTGCAGGCTCAGCAAGACTCTGAAAAGGGAGGGGGGGGGAAGGCAAGGTGTAAACAAGGTGACCTTCAAAGCCACGGGAATGGCTGCCAACAGACCAGCCAGAGGGCATCCCGAGACACAGATGTGCCATCTGGGGTAGGCTGGCTCATGACAACACGAGCAAGATTTGTCTGCTTCAAAATTTGCAGGGAGGCAAAGCGGGCAGCAGCAGCAAACAGGACCACGCATTCAGCAGGGGCACAATTCATTGCCCAGGTTGGAAAAGGATGCTATCTGTTTTGTAAAGAAAATATGAAAGAATTCCCTGAATATCCCCACTCAGAAAGGTCTTGTGCCCACTTGTAAAGCCTGCTCGTGCAAGGTGTGGGGGAGGAGAAACTGGTTTTCACTAAACAAATGTTTTCCTTGAGGGTTTGTGCTTTAAGTTTATGGTAAAAAGAAAAAAAGAACCTCAGCACAAACTGCAGAGCAGCTCTTTAAACCCATGGTGGTAGAAATTTTCCCCATCTTGGCAAAAGTCTATTCATTCCGGATGGCACATTTGGGTTGAAGGCAGGTAAAGATTCCTCAGACATCCTGATGTCCAGTATCTGCTTTTGCAGAGCTCTCTTGCTCCATCTCAGTGCTTAGTTGGGCCTGGAATCTCCTAATAAGCTTTGTGTGTGTCTGAAAGATCTCAGCTGCCTTGGCTACGGTAAGAAGTGGGAGAGAGAAATCTCCCAGTGCAGGTCTGCAGGGCAGCCTGGCTCTTTCAGACCTGATGATGCTCAGATCATTGAGGTCAAGCAGGAAAATGAAAAAGTAAGTGCAATCACATGTCTTTTTTAAAAGCATCAATCAAACACCACAGTGGGACAGTGCTAAGGGGAATGAAGCTGTCTCAGAATAAGCCTTCTACAAAATCAGCCAAACATAGAATCTTAGAATGCCAGGTTGGAAGGGACCTCAAGGATCACCTAGTCCAACCTATCAAGATAGAAAGATACAGTTTTCATGTTCCAGGGAACATGTTCTGCTATGATATCCAGAGGCAAGAATTTTGGGGGAAAAATAGAATAAGAAACCACAATAGAGCTCACCATGGAAAAAAACAGACCTTAGCTGTGAGCATTCAGCAGGTAGTGACTTCACATATCTCTTTTCCTTCCAGCCTGGCTCAAAGGACATCAAATCTGAATATTTGGGGCAAAAAACTGGCCCATCTGAGTTATACCTGAGTGGTTTTTGTTCTGATGGGCTGCATATCAACCACAACAAAGACACTGGCATGACTTCCAGTTTCACCGTAGGAACCACAGATGCTGGATGAGCTCAGGCAGCTTGTGCAAAGCCTGGGCAGCCCCAGTGCTGGTGCACTGACCCAAGAGAGCTTGTGGTTGCTGCCAGGAGCTGCCATCGTGGCTCTGGACATCAGCACATACCTTTCTCCAGAAAGCCCCATCACGTGGCTCTGTTGATTGCTTTTTGAATTGGGCAGGAACAGAGAGATGAAATGCACACCTGAAAACACTCAAGTGGGTCTTGAGGAAAGAATCAGGAAGAACAAGGGAGAAACCCAGCAAGCTGGAGGAAAGCTCTTACATCCCTTCTCCTTGCCTACTGCAGCTAAATGGTGACAGGCTTGTTCTGAACACTGCCACAGAAAAGTCTGAAAAATGGGAGCTCTGGGCCTTGAACCTTTTTGGTCTCTCTCTCCCTTCTCCTCTCTGCTAACAGAGAAATGCTGTGAACTCCTAGATCCTGAAAAGACACATCCCAGGCCCTTTCTGCACCTTACAAAACACGGTGAAAATAGGTGGTAACGGGGAAGAGGGAGAGACAGCCATGCAAGGGGAAAAAACAAAGTGCAATCGAGAAGAGTTGCTCTTCCCTGCTTTCCCTCTGCTCAGCTTCCATTTCCCTTTGTTCATCTAACGTGGAGCCAAACTAAGCCCAAGGAGCTGCCGTGCTGGGCTGCAAGATTGATGGCTGCAGGCAGACTCCACAGTGAAGAGACGGATGACTGGTCATTTCCCGCGATGCACCGAGAAACATCCATCCTTGCAGCCATGCTGAGCCCATTTGTGCTCCTTTTGAAAAGAGAGATAAATACGGGCAGCCGGAGGCACCTGAGTGTCCTTCTCCCTCAGAAGGACACAGTGATACTCCTCTGGGTTCCTCGAGAAGGTCGCTCTGTCCATCCCTGAACATCTGGCTGTGGGATTTGCTAACTCTCTCCCTCCCCCAGCAATCATCCATCTATTAGAGCACAGTGCAGGTCGGAAGAAAACGGTGAAGAGAATGGTGTGACAACCTCATCAATCTACAGCTACACACTCGGCTATTTAGTTTTCTTTACGCTATTTCTAAATGCGGGGGGGGGTCAGGGGGTGGAGAAGTGCTACTGGTATGAAAGAGTGAATTGTGGAAATGGCAGCGTGGCTCGGAGTAAGTCCTTATGACTATTAAAATGTTGTGCATGTACTAAAGCAGTAGGGAACTAATTAAGATTCAGGATTGAAAGGCAAAACAAAAAAGTTGGATGCACTCTGGTTCCATCTGTAGCACTTGCTGAGAGTTCAGATGTACTTGGGGCATCATGTTTAGCAGAGAGAGGTTAATTTTTTTCATTTCACCCATTCAGATATTAACAGAAAGCTCCCTGGAAGAATATACTGTAGGTATATTTATAGTGCCAACCCTGGTACAGCAGCTTCAGAGGCACAGAGCACTCAATCCCGACTCCTTTCTATTTAGTTAATAGTGCCTTTGTTTGCTGACAGTGTCCTGGTCTATAGCATTGCTCACAGATACAGCCTTGGTCTTTCCAGTTCTCCTGCTGTGCTGCTGCCTCACGTAGGCAATGAGCATTGCATGGCAGATGTGCCCATCGCATCATTTACAAATACAGCATCACTCCAGAAATTCCTACAACCATGAGCCTCACTTTGTCAGAGTAGCACATATCTCTGTGTCATTCGCAGACATTGCACCACGGAAATCACGAGAAGATAAAAGCATTCACCATCCCTCAAAAGCACAAAGCAATGAGTCACTTGCTTAAAGTGTTTAAATGTAGTTTTAGCACTCTAACTGCCTAAGCCAGCTTTGAAAATTTGTCTTTTATTCCTATCATGCAATGCTGTTCATTTCAGGCCAACAACAAAAGGATTTTCACTACAGCTCTGTAGGACACGCTTAGGATATTAATCATGGCCATATGTGTTCCTAAGGCATCAACCCCATGCTGCCCAGGGGCAATCACATGCACTCAGAAGTGCTTCGTTCCCATCAGGAGAAGTTTTCACCCTCTCACATCAAGAACTCTCCCTGTACTCAGCACTGATGGGACCACACCTCAAATACTGGGTTCAGCTTTGGGCCCCTCACTACAAGAAGGACATTGAGGTGCTGGAGCGTGTCCAGAGAAGGGCAGAGAATCTGGTGAAGGGTCTAGAGAATAAGTCTTATGAGGAGCAGTTGAAAGAACGGGGGTCATTTAACCTGGAGAAAAAGAGGCTCAGGAGAGACCTTCTCACTCTTGACAACTACCTGCAAGGAGGTTGTAGCAAGATGGGGGTTGGTCTCTTATCCCAAGGAACAAGCGATAGGACAAGAGGAAATAGCCTCAAGTTGCACCAGAGGAAGTTTAGGTTGGATATTAGGGAAAATTTATTCACAGAAGGGGTTGTGAAGCACTGGAACAAGCTGCCCAGGGAAGTGGTGGAGTCACCATCCCTGCAGGTATCTAAAAGACATGTAGATGTGGTGTGGAGGGACATGGTTTAGTGGTGACATGGCAGTGCTGGGTTAATAGTTGGACCTGAAACTATTACAGGTCCCTTCCAACCAAAAAAAATCTATGAACCTGTGATTCTAAGAGCCACAGCTTTAGCTGATGGAAATCGCTGCTCACTGTAGTCTTTAAGGGAACTGTGCTTACCTACAACAGCCAAGGCCCTGGCCCTAAACAACCTTGTTTGCTGAAGGGGAACCATGTTCCAAGTGCATCCTAAGTGAGATCTCTGGTCTGGAAGACATTGTACAGAAAAGCCATATCCATCTATTCCATTCTTAATCCCCCTTCAAATGGAAACTGCATTGACCCTCCTTCCCCCAAGAAGTCCATTATGGGAATGGACACCCTGGCAAATATCAATGGCTTCAGAATCCTGACACATAAGATGCCTGTAATAAACTATTAGGCAATCAAATGCAAAATTCAGGGAATATTGAAATGAATTGTAATCTAGTAAAAACATACTTAATATGTCTCAGGTATGAGACGATTTAGAGGCTGTAAAATGCTCACTCCAGAGAATGGGAATGACAGACTGAAGACTTCCACCAAGGGAGGTGGTGGGAGGTGCAGGGATGTGGGAGGCGAAGCCATCATACTCTTCATTCTACTCTCAGCAAATCTGTAAAGCTTGGCTTGGAAGGTTTCAAACTGGACTTTACGTTAACATTTATTGCTCATTCCTTTATATTACGCAGCAGAAAAATATCATCTGCTATAAATCTTACAGTATTTCATACTACAGAACAATTTCATTTGCTGTGTTGTCAGGAGAATGACAAAATTGAATATAAGTTTTTTAAAATCATATTTTGCATGTAATAATATTCCATTTGTTAACATTTTATTCTGTAAAGTAATAGCTTACAGCTCCTACTCTACGGATGATCCAGTAGCCCAGTGACTTTATTGGGCTCTATCTTGCAGGATGCTGAGTACCAAACCTGCAAGTCTGGTCCAACCTGGTCCTTTACATGCAGATTTAATTTTAAGCATGTGACAAGTCCCATTAATTACAAAAAGATCACTCATGCTCTTAAAGCCCAAGCTCAGGTGCTTTCCTTGTCTGGGGTTAGGAGCTTGGCATCTTACAAGACTAAGCCCCGGGGACTTGATCCTCTAAACCTTTTTTCATGTGATTACCAGAGAACTCCCAGGATTACCCACATGAACATAGAAAATAGATGCAGTGAGTTAGATAAAAGGAACCCATTTCCTAGGACCTCATGTCCAGTGCTTGCATCTAAACTTTTCTTCTGCCTCACAAAAGTCCTTTCGCCAATGCGGTTTATTCTTTTTTTTTTTCAAGCTATGAAAAGTGCCAGGAGGTTTGCCAGCAAAGCTGCTCAGGTTCAAAGGCTCCCACAGGCCTTCCCAGCCACCCCTCCCCTTTGCTGGAGAGCTGAGGATTTGCACCCCGAGGGAAACGAATCTGCTGGATTCCAGCATTTCCCCAGGTAACATCCCCAGCGCTTCCCCGGTGCTTCCCATACCCCTTCCTTCTGACAAGGCTTGAGGGAATTGCTTGGGCAACCCACTCCTACACCCCCCACTTCTACTCAGGGAGCATCAAAACACCCTTTGAAAGCCACCTTTTCTCTAGAGAGACTCCCATCCTCAGCAGCAGCACTCCCCCCTTCCTTTTAAAGTTAAACCTGTTTATTTCAGAAATAAGTAACCCTGATGATTACTGACAAACACCAACGTTCACTTCCTAGCAAGGGGCTAAATCCCACAGCATTTTACCTCTCCAGAAGGAATAACATGTCTCCTAGAGACAGGGCATTCACAGTCAGGCCTTGGCAGCTTAAGAGGCACATGCTGAAAAACCTCTTCCAAAGACGTGTCCTAGCAGCCAGATGTAGGTCAAACACACAGGAGCCAAGAAAAGCGAGAGAGCAAAACACTGGGCTGGATAACACCAAAGAGGGGATGGCACCACAAGTAAGCTCCATCTCAAGCAGCCCCAGGTATTTCAAGCCAATGCCACCTCAGCTTCCTAGAAGCTCTCCCCACATCTTGTAGATGGAGCCCCAAGAGATGAGATGACCTGCAGTCACACTGGAGAGGCTCTGAGGAGCTTATCAGTGTAATTCATCCCTTCAATTTCATGGCCTACTGTAGTGACCAAAACATTTTTCACAAGGACCTGGCTCCAAAGTCATCACGATGCTATTTTCACAAACAGACTAAATACAGCTGGAAAAATCACCTCCGAGTGGCTGAATTGCTTCTGAAGTTACAACAGCCTGGAGTCCATGGGTGGCTGCACATGCAGCCTATAGCCCCATTCTTGGGTACAAGACCTGGAGAACTTGGAAAGATTGAGATTTAACAGTTTCCAAAATTGCTTTATCTTGTACAGTTGCTACTTCTACCTTAGCCTGATGACTAGAGCCAGAGGGGCCTGGCTTCAATGGGCTTTTGATCAAAACCCAGAGAGCTTTCAAAGCCCGGTGGCTTCTTCATGCAGCTTTCTCCTAATTATGCAAGCTGGCTCAGCCACACAAGAACCAGGAGTAATCCCAGGTGATTCACTCCAGCAGCCTTAGCTAACCAGCAACCTGGTGGAACTCTGCAATAGAAAATGCTTGTAGTGACCTGTTCCAGATCCCACAAATGAAAGAGAAACTATTTACACAGAGTTAATCCTGTAAATTCTAGCAGCATGACTGTGGAGTTAAGCAGCCCAAACAACGTTTTTTCTTGACTTGACTATTTATAGCACCTCATTTGCTTTTCTAGAAATGAGGGTGTTTCACTGCCATACCTGCAAAATCATGGAACTCCGTTTGGGGGAAAACACATATTCACTCACGTCCTTGAACCTACTGGGCTGCACATGGCAGGGGGGTTGGAACTAGATGATCTTTAAGGTCCCTTCCAACCCTGAAAATTCTAATTCTATGATTCTATGAATTAGTCTAAGAATTTGCAGCTTATCCCACATAACAACACCTGGTGAGAACAGTGCATGACGTGAAGAAGTTATCCCAGCCCTGACAGCTCTGACAGATTCAGATTAGATGTTAGGGAGAAGTTCTTCCCCAGGAGGGTGGGGAGACAATGGAAGAGGTTGCCCAGAGAGGTGGTGGAAGCCCCATCCCTGGACATTTTGAAGGCCAGGCTGGAGGGGGCTGTGAGTAACCTGCTCTAGTGGGAGGTGTCCCTGCCCATGGCAGGGGGGTTGGAACTAGATGATCTTGAAGGGCCCTTCCAACCCTGACAATGCTATGATTCTATGAGGTGAAAACTGGCCCAACAATCCACCTATGGTGACTCTATATTTGTCTATATGGGTGTGTAACAAATCACTTGGTTTTCATCACCATCCCAGTACACATCAGCACAGGTTTTGCACCAGAGCTGCTACACTTCCATACCAGTTCTGCAAGGCTTCATGCTCATGGCCACAACATTTCATACTGGCCCTTTGAAGGCTTGGCAAGTAGTATGATGTATTCATACATTCCTTTAAATAAAAAGGCCTCCCCTACCCCTCCCAAGAAAGGTTTATTAACTGTATGTTAGGCACTTCTCTGAGACAGACCAATGAGATCAGTGTTTTAGCACCTCTACTTCACACATTGAGAAGCTGGGAGAAAGAGACATTCCACATTGCCCCTGGTGCTGTGCAGTGCTGGAGACATGATGCAAGGACGTGTCAATAGGGCAGGACATGAAATGCAGAGGTTGGCACCTCTTCTGCAAACTGGCAACAGGACAGAAACATTTCTGCAGGTCTACATCAGGATTCAGTGTCAGTGAACACAGGCAGAGAGGGACAGGTTCTTTGCCTCCTGTTCTTGGTGCAACACAAGAAAAGGAAAGCAAACTTCATCTGGCCAGAAATCTGAACCAGCAAAAGTCCCTATTACAGGAAGAATTTAAAGGTGGTGGATGAAATGGAATAGAGACTGGGTAAATATGTGTGTAAAAGGAAGAAACTGATTCACAAAGAGGTCTCACATTGACTGAGTTTGCTCCTGGTGACAAAGTCCCTTTTTCTAACCCGAGTCAGAGCTGGATGTGTCAGTGCCAAGAGCAGCAGCTCTTGCCTGTGGTGCCATGTCCTGCTGGGAACAATCTGAAGGCAAGATTAGTGGAGAATTGGAACCTACTGTTTTGCTTCAGTAGCATTGATGGGGCCATCTGTAAGCTGCAGGTTTGGCTGATGAATAAACACCTACTTAAATTTAGGCCAATACTCAGGTACTTTGCTGGATAAGAAACCCAAAGGAGAAGGCCCAGCAGAAATCAGTATTTATTTTGGTATAAATACAAGATAGAGGTAGAGTTCCCCCCCCCACTCACATGAGAGGTTCCCAGTTTACTAAAGAAATTACAGGAACAAACCATAGTTGAGGTGTTTAGGGATTCCTACAGCCATGATGAATGCTTGCTGCTTCTTACACAGTGAAATTTCCTACCTAGCCCTAAAAAAAAAATCCCAAACCAAAAAATCAACACCTTCCAGCATCCCTGGTCCCAGATTTGGATTCACAACATAAAGCTTCAGAAATATAATATATCTAGGCACACAATAGACCAGCCTCAGGATTCAGCATGGCCAGTGTGCACACGTGGGCTGTAACACATCAGAACTGAAAATCACCCACTCTCTCTGCCACAAAAAGTTAAGCATTTGTTTGTTTTCTTCTACATGAGGTGCCAAAAATAAAGATGGATTGGAATGGGTGAAAAAAAGACCTGCTCTAGCTCAGCCAGAGACTCCAGGATCCTTATGGAATTGCTCAGTAAAATTCTTTGACGTGGGTCAAGCAACTTCTTCAAATATGAATCTCATCCTCATCTACACTGTGATGTTGAGTTATTTGACATTTGACCTAATATTTGCCTAACACTTGACCTACATACACTGCAGGAGTGTTGCTTTGGCACCACCTCCCCAAATCAAACCCTCTTCCTAACAAATAATAATTTTAAAACAGGCTATTCCTGCCACGGAAGAAAATCTGTTAAAAAGTTGACTCATGGAGTAGGCTCAGTCCCTCTCCCACCCTGGTTTTACACCCACACAGCTCCATTCATTCCTACAGAGGTAGCTCCTGACTTACTTCAGTTGACAGGAACCTGAGTCAGGCCCTTCCCTTGCTAAAAAAACCACATTATTCACTGCTCCCTCTGCTGGTTTCCAGCACCGCCGGCTGCTGCAGATGTAGCACAGAAGCAAACACACACAGAGCCCATTTCCAGTCCTACCACAACAAAAACCTGGCAGGTGAAACCAGGCATGTGAAAAGAAAAAAAGAGAAAGGAAAAAAATTTCTAAAAATCAGTGATATTTTAAAGTACTGAAGAATATATTATAAAAGATGAGGAGAGTTATTTTAAAAGCCAAAGTACTTTAGAAACGCAGAAGTACTTGACTAAAAAGCAGCCTAAAAATCATTTTAATGTCAACATTTTGGAGGGTAGGCAGAAAAAGTCAAAGGAGTTGATAAGAGGCTATTAAACTCCATCTTACATGAAAAATCTAGACCAACTCATCACAGCAGAAAAAAGTTGCTTCTGTCTGCTGGCTGTCATATTGTAGCTGCCCCAAATTTAGATTTTATGACAGCAAATGTTTATGAAAGCCATGACCAATTAAAAAAAACACCCCAAACCAACCTAAAATAAGCTCTACACAAAAGTATCTTTAGTAAATTCACATCTGCAGAAAGCTGCCAGAAGTCTGAACAACTGATACATTGATATTATAGCTCCCTGCAGGAATATTGTACCCACTTCATCTGAATTTTACAGGTGGACTCTTATTTGGCACCAGGATTATTCTGCCAGTTTGGCTCCTAAGAAGGTTTTAATGGATCTTAAAGAGCAGCCACAAGCAGGTTTGATAATATAACAAGAACCTTTCACCACAGAGATGTTTCCATACATGTTAAATAGCAGCAAAAGTTTTTGTTAGGAGGAGATGTGCCTTTCCCCCCAGCATTCACAGTGGAATACCAAGGCTGTCCTGCAGCACTGAACAAGAGCCAACGTGTCATTACGTGGAGCTACTCAAATCAAAAGTGAAACTAGTCAATGTTAATTGGCCTATCTGAGAAAAATGATAAAAGGAAATTCTTGTGAAATTAGCGTTTCAAATTATTGTTAAGCTCTAATATCTTTGTGTGACACTGGACCTAGCAACCAGGAAAAGAAGAATATGGAATTCAGGAGAACTGAGCCCTTTCCTTGTTCTTAGGTTCAATTTCCAGCTCTACCACAAGCCTCTGGTTAAACCTTCATAGAACTACTTTATTATCCTTGTTGCTCATTCCTCCACTTTAGTGTATTTTGTATGTCTGGTCTGTAAGATCTGCTACAGTATATGACAATAGCAGAGAGTATGAGAAGCCTTCCCAATAGTCTCCACAATGATGATCTAAGATGCTCCTTGAGTCTCCAGATGCTACCTTGTAAGTGATACTGATGAGAATCCTGTTCTCTGCTTTTTAATTTCATCTTAACTTTATCTTGGTGAAGTGCCCCATCTTAAAGAGCACAGACCTCCACAGACATGCTGAGCATCTTCCACAAGACTTGGGGCACTCATCACTTCCCAGGAGAAACACTGTACCTTGTACAATCAGACACGGTCTCTACAAGGCAAATTGAGATGGTTGAAAGAGATAACAGCTTATCTGGTAAGGATTCTGTTCATTCATTCACAAGCATACTCACGTAAGTATATCCCTTACGTCAGGTTAAAAACAGCTCAGGCATTGCTTAAGTGGCATCTAAAAATCTGTTATCAGTACTTGCCTCAAACAATTCTACCAGGGTTCATAACAGTAAATGAAAAATACTTTTGTTTACTTTTACCTCTTCAACAGCTGCTGAAAACCCAAAAAGCCATTTCTACAGTTCAGCTGAACCCTCGACTGCCTCAAGATAAGCAACAGGATGGGCACAGGCACAGGACACCACCTCATCCTCACCACGATAGCAGCACACACAAACTCTCCTCCACACGCTCCAAGTGGGTGGGAAGGCTGCCCACGGTGAGACCTCACTGGTGGCTTCCAACCCAAACCCAAAGGACAGCAGTGAACTGAGACAAAAGCTTTCCAGTCATATTCTTTACACTTAGATAGCACGTGGAATAAAAGCTCTGACTTCATGTAGGTATGTGTCCATATTTAGCCATCTTGTAAACCTGAAGTAGGACACTAGCAATTTAAATTCCACCAGGGTTTTTGACCATACCTGCCCTATCTGCTCTCATCTGCATAGCTGCAAAGCTTGGGCAAGATCTGACTGCCAGCAGGGTTTATTGCAGGTAACACCAATTCCACAGTGATGATACTTGACCCAACACAGAATCATGGTATCACCCAGTACCACAAAACCACTAAGTATGTAGGACGAGGAGCAATTGAGATTTCAAGGAGCCTTGGGTGTAATGAGGGATCTCTCTTGCATTTCTAACCCTCATCTTCCCAGCTGCTGTGATATTGCTGAGCGCCACAACCCTACCACTTGCCTTCACAGCACTAGCAGGTCAAGGTGGTGGTAGGAATGTTGGGAATTCTGCTTCTTCTCCCATTTCTCTGGAAGAACAGGCTACCCAGCCTAGCCCTAACCTCTCCCTCACTCATCCCCAGATGTACAGACCTTCCATGCACAGGAGCTCTGCTCTTGCTTTTTTACTGGGCAGGAGAATAGTCAGCTGAGGAGCAAGTGTGGAAGCACAAGCTGCTCCCAGCCCTCCCACTGCTCTGTGCTGGAGCATCAAGCAAATCCCACTGCCCAGCTCTGCAGAGAACCAGGTTTGCCCATCCTTGGTTGAACAGAAGTCTAGTTTCATTAATATTTTGAGATGATAAATAAAAATAACTCTAATAACCTTTGCACTGTGCACACACAAACTCACAGTATTAGCAACATGTCAATACCTTGCCTATGACTGGGGATTGGTTTCAAATCTATACCAGTGTCCACAGGAGTCCTGACTGCTCCACTCTAATGACTCATGTAGTGTCCATTACCATGATGAGCCATAATGCTGGGGTCTGAGGAGATGAATATGCCACTGAAAGATGAAGACCAGCCCACGTGAAGGTCAGGAATGTTTAGCACAACTCCTAAAGGTCTGGTAACAATATTGATGTGTTGTCACTGAAGCAGTTATCATAAGTTTTGACAATAGTTTAATTCTACTGTCTATCTATTGGATAAGCTACTGGATGGGGTGGAGGATGCTTAGAAATAGTATTAACATAAACATTGCTAGACCCTTTAATATGAACATTGCTAGACCCCTGAGCAAACAACTTTACTAGGGCAATCCATGCTTGTAACTCTGAGTACAGTGTCAGAGGAAAACAGATACCTAAAGGCTGGCCCAGCAACACCTATTCCACTGTTCTGACCTTCACAACTTTGGCTGTAACTATTCTTAAACCCACAAAACTTCCACCTGAAAGCAAATAAAAGCAACAAACCAGGACGAGGAAAACACCATGTTCTACAAAGAAGTGAGCAGCAACTGACCTCAAGAAAAACATTATAGTGCCTTTACAACCAAACCAAGGAGGCTCTTGGAGCATGATTATTTTCTTCTTTAGGTTTTATTACCAAAAGAAACTCTCACACATTGAGTTGTGTCACACTCTACCTAAACCTGTAAGGTACCAACACTGCAAAACTAGGTTGTAACTATAAATACTATGTTATTACTAAATGATTTATTATACCCTTGAGCTGCTAGCAAGACAATAGTTGGATTCTACTCACTGACCAGCTGATGACTAGCTATGACCTACAAACCCCAAAATCCTCGGTCTATGTAGCTCCTGAATTATCTAGAAACCTTGAACTTCTGGACACAACTTACCACTATAATGAGACACTCCAAAGCAAGTCCAAGCAAGTATTCACACTGATCCCTGACTGGCAATTTTGGGAGCAAAGCCCCCCCTTCTGTGTTTGTTACCCTGGCAGTCTTACAAGGAGAACTTCTGAGCAGTTAACAAATGTAAAACAAAATAAAACTAAGGTTTAGCCCTATGTTAGAGAACTGCATTGCTTGCATGTGTTCTATAACATATAACCAATTCAGCTATTATATAAAAATCAGCTACTCACATATTAACTGTTCTCTTAGAGCTGAGACCAGCTCTAAGCCAAGACTAGGATGCCCAAGCCCTAGGTGAAGTGAAACTATGGAACATTTAGATTAGATTTCTTCCTCCTTTATTTCAGATGTCCTAGAGTTGTCACCTCTGTGCTTTTTAAGGGATCTTAAATTGCCACATCTTTGCCCCATACAGTCATCTAATGTTTGTCTGAGGAAGAAAGAGGTTAACAGAAGGTAGTTTCCTAGGTTCAGCATTAGGTTTACCACAGAATCCCCCTCCAGAATGTACGGTGTTTCTGCTGTCAATGTTGAAAATAAACCACACTATCTTTTTCTCCAGCTGTCAAAAGTTACCTTTAAATGGAGATCCAATGTTTTCTACAGCTTTTATACCTTCAAATCAGAGAAGGTAAAAATCCTGGCTTTGGCTAGTGGGTCTACTCTGGATAGGCACAGATGGAGTGAAATTATTTTGTGGTGTAACTGATAAGCAAAGTTAATCACTAGGTAGAAATTGGTTGGAAAATAGATTTAAATGGTGGAGCAATATAACTTGCCTTATTTGGCTGCCACCGGCAATGCAACCAAAGTAGCACTCCTGAGATGCAAAAGAGATGTTTATAGCAGGAAAACAACACAGAGACAGACATGCTGAGGTCTCTTTATCTGATAACTTTGTGGTAATTGCCTTTCATGCCCTGTGGCATGGAAGATGCACTAATTTGGCATTCAGTGAGTACAGCAGAGAAGCATCATGCAAACAAAGAAGAGTCAAACTACGCTAATGCTTTACCTTACTAAATTACCAAGGCACAGCTGTGTTAGCATCATCACAAAGTCTGAGGTAGACCTTTCTATGGGCCAACATCATCCTCTTCCTAGTGTCCAGCCTCATTCCCATCACTGTACCTGACTGATTTCATCAATTCTTTCTGAGTGGCTCTGCTGTGAGGTCTGCTCCTATTTGCTGGCTGAGATTTTGCCCTTGGTTTGAACACCAGCTGAGTGGTTACAGGCGTTTCTTCCTCTTGTCCAGCTCTCTGCTGACACCTCCTAGGTTGAAGCCAGGGAGTCTTCAAGAATTGTTTCTACCAAAATCAACACGAATTTTTGAGGTCCCTTCCAACCCACACCATTCTATGATTCTATGAATTTTGCCTCTGATTTTACTGGGTTTAGACCTTGTCTCTATTGCCCCTTCCTCTCCCTTCACCAACTACTGCATAGAAGCAAATTCATCAGTGTTGCTGAGCACAGCTCACTTCCCAAACACCTTCTTCTGTCAAACAGGTTTTCTAAACATTCTTAATTTACATCTTGGGGTTTTCTCTTGCACTTTTTATACCAGCAGTGTCTCACCTCTTCAAAACCACATACAGCTGTGAGTACGTGTGTTCTCTCTTTCTCATAAGAGCTGACCCCAAAGACAGCAAGCCTTTATTACTCACTGCAGGGGAGAATGCACAACACTCTGCTCTACCTGGCACAGCTGTAGCTCCTCCACATCTGCTTTACAGTCACTCATTCAGCATCCAGACTTAGCACTTCACGTAGTTTAATTGTGGGAGAAGAGCATCAAGGACAATAAGAACGAACTACAGAACACATACAGGCAGACATACAGACACAAATGTGGCATCCGCTCACTAATTTTTATTATTTGCTGTTTACAATCTGGTCACGCCCCTGGTCCTCAGCCCCATTATGAAAAATCTTATCAGGGTACTGTTCTACACACAGACTAATCTTTTCCACAAAGATTAGGCAGCAGACGCCAGAGTGAGAGTTTTGTATTAATAGAACACGGTGGAAATAATTAGTAATACATTGATCTTTTACATCCTTATGAATTTGCTAATAGAGGCCAGGATTCCACCCCTGTGGAAGGTAAATTCAGCTCCCACCACATCCCATCCAAGTTGCAGACGTTTCTGGAAGGGTTGAGTTGCGTGTGGAGGGTTTGGTGACACAGCAAATCAAGATGCAACAGATGCAAAGAGAAATGGCAGGAGAGGGACAAAGATAAAGTCCAAGGTCTAAATGCCAGGTTTGCATGTATGCCAGCTGCTCTGCAGCACAGGAGAGAGATTGAGAGAGAGAGGCAAATAAATACTTACCAGGTTTAATTTCCAGCAGCTTCAGCCTGGAGTCCTCAGGGGGATGCAAACGCCTCTTCTTGCGCCAGCAACGTGCAGGGTAGGTGTAGAGCTGACCTGGGGCCAGGCCTGGAGATTAAAGGCAAAAAAATAAATATAAGCACAATTCAGTCTGGAAACCACAAGCACTCTCTCTAGCACCTTTGTTCTTGCCCTTCCAGCATCTCCTTGTTGGAGGGTTTAATCCTGCAATTCATGAGGCAGAACAACAAACTCAAGGCATCCAGTGCTCCTGAGGCTTCTCAGCACCTCTTGGGATCAGGCCTACAGAGAATCTAGGTCTCACTTAGACACTTCACTCAGCTCACTGAAACCAGGGCTGCACATAAATAATTTGTGATTTCTTCAGGGTAAATAGAATTTCAGACTCTCCTGAGTCACAGGGACAAAGCCTCCTCCACGGGCAGAGGAAGACCCTTGGGAGAGAGGAGATGAAGTTCTGCCATGCAAATCAGGAGGCTCTGATGCACAGAGCAGCTCAGGAAATCTGTGGAGCAAACCCAGATCCACGAGGCTTGGCTATTTGGACTTTGCATTTTTGCTTGATTTCAGGACTTCTGTTTGAAGAGAGATTCTTCATCCTGGTTATTACCTCCTCATGCCAACATCCTGAATGAGGGAGGAGAGAGAGCAGCAATGTTTATATTGCTGCATGCTCCATTGAATCCCATTTGGCATCGCTGGCTTCTGAGCTGCCCTGGCTCTCCTGAGACACCCCTCAGCCAACGTTCAAGCTATGCTTTGCTCTCTTGTACTCAGAACACAGCAGGACCTTGTGAATGGCAGCACTACTAGGGGCACAGAAGCACACTGCCAAGTGCTTCAAAGTATCCTCAACTGCCCCAGATACTCAGGACACACAGAAATACCCAGCAAGACACAGAAAAGTTGGAAGAATTTCATTCTCTCCTCTGCTTTCCCTGCCCACCAATTCTGCTTTGGCTCTTCTGTTCTCCTGCTGTTGCTGTTAGTCTTGAAGGGGCTACAGAGTGTGACTGCAACTCCAGAAAGCAGGTAAGATCACATAAGAGAGGACAGGAGTGGTGCTACCATATCTGAAACTGTGTCAACAGTGAACAGTTGGACAATGTCAAGGGGGTGCCAGTAAATCAGAACAGCTCAAGGGCCCAAGAGTTCTCTCATCCCTTCTGAAGCAGCCAGGAGAATGCACCAGCTTGGGAACAAAACTGACTCACTGAACCTAATGAGGATAATGAAAAAAACAATATCCTGCCACTTGGGGAGGGGAGAAAAAAAATAAAAGACACAGCAAAATTATTCACCTCAAGGGATTGGGCTAATCAAAATCTGCAAGTGAAGCCCAAGCTTCTGGTTTGAAATATTTCATCTCTTGGGAATGCCAGTTCAGACCCCAGTACTTTCCACCTACTTCCAAGGCCTCAGTGTATAAATGGAGCACCTCCAGCACACCACCTGGGAATGGCTGAGTGATGGAATATCTGCAGAGATTCTGGTTACTCCAGGGCACAGAATGCTACTGAACTGGGGCTTTTCATGCTCATCTTTCATCACTGCACAGCTTGCAGGGCATTACGCCCACCCCAAGAAGGACACATTTAAGAGCAGGGCACTTAGGACTGGTTTGGGAATACAAATGTGACTAACTAGCACTTCTACAGTGTCTGGACACACTTGTTCATGGCACTCTGCAAACATTAACCACTGCAAACAATTGCTATTATGATGAGGTGGATTGTGCCCGGCTCTGATGTGAGTCATGAGAAAGGTGGAGACAAGAAGCCTCACCCTTTCACAGCAGGTCCTGTGCAAGAACTTGCTCACAACATTGAAATGGTGGTTGCTAGGCCAAAGCAGAAGGACAGAGAATTAGCCCTCCATTGCACAGGTCTCCACAGAGGAGTCATTTGAATGAAATAAGCACCACAGCTTTGAGAATTTATCCCAGACAGAGAGGAACAAGGTTCTGCTGCAGTTTTGGGGGAGTATCTGTTTATGTGGGTTCAATTATTGAGTGCTCTTATATGAAACAGCAGTTCTGGATTCAGGCAGGACAGTGAAAGCTGACCACAAATGCTGAAAGCCCAACCAGAAACAAAGAAGGTATCCTTGAAAAGACAGAGGTAGGAAAGCCTCTTCCCCAGAGGAGCTACAGCCCAATTCAGGTGGCAGATAGATCAATAAGAGATGGATGATTCAACATCAATCTCTGCACCCCTTGAGGTAAGCTCTCTGTTCCTATTCACAATACCCTTGCTCATTAATACACAGCCATCCAATGAACTTAAAACACATACCAGACCTTCACTGGGTCCAAACCCATCAAACACTACCTTCAGCTCTCCAGCCTGACCCCCCATCTGTCGCTGTGCTGCCTCACACCAAGTGGGGAACTTTGATGGTTTACACAAAGGAGGGGCAACAAGGAAAAGGTCAGTTCTGAATGCTTTGAATCTAACCCCTCCACAGCCCATCTTGCAGTGCATATGGAAATAATGCATATAGAGGTCTTAGAGCCTTCAGTCCTGGCTCGGTTGTCTCTCCCTCTGGTGCCTTATAGGGCAACCAGAGAAGGTTCCAACCATTTGTGTATAGAGGAAATAGCAGGACCTGCAGTGAGTTATGTTGTTTATCTCATTAGTGTAGGAGAGTCATAACTCAAAGCTGGTGTGAAAGGCCGGGGGAGGAGGGAAAAAGGAGGGAGTTCTGTGCAGTATTGTGTGAAATTAACCCTGAACTGTTTATCACGAGATGCAGTTTTCTGACTCCTCTAACAAAGAGGACAGCAAGAAACCAGGTTAATATGCTGGGATCCTGACTCTCCTCTCTGTTCTCCAAGCCCTCTGTAAGGGAAAAGAGGTCCTGGAGCTTTGCCATTTGTTTTTATAGGGGTTTTCAGGTTAGGGATAGTAAATGGCAGTGAACACAGCACATGAGACAGATACCAGGGTGGTTGGCAGAGAATTCTCAGAGGTCTTCAGTATGGGCATAAGCATACTGTGTACAGCCTGAAAACAGGCATGCTCAAACTCTAGAGGGATGCTTTGACTCACCATAATACCACAAGAAATAGATGATGCAAAGACACCCAAGGGAGCATTAAATGGGCTCATAAAAATCAAGAAAGAGGAGGGCAAATATGGGGGAGGAGGGCTGCTTCATTTCATCCTGATTATTCTAATTCAAACTAACAAAGGCATCAGATTTGGTGGCCGATGCAGATGGCTTGTTTCACTTTAAACTCTCTGTGAAGAATGTTCCACCATTAGTCTCCACTGCAGACCTGCAGGAGAAATGCCACCAATCCATGTTTGCAGGGTGAGCTGGTGAACAGTTCACTGTCAGAAGTGAGGAAAGAAAGATCTGCACACTGAATTTGCTCAGGGTAGTCCAGAGAGCTTGTGGCTGAGAAAGGCAGAGCGTGAAGACCTCTTAGTTCCTGATGTGATGCCATAACACTGTTAGGAGGATTTCTTCTCAATGAGACCCATGCAAGGTTATCTATGCCTCTCTTTGCAGTAGATGCTCTTGCCAAAACATTACTTGTGGGTATAATGGATGTATACCTGCTGATGACTGCATTCAAAAGGATAAAAATAGCAGCACCTTTCTCATAACTAGATGCTACAAGAACAGAAATTCCTTGGGTAAACAGATTAGCAAAAAAAAAAAAAAAAGAGGAAAGCTGGTTTTACCAAAGCATAATCTTTTAGGAATGGGGAATTTTCAGATGAAACAAAACCCAACTGTGGTCATGAAGCAACCTACAAGAGAAGGGTTAGCTGAGAACCTCAGGCAACTCCCAGTTTGTAAACCACACTCAGCAGTCCCACATTACCCCAGTAGTTTTGGCAGCTGAAACACTCTCGGGGTATTTTTAACGTGGGTGAAACACCTGTTGTCTCCTGCACCAAAAGTGGCTGCATTTTACTATAGAAAGAGTTTTCTGATAGTACTTCAAGACAATATTAAATCTGTTTTGGATACGTTAGGAATAGGAGCAGTGCAAGGATCCTTCCCTCAGGATATCCTAGAAAAGGGAGAGGGAAAGTTTCACTCTTCAGAGGCAGCAGTTGCTTTCTTAGCCCCAGGAGGGGAGGGGAAAATCCTGTGCATTCCTCCCACTCCACCTCCTGCCAACTGGCCAGTGGAGGAGGTAAGAGCAGGCTGTACCTTCCCATAATCCCAGATCTGGAGTTTGGGGGTTTATTTCAGTATGGTTTACAAGAGCTGGCATGTGTATATGCACACATGTGCATGTTGTGCTACCAGTGCCCGTGCACCCCAGCCCCCTCCCTGCCTGGATTCTCTGGCCTGTGCTGAAAAAATAAAATAAAAAAACCCCAGAAACCCAGTTTGGTGCTGTCAAAAAATCCATTCTCTGAGATAATGGTGGGTCAGATACTGAGCTGTACACGAGCAGAATTCCTCCTGGGGTTCAGGAGGGCTTCTGTCTCAGTAACATCTCCAGTCTTTGAACTAGTGAGTGTCCTTTGCCTTTCAAACAAGGATTTTGGATGGATTTGCTCTAACAAAGGAAAGACTGACCAAAGCCTACAAAAATAACAGTGCTCTTTTCCCCCGAGCTTCACTGAGCTTTGGAACAGGCATTAGCCAAAGCTCTTTAAGGACATACACCAACTTCTTTCTGTACATAAGGAAACTGTAGCTCCAGAACTGATATCCTAGCAACTTGTCCAAAGCAGAACCAGGACTTACAGGTATATTTCTAACCATCAGTATAATGTTCATTTCAATAACTGGACTCTCCTATATTTTACCTCGGCTTTATATCCTTCCCAATATAATTCCTTGTCTTCAGCATTCATGTGAGAAACTCCCACCTCCACCTCTCCAGCTTGAAGATAATTCCAGCCCTGCTTAGAGCATTGTGTCTTCTGCCACAGACTGGGATCAATAGCATTAAAAGAGCTACAATGATGCGGCCTTAGAAACTACCATGTCAGGAACTTCTTTGGGTAGAGAGAGAATAATTAGGATGAGCTCTCTGCAGTTACCAAAGGAAATCCCCTGCAGGCACAGAGGTTTAGGCAGCTGCTTTTCTGTGTGGCCTGTAGCAGGTTTGAGCTCCCATTAATTAAATCTCGCGAGGGCTCAGTGGCCAGCCCTCCACACATGCACACACAGACACAATGCTACCAACCTGGTCCCCTGTGCCTCTTCTCCATCCAGATGTAGCAGTTGTTCTGAGCCACCCCAGTCTGGGAGTCGAGGAAGGGGAGGCGGACGCTTCGCTCGGCGCACAGCCGGGAGTTGTAGCTGCGGCAGTGCTCGATTGCTTCCTTGTAGAACTGGTCCCCGAGCCTGCCAAGAGAGACAGGGCAGAGAGTGAGAAAGATGGCACTGCCCCCTCAAACACGACTGGGGAAAAAAGCGACATAAAGTTGGTTTCAAAATGGACAAGCAAAAAAACTTTACCCAGATGGACGCAAGGCTTGCTGGCACGAGACGCTGCTGAAGCAGGTCGTGCAGAAAGTGCCACCAAAAGACCAGGCCGTGCAGAAAGTGCCACCACAAGGCTCTCAGGGGCTGGACAGAGATCTTTTCAGTAGTGGCATAGCTACTGA
The DNA here is from genome assembly GCA_013401335.1 of Brachypteracias leptosomus. Lineage (NCBI taxonomy): Eukaryota > Metazoa > Chordata > Aves > Coraciiformes > Brachypteraciidae > Brachypteracias > Brachypteracias leptosomus. The sequence goes on along the minus strand of VYZX01028764.1, from coordinate 556,434 downwards.
ATGAGCAAATGATGCAACCACACTGGCCTGTGACCCGGGGTCAGGCAATGTACACACCGCAGTGAACTCATTCTATTGTTTCTCTTCCCCCGTAGTCTGTCCAGCCAATTCAGCAAAGCAGTCGTTTCAATCCTACATTACAGCAGCTCCTGCAGCATATTCTGAGCACCCGGAAAGCCAGCCAAGTTTAGAAGAACTTCACTCCAGCATTTCTGGTGTCAAGAGCCCTTAAGAGCAAAGGACATTGTCTTATATTGTGTGTTTCTAAGGCATGAAAACATACCCCTTAACAAGGGCCATGTCTGCAATGCTCAGACTAGACATTTTGTCATCACCTTTCCAGAGTTTTCCACAGCCAAGCCTGAGGCACCAACAGCAGCAGGCTACAGCAGCAACCAGTGAGATCCAGCATGGCAAATGCTGCTTTGCTCTGGAGCCCAGTGGGAGGAACAGTCCTAAAGACAATGTCGCTTATTTCACAAATAACTATTTGTTCAAGAATCCTGTAGAATTTTCATCTTCCCTTGAGAAAGGTTTCAAAACTCTGCCTGCTGGAGATTACCAAAATCCTCCCTCCAAATTTCTCTAAACAGGGAAAAGCATCAAAGTAAAGCTACCCTGAGGACACGAAGCAGCTGCCACGCCGGAGCACTGCAGAGCAGGTGGGGCCACACTGCTGAACCTCATCTTGATCTATTGTCAAGGTGAAATTCAGTCGTGACATGAATAGCTAGGAAAGCTCCCCATTAGGGCTAAGTTCATTAGGAAAAAGGAGTGGAGTGATATCTAGCATAACTTGCTCTGACTCCCATAGTCATTAGCGTGCAGAAAGAGTACAGCCTGCACAGCAAGGGAGCCGAAGGGATGCGGGTGCAGAGATGAAAGAGGCTCCCTTTCCTCCTCTGCTGTTAGTTGTTTTCCCCACGACCCTCTTCCATAGGCACAACTGGCATTTTAAAAGTCTGCTCCTTTTGCACACTTCTGAAATCAGTGCAAACTGCTCTGGTTTACCATCTCTGTCTTTTTTCTGACCCACATCTTTTAAGCCGCTCCTTAGTTGCACCTTATGACCTCCATGGGAGCCACACTCTTCCCTTGGGCTGCACTGGCCCAATATCCTCTCCCCGACAGGGGCCAACAGCAAGAGGCTCAGGGAAGAACACAAGATCAGGGCAAATACAGAGGGAGGCACCTCTAGTTCCCCTTCTCACTTCTGATGATCAGAACTTAGAATTCCCCAAGTCTCAGGTTACCCAAAGGTGGGGATATTATGTTTAACACACTTTCATGAGTCCTTTCTTCCATTATTTTATCCAATCCACTCCTCAACCCACTTATCTTTTTTATACCTAAAATGTTGTGGGGCAATGGGTTCCACAGCTGAAATAGGATTCAGGTGAAAGAACATTTCCTTATGCTTGTTTTAAGCCATATCTCAATTATTTACAATTACAAGTCCATAACTCTCTCACAAAGCTTCCACCAGGTCATTTTTCTAATGAGCAGAGGGTACCCAGCACACTCAGCCCCCGGATGTGGAACAAGCACTATGGCTGGATGCTAGAGCCCACCAGATTCCTGCTGCCCTCTGCACTCCGACTTGACAGAATCATGGATCACAGACTGGTAGGGGTTGGAAGGAACCTCTGGAGATCACCTAGTCCAAGGCCCCTGCCAGAGCAGGTTCACCCAGAGCAAGTTACACAGGAATGTGTCCAGGTGGGTTTTAAGTCTCCAGAGAAGAAGACTCCACAACCTCTCTGGGCAGCCTGTTCCAGTGTCATTTTAAGTCTCCAGAGAAGAAGACTCCACAACCTCTTTGGGCAGCCTGTTCCAGTGTCTGTCACCCTCACAGGAAAGAAGCTTTTCCTGATGTTGAGGTGGAACGTCCCGTGTTCCAGTTTGTGCCCATTGCCCCTCATCCTATCACTGGGCACCAGTGAAAAAAGTCTGGCCCCATCCTCTTGACGCCCACCCTTCAGATATTGATAAGCATTGATCAGATCCCCTCTCAGCCTTCTCTTCTCTAGGCTAAACAGCCCCAGGTCTCAGCCTTTCCTCACAAGAGAGATGTTCCAGTTGAAGCACTTCAGCTGCTGCATTTCAGAGTGACCCAAGGGAAAGAAGAGGACAGTCCCCCACAAGCAGGAATCACAGACAGGACTCAGCACATCCTTTGGCTACAGAGACTTCCTAAGGGTTGTTTGGTGGTTTCGTGTCACAGTGAACCTCTGTGTGAACGTGGTGCCCCACAGCCCTGTCCCCTCCACCCCTCCAGTGACCTCCTGGGCAGCAGCTGGGGCAGGGATCTTTGGAGGGCAGCAGAAGGACAGAGCTCTCTGGACTGTACAAGGGAGCAGAGGGCAGAGTTGTGGGCAGAGCATGTACAGCAAGATCCCCCCGGACACTGAATCCCCACAATGACCTCAAACCCCTTTTTCCATAAAAAGGCAGGAGGGAGGAGGGGAGGAAAGGAGAAAGAAAAAGATAAGCTGCACTACTATCCAAAGAGTGTAACTAGGAAGAAATGAAAGCTTATTAAAAGCTGTAATTAAAGTTGTACACTTGTGTAATCAAAGTCAGCAACAAGGAGACTCCAGTTGATCAAAGATTAACAGCTCTCTCCACAAACACTTGAGCTTCCACAGAGCTATGTCAGGTTCCCCCCCCATGAAGCAGGGATGCTCACTGCTCACAAGGGGTTTACTAGAAGGAGGAGCACAGCTGTGTATAACCAACTGCCACCGCTGCACAGCTTTCCTTCATGCTGCAAATTACTCCAGCCATTAGAATACACACACCACAAAGCACCCGTATTAACAAGAAAAATAGGTCTCAGTGCCCCAGATACAGGATCTGGCTGGAGGTGACCTCTGTTTCCACCTTCTTCTGAGACTGAAAAGAAATCTTAGAATGTTAAATATTTGGTTTTTAGTGTTACTGTCAAGTAGGGTGCAGGGTTAGAGCTGAGATTTTTCTAAGAGGGAGAAAAGGGTTTTTTCCATCCTAATGGCAGAGAAGCTAATGAATTAATGGGTCAAATTCACTCTTGACACAATCTCGTAGCCTAGCTGCTTCATTACATTTATTTCAAAGATTTTAAATATGCATCTTTCACCTTAAAGAGCAATAATAATTTAGGAGAAGCATTTAGTCACCTAAGAAAGTTTGCCTTGGCTCCACCACAGCAAGCACAATCAAAAACCCCTACGAGATACTGGGACCTTGAGGACTTGCCCTAACTTTAACTATAAATGGAATTTTTAAAAAGGTGACAAAAAATCAAATATAGGAAAGTAAAGAAACAACATTTCCTTATGACAGTCATATCTCAGTGGAAAACAGCCCCCCTGCAATTACTTTGGGGTGGCTGGTTGTTTTATTTCACCATCAGTCTTCACTGGAGTGACTTTGACTCGTTCCAAATGTCAGTGAGGTTTTTTTAAGGAACTTAAAATGTAGAGATTGTGTTTTCAGTGCTACGTATCTAAACACAGTGTATTTTATCTGCTGCACCAAAACCAGGCAGTATTTAGAATCAGGGCATGAAAAATAGGGAAAGTACAGTCCTATGGTGCTCATGGTGGGACAAATTCAAGCCCCATCCGGGAAGTTTTTAATGGAGCTGGAGAACAGACAAGGGTGGGAGTAAGAGTGGAGAGCACATGAGCTCAAGTGAAACCCAAACAGATTGGCTGAGTTTGAGCAAGCGAGATACACACAGAGAAAACAAGAAATGGACAACATTAATAGTAAAAAGTGTATCGTGTGTCAGAAAGATTAATTATCTGATGTTACATGCTTCATAGTTTTCCCAAGCTGTGTTGCTATGGAAGACTTACACTCCATCTCCTGAAAAAGTATCTGTAAAAACTATGGGGAATTTCTGCATTATTTTTGTGAAAAATATGTATGAGTCAGTGCTGTGCTGTGCCTGCCAGCAAGGGTCGACTCTTCCCCTTGGACACGGGAGTGAAAGGTCACACAGGCTTGTCTGGATTGATATTAATGACAAAATCATCAGCATATGCATAGATTTCAAAGATGCTGGGGAAACAAAATAAGCCAAGGAGCAGATATGGACAGCTGCTGGCCAAGGAAGGCAAATCATACTGAAAGCAGCACAACTGGAGATACAGAAGGAACTGGAAATAAGAAGTGCCCAGCAGATTGTGAAGATCACACAGCTCCTCCGTGCAGGGCCACAGGTGGAACCCCAGATGCTTGGGCTGGGCAGGCTGGGGACACCGCTGGCGTTCCAGCACAAGGGCACGAAAATAACCCAGTTCTGGATGACTAATAAAAGCTCCCTGGGTTGGAAAAGAACAGCCCGTGCTGCTACAATCTTCTGCAAGGTTGCACAGGAGGGGGATATGGCTAGTAGGAGTCAGGGGCTCTTTTTTGGAGGAAAAAGGGTGGGACTGAAACTAAGCAGCAGGCGTGGAGAGAGGCACAGCGTGAACGGGGAGACGAGCACTCTGAAAGCACCCTCAGCCCCTGGGTCCTGGGACAGGGATGCCAGGCTGGTGTCATTTGATGCAGCCCTGCAAATGGTCACAGCCCTGAGAGCATGCAGCAGGATGGAGGATCTGACTCTGTGACTTTCATGAGGTCACTGTCCTTTTAAGCGTTAAGAACCTGAGGTTTTCTAGCATGGAATCAGGTCAGCCAATAACCAAGGCAGCAAAGAACAACCCTTCCCTTCCCTCAACCTTTGCCTGCCTGCTTTGACTAGGCCATGAGGTTTCTGAGCAGACTCCAACTCACTACTTTTCTGTACAGCTCCCAGTGCCATGACTCCTCTGTCTAGGCATGCCTTGAACAAAAAAAAAATCTACAAGAACTGGCCTGGTTTATAAACCCATAAGTTAGCAACAAGGACCCAGAGCCTGGCTTCACTCCAGCTGCTTCAGGACATTCATTTCTCTGCTGACATGGGATCCCTGAAGGCAGTGGAGCAGCTCTCCATCAGTACAGTCCAGCAAAATTCCTGCAAAATCCCAGGTGTTTGAGCGTAGCACAAAAAGCTATAAAATGGGCAGAATCTAGTGCACACACACCCCCCCCACACCCCCCAGTGCTATCACATTTTGGGTTAGGAACCAGAGAAGGAAAGCACTCGCTGAAGAAACAACAAGCCAAGCTCAACNCCCAGTGCTATCACATTTTGGGTTAGGAACCAGAGAAGGAAAGCACTCGCTGAAGACACAACCAGCCAAGCTCAACCATGATTATAGGTGCACATCACCCCTGGAGAACCTGTATAATAAAGAACCAGTTCTCTTTATGTGCAGCTTTTCAATTTCCACCAGATCCTTTGAGTGTGAATCCAGATTGTCTCCAGTTCCTGAGGCCAGGCCCCTTTCCAGTCATTTCCCTCTACAGCCATGCTCAAACATGACTAGGCAAGTAAAAAGCTGATAGCACAGAAAGAGGTGACTAATCATGTAACAGAAAGCAACAAACTTTTCCTTCTGAAGTTTGCAGTGGTCCCCAGCCATGATCAAAAATGTGGGACTTGCTCTCCTCAAGACCATGGAGATTTCATTTAATATACTTTTAGCCTCTATTTCAATATTTTAGATCATTTGATATTATGAGGAACACTGAGGACAACTGAAAAAGATATTTTAAATCAGAAATTATTCTTCAGCAGCACTGCCATTCAGTTTCAAATGGGGCAAGATCTGAGATGTGGTGAGAGACAAATGATGCAACGGGACTTCAGAAAATACTCTGCACTCTCCTTTTGAAGACATTCATGAACCAGTCTGGAAATGAAGCACCAGTGGGGTCTTGGGCTTTCTCATAAAGCTGGACAGAGACCAGGAAATCATGCAGACACTACCTGAGCTATCAGCTGCCTGCAACACTGCATATCAAGAGAGACAGCTTGACCAACCCTGTGGTTGGTCTTGGCAAGTGCTGAGAGAACTGCACTGCGCTGGCTACACTCGTTCCTTCCCAGCAGATCCCAGGAGGCCCCTGACAGGCGGCTGCTCCTCTTCTCCATGAGCCTTGACATGAAGAATGCCACAGGGCTCAATTCTTCCACTACTTCTGTTTAATATCTATGCAAAACCTCCAGGGAATCTGAAGAGTATCAGCAGCAATGCCAGCCATGATGTTGATGACACAGCTTTGTGTACCCTTTCCCCCCTCGTGCAGCCAGCACTCTCCCAAGTCTCTCAGTGTTGAAAGCAAGGGTGCCACGGCTGACAGAGGCTTAAGGCAGAAGAGACAGTAGTGAGGCTGGCTGGAAGTGGGAAACATCACAAACTGTGAGCTAACATTGTTTAAGATTCAAAGACAGACACTAACGTGGACAACTTAATAGATGCAATCATCAACAGGGCCTTCCTGTCTCCAGTCAGCAGGATTCTCTTTCAAGCAGTGGTCTGGCCATGCTCATGTGTGTTTTCCACATCTGGGCTGGCCTGCTATGACTGTCTTAGGCTAGATAAGCAACGAAGACAGAGCTGGCTGCAGAGCTGTGGTACCTCCCAGATCACAAAGCCAAAGAGATCAGTAGCCACCAGCCTGTCTTACACCTTTTTCTTGTGGGCTCTGAAACACGGCTGGTTAAGTTCAAGCTGCCTCAACAGCTGCTTCTCCTTTCTAGACCCACAAAAGCAGGTGCAACCAGAAACCTGTGTTCAACAGAGACCAGTATCACCAGCATCCTGCAGCACCTTTGGAGAGCAGACCTCCAGCTCCAGAGCATCTTCCCAGAAGAGACCATGTGTTCTGCTCTCCTCATCCTCACGTTACATTGCTAGATGCTGACACAACGTTCATCAAAAGATCCAAGTGCAAGAAAATACAACATATTCAAGAGTGTCAGGCCACTATTAAGCATTAAACAGCAAAGGACTGTCTGGGCCCCTCCTTTGGCTGTGTTCCCTGGAGCTTCTAGCCTATAGGCAGGTCCTAGATGCTACCATCATTCACTCTTTGCAGCTGCAGAGGGGTAGGATATTGAGCGTCAACAGAAACACAAAATGGCTTTTGAGCTGTTAGATGAAGCATGACAGATTGCTCAAAACCCTACTGCAAACTTTGAGGGCAAGCCAGGAAGTGCAGAAATGTGCAGATTCCCTTTCCTCATAGTGGTCAGTGGCATCTGTCCCTGCACGACATCTTCTAGTGATGTAAGGGGTGTGAACGTGAGCAAAGGCAAAACAGGATTTCCAGATGGGCTACAGAATGACTCAAACTTTCTGGGCCTTCAGCTTTTCAGCACAAACTTGGCAGCTTTGTAAAGGCCCACAAACACATGTCTATCCCAGGCTCTCCAAGAGCCAGAGTCATCGAGACATCAACTTAATTTCTATACATATTGAATAATTCCACCTGAGAGACAAAGAGAGGCCTGTGTAACTTCCCCAGCATGGGAGTCAGAGGCAAAAAAAGGCTAGCAGGACTTTTCCAGCAGTAGATTAGTACACAAGTCAGACCACAGAGTCAGACACAGTTGGCAGCAGAGATGATGTTGAAGCAGCAACGATTGAAGGCTAAATGAAAGGGAAGCCTTGCAAGGAGAATTAACACCTTTCATTGGAAGAACTCATGCAGCCTGGTCAAAATAGACAAGCTCTCAAGCACTTGTTCAGAAGTTCTGTGCCAGGTGCACAGACTGTACGTGGGGCAAGAGATTAGGAGCTATCAGAGAGATGATGACAAGTTCTTGAGTCAGCACTGGCACAGCCCAGACATTAAGCAGTCAAGGAGATGCTCTAAGCTATGAGTCCAGGTTGAATCCTAGATCAGCGAAAGAGCAACATGAGGTTTCCCAGCACCCTCTTCCAAGCACCTAGCATTAGCACATCCCCTAACGTAGAGAAGGGCCAGGTATTTATCAGCAGAATTCCCTGGTGGGCTGGAAATCCCACCTGGCTCTTTGTGACCAGAACCAATGGGCTTCTCACTGCTTGAATCATGGTGTGATGGCTGAATCATAGCAGAGAACCCGGCCTCATAGAGGGAGCTACATTCACTACTCTGGAAACAGTCTTAGACTGCAATTTAATCTGATCTACTACAGGTAGCATCTCACAAAAAATCTATCTCTGAAGAAAACCACCAAGGGGTAGGCATAGCTTACAATTTGGGGAAAGCTGTTGTGATCAGCCCCATTCTCACAAGCCTTGTAGAAATACGAGAGCTCAGCCAGCATTTCCATCTAAAGAAGAGAAACAGCAGCACAAGTGACTGCTGCCAAGGAGAGCGTGGCACATCAGGGTGCTCTGCTGACAGCAGCCTGCAAGCCACATCTGACTTCTGGGGCCAAGAGTTGCTGCCATCTTTGTGCAGAAAGAAGGACCAGAGCTGGAGGTGTTACTCCTCCAGCAGCTGGGCATGGCCTTGTGCAAGGCTGCAGCATCATTCCCAGCTCTCAAAGCCCAAACCACAGCACTACCACACCCACCTTCCTCAGCACTTAACCTGCAGTTGTAGACTAGATACAACAGGTATCCATGTATGGTACAAGATGATGGGGGCTTAGATGAGCTGTTTCAGAAGATTTATTTCTTGGACCCGTTCAAACATACTGGACTGGGAACAACTATATTATGTTGCTTGTGGTAATTTGTCCACTTCTCCTTTTACTTTTCCTTCATTTCCATGGGAAGGTAAGGGCAGCAGTTTCCATGCCACACACCAGGCTACCTGAGGTGTTTCCAGAGACAGACCTTGCATACAATCTCCATTAGACTCAGCACAGTGACCAATTAGGTTAATCTCAGAGGCAGACTCCTTGGGGATATCTCAGAGCATCTATTCTATCTCAGGCCAGGGTTTCTGGTTTAAAGAGATGCAGCATCATCCAATTAAATGAACAACAGGTGGAAAGGTAATAACCTAGACCTCTTTTGTATCTGAAGACAGCAGTCAGAATTCAGCTTGGTCCTAACCTCCCCCAAAAGGTCAAAAATTCTCTCCAATTACTAAAAGAACGAACTCATGAAAACTTCAGCAACAATATTAGATTGGACACGACAACATCCAAGAGAATTTTTTATATTTTTTTTTTAAAGAAGCACCTCAAGCTGCTGGGGCTTGGGGTCACCAGGAGTCTGTTGGCTTAGTGCAATCATCACCCTAGGGGCCAGATGTAGTCAAAGAAAGTCTATCAATCCAACTCCCTCAGTCCTGATTTCCCACAGTGGACTCATCTTTTGCATTCCTACATCCAGAAGAAATGTAGATTAGTAAAAAGCACAATCTATCACCCGAGCTGGTGGCGGGAAGCCAGCAAACCAGCCTTCTATAAATGACTCTGCCACAACTTCCTTTGTAGCTTTAACACTTCCCCTGCAGAACATGGTAACACCCCACACTCACCTCACTAATGAATCGTGAGCAGTACTCTAAGCATTGTCTATACCAAAAGATCATAAAAGGACATCTTCTCCTCGCTCTAGCTGTGCTGGCTAAAAATATCCCCCGTTCCCTCCTACCTTGCTGCTTGTCCTCCAGCCCACTGCTCCCACACCTCCCACCAGCAGCAACACCCGTGTGGGGGCTCCTCTATCTACTGCAGGCAAGGCCACTTGATCTGCTTGAGCAAACCCAGCTGATACTGCCTGAGACTGAGCTCACAAACTCCCTTTGGCCACCAGAGGTAGCCTCCAGCAGCACAACCAGCTTGAGTTGGTCTTCAGGTAGCACGCGTGGTTGTTTGCAATGGGAACAAGCCTGTCCACACCACCAGTGGTGACAGCAAGGTCACTCAGGCAGCACAGCCCTCTTGGGAGACAAATGGAAGGTGTCCTTCCCTACCACCAGTTACATCATTGGCCTAAATTGCAGCAACCAAGCTGACCCTTTACATGTGTCCCCACGTATCTCATCTTTCCTGTGTACCTCATCTTCTCTGTGTACCTCCAGAGGCCCTCGACAGGCACTGAGATGCCAGGAAAGAGCACGAGGGTTTTGTGTCCTTTTAGCCATCTCAGAGCCTGTCCAGCTGTCCAAGTCTACAGGTCTGAATGACCTCTGGTAGCCCTCTAGGAAGTTCCCAGGCTGGGATTTCCCCTGCACCTTGGGCAGTTATTTAGTAGTCAAATACACAGTGCCATTCGACCTGGGTGGCAGAATTTAGAAGAGACTGAAATAAACATGCAAGTAGAAGAGTGGTAGAAATGTTCCTAAATGGCAGGCAAGCTTCTCCACCACAAAGAACTGTAATTACATTAATATTTTAGGTACTCCCTGTCCTTTGATTAGGAAAAGTTAGTGAGCTCCCATTTTTCTGCTGACTTGCCTCTTTTGTGGGAACCTTGTATCTCCTGCTGCTGCCAAAAAAATCCCTCTACAGGAAACAATCCATTTTGCTCAGGTGAAAACGATCACACAAGTGGCAAAGCAGAGATTTATATAGATCTAGAATAAACCCACATAATGACTAGAGTTTACTTTGCCTCTGAGGTCAGCCTTGGAAAAAAACTCCATCAGCTACAGCCAATACTTTAAAGATAAAGTTCCTAATCTTGAATTGGTAGCACTTGCAGTTCCCTCAGTCATGATACGTCTGACAAATAGAATATACACATGTAAGAAAACACAGAAATCCACTCAGTCAATAATTATTAACCACACAAAACACTTGCAAAGGGAACCCATATTTTCTGTTCTCTACAACTTCATCTTCAGCTTAGATAATTAAGGTTATGCTTCTTTGAGTTACTATTTCTCCTGAACACACAGGAACGATCATTCTGTTACCTGCATAAATCTACTGACCTCAGCAGCCATACAGCAAGGATACACTTGACTCATGCTATGTAGGGGAATTCCCAAGATTACTGTGAATTAGATTTCCTTTTCTCACCTCCTTCCCCCAGTTCTACCCTCAAATGGAAGTAGGGCAGATGACGAGCATTCCTCTGCTGAAGTATCATTATTACTCCTCAAAAAGGAACAATAAAAGTTAGAAGAGGTGAAACAGATGCACTGTCCCCCCCAACAGATCATCTCAGAGTTTCCTCAGTATAAAGAGTGTCCTGTATGGAGAGTATGCTTGAGCTAACTCTAAGTTCTAGGCACAGGATCTTCTGCACCTGGAGCACATCCCATGGGAGCAGAGAAAACCATCATTGCAAGTACACACACTGTTTAACTCTGAGGAGGAGTGATATTTCAAACCCCTGTAGATATTTATACAGCATATAGAGGAACTCTTTAATCAAGTCAAGAAAAGGCACTTGTCACAACCAGCTTTCAGAAGCTCAACTATCTGATGGCTGTTCCTTTACACACCAACCTTCCTTGCATATGTTTTCCTTCCAGCTTGCCTCCTGTTCCTCAGCACTACCTTAACTCAGGGATCAGACTGAGGTGATTATTACCGTAGAACAGTTACAGCAAAGAGAAAAGCCTTTTAATTCTCTTAGCAATTAGCAAAGCTTGCACAAGTGTGTTGCTGCGGCTACCACTGCACTCTAAAGATCCTCTCTTCTGCTCAAACAACTCACTCCTTTGGCACATTTCACTCTTCTTAAACACTCCAGTTGTTTAACACGTATCCCAGTCACACTAGGGAAGATCTCAGATCCATCTTTGGCCCTGTGTATTCACAGAGGTCTTCACAGACTCGTGAGGAAATCCTGTGTGTGACCAAGCACCAGGTCCCAGTTCAGCAAAGCACCTCGTTGAGTGGGTAAGGTCTCTTCAAAGCTAGGCAGATACTTGAGCAGCCAGCACATGCTTTAGTGCATGGTTAGAATGAGCTCTTAGAAGCAGGGACACGTGGACAAGCCTGCTCAGGACAGTTTATCATGTCTTCCCAGCTGGAACTAGCCAGAGCTAACACATTGCTTCCATTTTCTTTCTGGGATGTAATACACTGCACGGTTAAAGCTGGAGGTCACAAAAGTGTAATCTAGGGATCATGAGACAGCCATTAATCAATCAAGCAGTGGAAATGGGAGCTGGGTAGATATCATTATCTCTACATTACAGATGAGACACAGGGAGTTTGCATAACAAAGCCATAGAGAAAGAGAAGGCACTTTTCTTATTTCCCAGTTTTGCTCCACCTTTTCTTCTGAAATTTGTTTTCTCCCTTTTCAAGAGTCTCTTCCCCAACTGCAATCCAGCAATTTGCTTCATTCAGAGACAAAGCTGACTCTATGTCACCCCTGAAAGCTACTTGGAGCTCCTCTACACAATAATCAGCTGAAGAAATACAAGAGCTACCTTTCTTTTTTCCAGATGTGCTGTAAAGGCCACCTGGACACTGCAGCAACAATGACGAGCAAAGACAATGGCTAAACAAGAATTTGGACATGGAACTAAATTGCATACTGGGTCTCCACTTGTCTGCACCCCAATGAGCACAGTCTGGAGAAGAGCACCACGGTGGTCTATAAAGAGGAGCAGGAAAAGATTGACAAGTGACTGAAGGAAAAGAACTGATTGAGTCAACTGTCAGAGCAAGGAGAGGTTAGAGCAGAAACGAGAGAGAGAGGTTAGCCCATTGCCCTGGCGTAATGGCCAGCCTTTAACACATGGCCCCTGCTCCTGTCAGTATTTCTTCTTGGACAGGTTATCTCAGGAATTTATGCTTTCCAATAATTACCTTTCAGAGGGCTCTCACTTATCTTGCAAGAGGAATCCACCAGTAACCTGACCTGCATTGCTCATGCAATCGCCATCCACCCCCTCTAACCTTTCATCCCATCTCTCAAAGCGAGGCAAACGGCTCTTCCCAGACTTCCAGTGCTGCATCAGCAAGGGCTGGTGGAGTTGATAAAAATAAGAGTTTTAATGCTTAATGCAACACAAATATTGATGAGCTTGCGGGCGCAAGCAATAAAATATTACCAGGAGATTAAAATACCTCCTGTAGTAATGTTCTATTACCCAGAACTGAAGGATGAACGCTGGTCTCTGACCATCATAAGAAGCATTTTCACCTGAGAGTAAGTTTTACTATCTTATTGCAGCAGACCTCAAAGCCAGTCACTATTGGTTTTAATAAATGTTGGGACCCTCAGGGCCCTCCATTTAAGCTCTCTTCCTCTTACCCTCCCAATCTACCTTTCTTCCACTGTGGGAATTTCTTTTCTTCTCTAAACACAGTGTCAAAGGGAAGCTTTCACTTTTGGCATCCACTCCAGAGCCATTACAGATGAACTTGTCCATCTCTGCTAAAGTCTACGTTATTACACTCAGCATAATTAGACTCCCATTCATGTTCTGAAGGTCCTACCAGGTTAGATTTTTGTGTAAGGGACTCCATTACATCCTGCTCAAGCTCATGGGCACTGATTTATTCCCAGTATCGTGCCTGGGGCAGGGAGAAGGAGTCATATTTTCTACTCTGGAAATAGGAGAAGGAGTCTTATGTCTATTCTGGACATAATGAGGCATCTCCTCAGCCAGTCAGTAATCACAAGGAACTGAAAGAGTGGTTGGGCATTGGAAAAGGCTGCCCAAGGAAGTGGTGGAGTCACCATCACTGGGGGTGTTCAAAAGATGAGTAGATGTGGCGCTTTGGGACACGGTCCAGTGGTCAGGGAGATGTTGGGATGAAGGTTGGACTTGATGATCCTAAAGGTCTTTTCCAACCTAAATGATTCTATGAAATACCTCATTGTGAAGTTCTGAGGAATCACCAGGCCTGACACAAGGAGTGAGAAGTCATTAACACGCTACATGGGACCCTGTTATCTGTACACAAACGTATGGCCAGGGCACACAGACCATCAAACCTCTGCTGCAGTGTGGGTTTGCCTCAAATAGGCTTGTAGCCACTTCAGACAGGAGGGTTCCAGAGGAATCTCCCTTTTTCCTACACAGGCCACACAACTAACCCTGGTCTGGGGGAACGTCCATGCCCAACTCTGGCTGCTTTATTCTAAAGGAGTCACATATTGCGTTCAGACCCGTGAGAACTCTGGACCAATGCACAGGCTCTCCCTGGCATTCCCATGCTCCCATCTGAACAGGACTGTGCCACAAGAAAGAGTTTGATGTGGGGAGAGCATAAGAGGGGAAGGCAAGAGAAAACTGCTCTTCCTTCATTAAACTTCAATAGGTGCCTAGGCCCAGCTATGCTGCACTGCAGTTTGGATTTATGTTCCCCAATTAACACAACTCACAGCATAAACGTTCCTCTTTCTGTTTTGAAGGGGGAGGAAGAGGAGAAAAACCACATTCCAAGCATTTGGCACAACAAACTTCCCCAGCTATCCTCTGGGAACAAAAAGGGAGGGAAAAAAAAAAGGCTTGTCACCACACAATTTAAAATAAGCCGTCTTTGCTGGCTCCACTCTGTCTCAGGGGTAGGTCCAAGTCTTAGCCCCCACCCATCAGGGCTGCAGGCCCAAAGCACTTGACATTCATCAGGAGAAGCAAAACAGCTCCAAGGCAATGGGAGGGGGAAGGGAAGAGTCCCTCCATGGGCAGGAGCTGAGCAGGGAAGAAAATGGAAGGATCTGCCCAAAAGTCACAACATAAGGACAGTCTGGAAGTCTTCTGCTTCTGAGGACCATCACATAGATGAATCATCTTGGTGTAGATGCTACTGAGCACAAAGCAGGCAGGTAAATCTCTCCTCTGTCTTCAACTTGGGGTTCTCCATTGTGGTTAGCTTAGGAATTGCTAGTATTTGACAGCAGCATTGTTGGCTCAACCACACGCACAACAGAGTGATCCTCTCCTTTCTCTCCAAACATACATTCTCCCCTTTTCTCCCCAGAGAGAACCACAAGCCATATGCACTGAACATTAAAAAATCTTATCATCTTTGGTGAGAGTCCTGAGAGAAAAGCCCCTCAGATATTATTTCTTTGGAGTTTTTTGTGTAATGTACACTAAACATGGAATCTTTCTCAGCATAAGGACCAGGAGATAGCACCACGTCACTCAGTGAGACACAGGACACTGCTGCAGAGGTCAGAAAATAATCTAATGTATTACATAGCTCAACAGTGCTCAACTTGAGCTCTTTAAAACCCCACATGTGGGTTCTGGAGGAATCTGTAGGCTTCATCAGAGCCTCTCTTTGCTCAACAAACAAGAAGTCTTAGCCAATATTTTCAAAGCACTAGAGATTATTCTTTACTCTTTGATGTAGTCGAAGAGAGAGGCCAAAAGATCCAGAGATGGGAAGCAGTGCTTCTCACCAGCACCCTGGAAGAAAGCACAACTGCAGAGTTCTACAAGCTCATCATGGTGTGATGATCTGACACTGCACTAAGGAATCTGCTCACCATCAACGCACAACTATGATGACAAAGCATCAAAGAACATCAGGTTACCACACCCTGGTGACTATGGCACTTCCTCTCAGACCATTCAAGAACCAAACTCTTCAGGCTTGACTGTCACTGATCTATAGTGCTGCCCATACACAGATTGCATGTGCTTACAAATGAACCACTGCCACTTTGATTCCTCTTCATGAGGCTGCCACGAATTACTTGGAATGTTTTACTTTGGAGGAGCTCTAGGAACTGAGGTTTCATTTTTTAATGCCAAAAATACCTGGTGCTGACATTTGATGGGTTTATCTATGATGCCTTCCAGGTTGTTCTTGTTGCAGGGAGAAATGAAGAGCTGAGGGATCTCTTCTCTTGCTTTCCATGCAAATTCTTGCCAGAAAGAAGTTGAATTATAAAATAATACACATATATGAATTATATGTTCATGGTTCTCTTTCTTACACTCCTTCTCTTGGTCTAGCAAGCCAAAAGACTGGAGGAAGGATGGGAAGTACAAGTACAGAGCATGCTAAAGGAAAATGAATCTCCAGCATGAAGCCAGCTGATAAACAGCTGGCATCTATATCTTCCGTCAGCATCATCCTAGATGAAGTTCTGTCTGTTCCCACTAAGCAGCTCCTACTTCATTTTACCTTTCATAAGTTTGCCCAGCAGCTGATGAAGTTTCTCAATTTTGCCTGACGCATCAAAAAAGTGGAGAAACAGCTGGAAACTGCTGCAGCATCTGGCAAGCATCTGTGGCAAAAATTCCTAAAGGATTTGAGGTGATAGCAGGTACGGTTATAATTCACTATTGGCTGACAGGGTTCTGAGATTGTTTTTAATATCCCAAGTCTGACACTTTTCAGAACCTTTATGCTGGATGCTTTGGCTGAGGTTTGTTTCCTTGTCTGTCTTCTGCTAATTCTACCTCCAGATAAGAGAAAATCTTGGTAAAATACTGGCAAAGAACCCCAGAACACATGGTTCTGCAGAAAGAAGAGGACCGAGTTCTAGCAATACCTGCTTTTTAGTAAATTGTTAGTGTTCAAAAATTGGCAGTAAAAATATAGTACTTTGTTTCTGCAATTATCCACTTCCTTCAGGGTGGTATTTTCTAGTCACCTCAGGAACATGTTTATGTTCTATCCTGAAGGACCAAAGCGACTACTCTAGTGATGTCCTTCCATATGACTGCAGCTGTCGATACATTTGAGTAGAGCAACAGCACAGAAAAAAGGGGGAAGCAGAAAAAAAATACAACTTGATTTTCTAAAACACTTAACATTGCAGCGACAGGTAAACTACCACAAATGACATTTTAACTTCAGTCTGGATTTAAGGCCTGAATCTGAACCTCAGAAGCATCATTTCCCCATGTGGTTGAGCACTTGGTTGCCATCAAAGCTTGCACAGACTGAGCACTCTCTTCTGTTTTCTCCTGGAATTTTACCCTCCCTTTGCTAAGGTAAAAAGGCTGCACAAGATGGAAGAAGAATGAGGCTGCAGCTTCGGTGTTGGTATTTGTCTATGTGCTGAGGGATTTGTTCAAAGCCTGCTGGCTTGAAAAGACAGGTGTCAATCCAAATCAGCCCAATGGGGAAACTCTTAATCATGGCTCCCACTGAACAAAACAGGAATGCCACTGGGAACCACACATTTGAATAAGGAAGGAGAGATGGTGAGGAAAGAGGGAAAAAGGAGCAGTAAATGGAACAGCACACAGCAGGGACTGTGTGTCTTTGAGCAACAAAGGACTGCAAATTATGAGCTGAAAGATGGAGCCCAGTCTCCAGCAACCCCAGAAAATAAAGTACAAGGTATTTGGAACACAAAGGTCCTCAAAAAACTGGGTACAAATTCTCAGTAGTTGAAAAAACCTTAAGTTCTCTAGTAAAAAAGAACAGGACTCTCAAGGACTATAATCTGCCAAATAAAAGAGAAAAAGGGCATCACTCCCATTCTAAGGCATGCATAATTCCAAGGGATTTGTGGGATGAACGTGCTTAGATGGTCCCAGGAGGTGATCCATATCCCATGCTACAGAGAAAGACAAAGGAGACCAAGAGGACAGTTGATAATTACCATTAGGACTGTGCACTCCTCCTATCCATACTTCTTTTCATATCACAATGCATACAAGGGATGACTAGACCTTACAACTGGATATGAAGGCCCATTAAATGCTAGAGCTGAAACCCCCTGGTAGAGGGGAGCAGGAAAAGACAGGTCAGGCACAACCCCACACCTCCTCAGATTAGGGAGCTTCATAATGTAATATTTGACTGAAACTTCACCAAAAGGTTCTATCTTAAACTTGAGATGCAGGAACATCTCCTATTTTGACTGGAAAACCAAGAAGGAAGATGAAGGGGATGAAATCCAAGTTTGAGAAGCTTAACCTCAGGTCAGAAAGTCTTTTTTGTCCTGATATTCTTGTCATTCTTCCTATATTCAAGGTACTACCTGGTCCTTACAGCATTTCCCAATCAAAACACTCAAAATTTAATGAGTTGGGTCCTGATTCTGAACTGGTGGATTATTTTAGATGTAGATATTTCTCCAGCCAGCAGAGCCAGAACTTTCAGCTCTAAAACTGAAGTTCTCATGCAGTCCCTGGCTTCTAGGAGCTGGAGGTGCTAAGTGACAGAATCTGAAAGCATTACCAAAATCACTGTCAAAAGCCTAGAGAATAAACAGAATAACACTAATGTATTGGGCCCTAGCCCACCTCTTAGCAAAAGTTTGGCCTTTTGAGTTCAGTGAAACCTCCTCCTCCAACAGGCAGGTCTCCCTTAATTAAACTCTAAATACAGCCCATTTTCCTCTTGTGAAGAAAATGCTTTTCTGGAAGAGAGCTGACTCAGTTCCTGCACACTTCAGAGCACTTTGACTTCCATCAGTACAAAAGGAGAATCAGGACACTTTGTACTATTCTTCCAAGAAGTCTGTAACAACAGAAGACATTTTAGGGGGACTGGCAAGACCTTTTAAAAGAGTATATTGAAGGAGAAAGTTTAAGTGACTAAAATTAATTAATCCATCCAAAGATAACTCTCATCATTTAGCCTATTTGTTAACTGGTTTGCCTTCCTAGGTTTGACCATGAAACTTAGAATTTGCAATCTGTTGCAATCTCTGGAGCTTGATTCTGTCTTGAATAAACCCAAAAAATAAATCATTCACCCCTCCCTGTCCCTACTTTTATTCAGCCAGCATGCCTGGAAGTGTCAGGACATAGTGGAAGTGTCAGGACATAGCAGAAGTCACAACTCACAACTCAGCACACCCTCCAATGGTTTCCCCATAGCTCTAGAGTCAAGACTAGAAATAAAAATGGCTTCCCTTTTTTGAACAAAGATGGGTCCTCAATTTAGAACACGAACGTATCTTTCCTTTGCCTTCTCCCTTTCTTCAAATCTCCCAGGGAGAAGGTCTGACAGTATGAGCTGTAAATCTAAATTCTACCCAATTCTACCCCACTGAAAATCCATTGAATACCACGGGGCTAAACAAAGATGGACTTTGTCCTACCTTTCTGCCACCAACAGCATTTTACTGTCACTGAGGGAATAAAATAATCATAAGAGCATAATGATAGCATGTGTTTTGTTAGCTGCTGTTCTTCACGTGGGGCAATCACTGGCAATTCTCAGTTTTAATCTCTCCCCTTCCCCAGCCAGGCCGTTGATTACCTCTCTCATTCCCAGTTAAAAATCCTTGATCAGCGTAAAGCACATAAAGGAGTCTCTGACCCCGGCTAAGGGAACAACAAGAGATGACATTTGGTTCTTTGAGAGAGGAGTAGATAAAAAGGAAAAATGACAGCTGGAGTCAGGAGGAGCTAGTTAGTGGATTGCAGGCTCAGGAGGGTGCAGGGTGGGGGCCCACGAAAGAGAAACAATGAGACATTGGAGCCAGACTGTTCCCTCTCCTTCCCTAGGTCTCCTTTGAGTCAGTGAGAATGACTGCAGCAGATGTCAGGACCCGTGGGGATCACTCCTTTGGCTTTCTTATTTCTTCAAAAAAAAGGTAACCTAGAAAATAGAAGAAATATGGGAGCAAAAAAAAAGAGAAATGAACCAATATCTCTGCTTTGACACCCGGGAATGAACACAAAGGTGAGTGCCAACTTGTAATGACCTGTGGTATGTAAATAGGCTTAAGGCAGCAGGAGGAATTTCTCTGGGGCTGGTCCAACGGGGGCAATCATTTACTGGATTGGAGTGGGATGAACCTGCGGCTTCCACTTCAGGAGACAAAGGAGAAACACAATAAGCAAGCACAAGGCAAGCAGCAGTTGTGAGGAGCATCCCTGTGCTTCTCCCAACACAGATAAGGCAGCCAGAGCTGGCTTGCAAACACACCTGGCAAGAGCATCTCTGTTCTGGGAACATCCCCAGGATGCGATTGATAGACGTGGCCACGGGTGTGCCCCATGTAGGGGTGCTTCTCAGCACCCTGCACCAAACACACCAGGTTTCATCCATCTCTGCAACACCCAATTTCACTCAGCGTGCCTCAGGACACCAGACATCAACCAACAGAGTTCAGTCAGAGGCGTTTGAGGCTGGATTCACTGCCACTGGTGTAAATTCCCTTGAAGTTCATGGAATGACACCAGGGAGATAGAGGTTGGCTGTTTGATATTTGCAGCTTGCCAAACTGTGCATCTGTGTTGGTTCTTTTGTTTTGGAGACACAATTCTTCAAGTTATCATTATGAGAGAGATTAATTTTTGTTTGAGAGAGATCACATTCTCAGGGCAGGGGAAGAAGTCCACCTCCAGCCACCAAGTCCTTTCTCCTGTGCTCCACACGCCTGCAGATGGACAGTAAACTTTTTCAGGCTGGCAAATCTCCAAAGGTGTGCAGAGACACTGACAACTTTAAAGGCTTTGCACTAGAATCATTTCCTGTGGCAGAACAACGTAGCAACGTGCTGGATCAGAAAATCATAGAATGCTTGGGCTGGAAGGGATCTCAAAGATCATCTCATTCCAACCTCCCTGCCATGGCAGGGACACCTCCCACTAGACCAGGTTGCTCAAGGCCCCATCCAGCCTGGTCTTGAACACCTCCAGGGATGGGGCATCCACCATTTCTCTGGGCAACCTGTGCTAGTGTCTCACCACCCTCAGAGTGAAGAACTTGCTTCTCATTTCCAATCTGAATCTCCCCTCTTTCAGTTTGAACCCATTACCACTTGTCCTATCACTACAGGCCTTTGTAAAAAGTCCCTCCCCAGCCTTCTTGTAGACCCCCTTCAGATACTGGAAGGAATAAACCTTACTATCTTTCCAAGAATCATAGAAGGTGCTTTGAAAGAGAGATTCAACTGAAAACCGTGTGTTTTGGCTTTGTGCATCAGGAGCAAGAGAAAGCCCAGGGTCTGCAGAAGAGGAGACAGAGTTCTGACCTCTGAGTTTTGTCCACGTTTACAGCAGTGAAGCTGCATGCACTTGAGGTACACTCATTGCTAGCAGAAGGCTTTTAATCCAGATTCTTCCAAAAGCTGTAATTCCCTCCTTTATAACAATAGGTTTGTAAAAAATGCAATAGTTTGGAGGTTTCCCACTTCATCATTCTGGTAAACCCACATGCAAAGAGGAGGAAGTTGTGTGAAGTCCTGAAAAATAAAAAAACACCCCACTACTGTTCTCCTTTGATGGGCTAGTCAGAAACCATCTCTCCAGACCACTTGTTTGACTCAAAGGCAAAAAGTCATTTACAGCCAAATAAACAGCAGCTAATCAAGATGAGCCTATTTGCTTATACAGCCTTGCTGGCTAAAGCACAGTGCCAGCCCTGAATATTATTTATCTTGGAGGTGGCAACACTAGAAAGCAAGCAACTGGTGACACAGCTTCTCCACCAATTATCAGCCAACTTTTATCTCCTGCACACAACGAAGATTTAACTGGGCTCCTCAGCCTTTCCCTCTACTCCTCAAGGACACATTCATACCCTCAGCACCTTGTCTGGTGAACACAAGTGATGTCCCAGCACCAAAACCACTTTACAACACTCCAGAGCAGTCTCCCACACCTGCAGCTGGAGGGCAAAGCTCAATGCTGTTACCCAAACCCGTGTGAGCACTCAGAGGCTGGGGCTCTGTTGGTACATGTTCATGTGGTGCCCGAATGCAGAGAGCAGCCCCTGGGCACAGGGGAGGTTCCTTCTTCCTCCTGAATTTAGGAAAAAGTCATGCGAGAGAATAGAAGAGACTCAACTAATAAGGTTTGGGAAAGAATCATTTCAGCTGCTTTCTCTGTAAATAACAATAGCTCGTTACTTGGGTTTCGTGTTGTTTCCACCTGAAAGGCAAACCTGCTATGATGGGTATGAACTCGGCCAAAACCAAAACCAGGGCACCAGAGTAGCTGGAAAAAGAAGCCAAGAGCCTGAGAAGGGGAAGTGCTCGGCATTCGCCATGGGAAGAAAAAGAAATTAAAATTTAAAAAAAAGAGGAAAGACAAGGAAGAACACCAATTAAAGCCATAGTGTGGATGCAGGAGAACACACAGAGATCCCCCCCACCCCACCCCTGCCGTCCGTGTGACAGTGCTGCTTTGTGGAACAGAACAATAGGTACATTATACTAACCTATAATTATCCTGAGAAGAATGATAGCAAAGTCAAGGCATTACATGAACATTGGAATATTGGATACAATCCCATAAGAAGGAAGGGAGTGGAGGAGGAGCTTTAAAAAGAGACTGAAACCTTCCCAGCACCGAACATCAAAGAGGAAATTTCATGTTCTCTTCACATTTATTTGTGTTTTTCTTTTATTTGATGTGATGACTTAAACACAATCCCCTTTTTCAGGCATTTCTTGGCTTCTTGATGCCACGCTTGGTTTCAGCCCTGTAACATCCTCCTTTGACAGCTTGGTGGATTTGGGGCAAGCAGGAGCTCAGCTCAGTGCATGGCTGCATCATGCACATCAGCAGCAGGAGAGGAGAAAGGTAGATGGAGATGTTCTCCAGCTCTGGACAACAATAAAGCAAAGGGCTGGAGGTTCAGTGAAGGTATAATTGGGGTTACCAAGATGCAGGCACTCAGTACCTGTGCTCCCATTCCTATCAGATAGGAGGTACTGAAAGAGGAAGCACCAAGGCACAACTTGACACCTGTTTGAAGCACGCTGCTTGGGCTTGTGGTGCTGAGGAACCTCGAGGAGATACTGAGAGAAAGGCTTGGAGTTGTGGGGTTGGTTTTGAAGAGCTGGGATGTGGCATTAGATGCTTTGCTCTTGTCCCAAAGCAACAAAAAAAGAGTGGAGTGGCCTATCAATCCTGCAAAACCTGAATGTTCCTCCTTGACTTGCTTCTCTTTTAGAGTAGGTAACTATGACAACATGCTGTAAGCAGCTCTATCACTTGGGCCACAGAGTGGACCACATAGGAGTCTGCAAAAAGGCAGACTGACATAACCACCTCTTCCTTTGCTTGTTCTAGGTGGACTCTGCTCCTCCTTGTAGACACGACTGATTGAGCCCTGTTTGCTCCAGAGAGGATGGCCAACACTCCAAATGATGAGCAAAGATTAAAAGACACTCCTAACAAAACAAAGACCAGCCCTTGCGTGTTCTTGCCATGTCACTTGTGTACATCTGCCCAAGTGTTCCTACCTACCCAAGCCTGAGTGTTCCTAGCAAAGCTTCTCTGCCTGCAGCCTGGTCAGACCATGATTCCTCTGAGCCACAAGCTGGTTGAGCTCTGTAGCCAGGAGATGGCAATGTGAAGAGTTTCTAAAGGTAGTTATAGCCCAGTAGTGACAGACTGTGTTACAGACCAGCACTTGGAGAGCTGTTCCCTAATGGAACACCCAGCACAAGAAGGACATGGACCTGTTGGAGAGGGTCCAGAGGAGGGCTACAAAGGTGATCAGAGGGCTGGAACACCTCTCCTACGAAGGGAGGCTGAGAGAATTAGGCTTGGTCAGCTTGGAGAAGAGAAGGGTCTGGGGAGACCTCATTGCAGCCTTCCAGAATCTGAAGGAGGCCTGCAAGAAAGTAGGGGCTTGTACTATGAAGACTTGTAGTGATAAGATGAGAGGCAATGGTTTTAAATTGGAAGAGGGGAGATTTAGGTTGGAAATTAGAAGGAAATTCTTCACTCTGAGGGTGGTGAGACACTGGCACAGGTTGCCCAGGGGAACTGTGGATGCTCCATCCCTGAAGGTGTTCAAGGCCAGGCTGGATGGGGCTCTGAGCAACCTGGTCTTGTGGGAGGTGTCCCTGCCCATGGCAGGGAGGTTGGAACAAGATGATCTTTGAGGTCCCTTCCAACCCAAACCATTCTATGATTCAGACCTCATCTAGGGTTCAAAGTTGGCAAGGGAACCCAGGAATCCCCTACGTTACCCAAGGCAGGATATGGTCACCCTGCGGTCACTGAGTTGGTGGCGTTTAAGCTCTGTGGAAGAGCTCAGAGCTGTTGCTAAGTTGGTGGGGTCCAGGAACCACTGTTCCAGGCTGAGGTGAGGGCTGAAGCTAGCAAGAAACCTGGGTCACTGCTGAGTGCAGGAAACGACCAGCAATGTCTCACCTTTATAAGAGAAGGAATCCAGGCTCATGAGGAGCTCAAAAGGCAAAGGGAACTGGAAGAGACTGTTTTCCACGAAGGCAAAAGTTCAGTTTGCCCTGTTCAAGGGAGGAGCTCCTGGGCTGGAAATAACTTGGGCCTGGGCCAGTGGCTGTGAAGAAGTGAGGTACTGCCCATCAGCTGTGTGACCATCAGCACTCTGCCTCAGCAACCCTGCAGCAGCTCCTGAGCCAGCCTGTGAGGTCCTGCGAGGGGAAGGTGAGAGCAGGGCTGTGCCTGGAGCCAGCAGGCAGCCTGAAAGCAGCTCTTGCACACCAGGAGCCTGTGGTGTCACAATTTGGGGAAAAGAAAGTAGATGTACGTGTTCTCTCTGCATGTATCCCTGCTCACAGCCCTGCCTACAGCCACAGCCAGACAGCCAGCTCCCATGCTCAGGAAAATTGGAGGTTATTAAGCATTCCCTCACTCGCTGTGCTAATGGGTCCCTAGTCCCCTCTCATTTTTGGCTGCCCCAAACCAGCAGGGAGGGGAATGGAGAGGATATGACACATTCCTGTGCTCCATCATGCCTCCTCACACCAAGCAGACAAAGAGACAGGAACATCTGCAGGAGAGATAAGCAGCTGTCTGGCTGCATTCAGCAGCATGGGGCCTCCCTCTTCTTGCTAAAAGGTGTTAGCACAGACAGTGCCCAAGAAGTGCTCTCAGTTGCACCAGGTTAATAAGGAAAAAAATCAACATAACCCCATTGAGTCAGGAAGATGGTTCCTGATGTCATGCTCCTGAAGCTGGGAGCAGAATCTGGCACCCAGGCGATGACAGAAGTTAGTTAGAAGAGATGGGGAGTCATCTAAAGCAGCCCAAACAACAGGGCATAAATACAGTGTATATGCAAAGAATGCTGGACAGGGCAATGCTGACCCTTTTTTTCACTCTAGGACAGATAACCTCAATAATTACAACAATTTTTATTTGGACACTATGTAATGGGAAACTTACCCTTGCCATTTCACACTTCCCTCACCACAGACACCCAGCTGATCTCATAACCCTCCTCCCTCTGCCACATCCACACATCCCCGACTAGTGCAGCAACTCATATTTCAGCTGTACCACGGGCTCCACGGGCTTGTAACCCTGCCCACCAAGGGCTGTCAAAAAGCCACCAGCTGGCAAGGACACTGGAATGAGATCTATGCAGCTCTGTGGCCTCCGGAGTGACTACAACTATGACACTTAAACCCGCTAATGTGCTAAGCATTTTCTGGCAAAGTTGGTGGGTTGCTGGGGTATTTTGGGAGGGGGCAGGAGCTTGAAAAGATGTCTTTCCTTGGGGAGGAGCAGAAGGAAGGAGGCAAAAATGTAACAAAGCAAATTCCTCTGCAGGCTGATACGCCGCAAACTCTTCAAACTTGCCATAACAAGGGTTACGTTTCAAAGATCCCAAAACAGCTTCCAGGACAAAAATAAACTTGTGTGTTCCTGCCAGGTGGACACACAGGACTGACTTTTGATGAATGGCTTTTGATTTCCTAGAAAAAGTAGCAGCTTCCCTTCATCTTGCCCCTGTTCTGGCTTTGGTCAAAGCAATGTCTGGTAGGTTTATTCTCATGCTTTCCATTTTTTTCAGCAGAAATCACTCTGTTCCTGTAGCCTTTTTTGACTTCAATCAGATGAGAAGCAGAAAGGAAGCTGACCCAGAAGCACCACAGGCTTTATGTGGAAAACTTCCAGGACTGAAAGAAAGGACTGACCAGTTTCTTGTCATTCCTATCAAACTGGGGGCCCGGGCAGGTTTGGCTGAGAAGCATGGTAAGGAACAGGGAGCACAGCAGAGCCCCAGGTAGGTACCTCATGTGGGATGCCCCCACACTTCTCATCCCATCTCCTCTTGCAAGGACTTTTGTACATTTGCTTCTCACCCACTGTTCCTGCACACACTCAAGACCTGCTCAAGGAATGCCATTAGTGTGAGTGCTGTCAAGTGCTGGGAGGTTAACAACCTGTGGGGGAACACACTAAAATAATTTTTTCTGAGGTAAGTCCATCTCAGGAGCTATTTTAAAACAGTGGTAATAAGCTGTTGTGTGACAGAACTACAACTGGACTTGATGTTCTTGTAAGAATCAGAACATTAAAGAAAAAGCACTAAAACGTAGAATCAGAACAGGCAGAACTCAAAGTACACTGAACACTGTGGGGTTTGACATCCCTTCCACTCACACACACGTAGTGCTGTGAGAAGGAACATCTCCAGGACAGAAGAGATGCAGGCACAAAGCCCTCAAGATACACTAGTGAGTAGGATGTTTTTGCAAGGTAACACAATTTCATGCTTACAATATTGTTATGGCCCATCTACTTGAACAAGGGAAGGTAAAAGTGCATTTGTTATATGACTGGTAGATAAAAAGAGACAAAAGGAATCTTCCATGACAAAGGCAGTTTATGGTCTCGGCCTCTTTCCAAGTAACAGAACAAGAGGAAACAGCCTCAAGTTGCACAAGAAGAGGTTTAGGTTGGATATTAGGAAAAGTTTCTTCACCTAAGGGGTTGTCAAGCCCTGCAACAGGCTGCCCAGGGAAGTGGTGGAGTCACCATCCCTGGAAGTATTTGAAAGACATGTAGACAACATGCTCACTGACATGGGTTAGTGGGGGACTTGGCAGTGTTAGGTTTATGGCTGGACCCAATGACCTTAAAAGTGTTTTCCAACCTAAATGATTCTATGACAGTCAACATTATGTTCAAGAGCAGTTATTGACTTGAAAATATGTTAAAATAGTAAAATGACACATGACTTGAGACATACAACTGACCAGGTTGGATGGGGCTTTGAGCAACCTAGTCTAGTGGGAGATGTCCCTGCCCAGGGCAGGGGGGTTGGAACCAGATGATCTTTAAGGTCCCTTCCAACCCAAACCATTCTATGATTCTATGATAACATCCTGCTCTCGTTCTCCCAGCTGAGAGGCTGCCAGATCAGCTGCTTTGTACCATCTCCCCTATCAGGTGCAGGTGCTACCTGATAGAATCTACTTCAGGGGAGACTCTCAGGGAAAGTTGACTCCCTGCCACTTACATAGGGACAAACTTGCAACCAGCAAACATCAGTGAGGCCAAGGTGGCCCTTCCTTCCCTGCAAGCACTGTCCCTCTGAACACACTCTGCCTCAGCCTCACCAGAGCTGCAGCACAACCCCAGTGTTACAAAGCTGAAGGAAGGTCTGCATCAGGCCAGAGAAACTTGCACCCTCCTGGCCAAGTGTAAAAGCTTCAGAGTTTCTTGGCCAGCACAACACCTGGTTCCACTCTACAAACACTGCCTGTCTCTACAAACCTCCCCTCCAGAGGGCTTTAAGCCCCCCAGGAGCCCCTTGAGAGAGTTATCTGCATTTTGCTGATAGAGGAGCTGAAGGCACAGGAGGATATGAACAGTGTCCAAGCACAGGACCTGCTACATGAGCTGTAACACCTGCACTATTTTAATCAACCAGACATGCTTTATCTCCTTCCCTGCCTACTACAAGGCCTCTCCATGCCATAGTCCCACAAATCAGTTTAAGCCAGCAATAGCCAGCACTGGCCTTAAAATAAATGTCCTCTGACCTTCTCTTGCCATTGCTCCCACCTTCACCCTGCTCTCATATAATCATCACTAAACATAAAACTATGATGTAAAAAAAAAAGCTTCAAGTGCAATTGGTTCTCTGGGCTGAACTACTCCATGGCCAGTACAAGAAAAAGGTTCTGTTGGGGTTGGGATATATAGTCAGGGACAGCTGGAGGACAAGACCACGGGCGTAAACCAGCTATGGACCTAGACCATCAGTTAGCAATCTAGTCATTTTTTTCATATTTTGGAAGATATGGAAGCAAGGAGGTTATAGGAACCAGGGAAGTGGTGGAGTCACCATCCCTGAAGGTGTTTAAAAAATGAGCAGATGTAGCACTTGAGGCTATGGTCTAGTGGTTAGGGAGATGTTGGGATGAAGGTTGGACTTGATGATCCTAGAGGTCCTTTCCAATCATAATGATTCTATGATTCTAGGAGTCGTCTTTGTTTCAATGTACCTGAAGGACCTTCACCTTCACAAGTCATGAACTTGTTATTTCAGTCTTATTTTAATCCATTAGCACCTTCGAAATTCCTGCCATCTATGCTGCAAATTAAGTGTGCATGATCATACAGACACTCTGGAGAGGATGAGAGAGTTTTCCCAGGAACAGATTAGTCAATCCTACTATGCCTGCCACCTTGGGCTTTCCAAGAGGGCTCAAAGTTCAACGTTCCTGCTATTTCTTCTTGCTCCTCTACCACTGTCTTCTCTCATCCTGCACTACCAACCATACACCCTTTTATCCACTCTGTCCAGTTATATAAGCAAGTCATTAATGTGCTTTCAAGTGTCAAGACAATAAAAACCACAACTACATTTCTCATTAAGAGATCACCCTTGACACAAGTCCAGATGGGGCTCCCTGTTCACCTAGATGGTGTTGTGAGGGCACACCAGTAGAAAAGCCTCTGAAGGAGAGAGAAGCAGTGAGACAGCCCAGGAATTCTTTCCAAATGGATGATTTGTGTGCTACTCATAAGCCACCCTGTCAACAGGGAGCACAGTTACTCCTGTGCATTTGTCAACATAAGACACCAGCAGAAAAGAGTCTCTCAGAAGGAACTGTTCATAAGAACAGGCACAACCCTTGTGGGATTATTCACGCTGGATGCACCACAGCAGAATATGATGGAGCTTCACTCTGCTCAGAAGCAGAAATGCATCTGCTCTGACTTTTTACCTCCTCTCTCCTCCTTCTCAAACTACAGAAACCCATTATAGTAAATCACAGTGGTGATTCAGAAAGGAACCTTTATGAACAGTATATTCCATTTCAATTAATGTTGCTGCCAGTGGAGACTACTCAGGCCAAACAGGACTTAAATAAAGAACCATGAAGGGAAATGCCTTTGTCACATGTCCTCTAAGTGCCACCACGCTGCCTGAGGAGTCTGCTACTTCCCACTTCATCCCCAAGACCTCAGCCTGAAGTTCTCACCCTTGTTGCTGGTCAAGGGGATGTGCAAGCATTCCCTAACCTCCACCAGCTGAAGGAAACTCAAGTCCAGAGACCTACTGCTTAAATTATTGATGCTCATCTAAATTATTCTTTAAAGAGATATCTAAAAGGAGGAGCTTAGGTGGCACCCCAAGGGCACATCAACTTTCAGTAAAGAGGCAAAGACAAGCTGAAAGAGAACAACTGCTTCAGCCCCACAACTGCAGCTTGGAGTACCTACATCTACTGCCTTGGCCTACAGCCACCCAGCGTGATGCAGATAACTCCAGACTCACAGGTTCAGTCCAAGTGTAGTAAGTTCAGCCTTTCACCAAGTTATGGTATGTAAACAGTGTGCCTATAAATAAATAAATATTCCTCTGCAATGCTCTTAGTAGCCTCAACAAGCTTCTGTGATACATCAAAACAAACAGACAGAACCATTGCTGCTTCTGGATCAGCTCACACTGCAGCTGACACAGCCACCAAGTACCATCAGTGATGGCAAATGTCATAGGGGGGGGGGTCTCAGAACAAGCCCCTAACTGCCAAAGCCCCGTTGGCTCCAGAAATCAATCAGAATCTCCTGGGATGCTTTACAAGCATAAAAAGCTTCTCACCAGTATGGTTACTGGTCACCAGTATTTGTTCTCCTTGCACTGCTGTCCTATGAACTGCTTGGGCATACATGTCAAAGGAGGGCTGTGCTTCCAGGAGGTGGTTTGAAAGCCCAGGGCTGTGCTTCCAGGAGGTGGTTTGAAAGTCCAGGGCTGTGCTTCCAGGAGGTGGTTTGAAAGCCCAGGGCTGTGCTTCCAGGAGGTGGTTTGAAAGCCCAGGCAGCACAGAGTGAAGAGCTGGTGCTCCATGAGGCAATGCTCTGCCCTCTGTGAGTCACTCTTGAACCAAAGCCCAAACTCCATGTTAATGGAACACTGTGCAGATGCCCACAGCAGCTTGGAGGTGGAGGTCCTGACACACCATAATTGCTGGAGATCCTATAGAATTTATCATATGAGGAAAATGCACACCAGGGGCAGACCACACTCCACGAAAACTCGGCAGCAAATTTGACTTCATGCAAGCAAAAGAGAAATTTATTCCTAGGGGGAGAAGGAAGAAGAGCTGTGTGGCAATTCTTATCTCATGCTAAGCTATGAACTCTCCTGGGGAAAGCACTCACCTTCTGTTCCATCCATGAGAAAAACCTCACAGCAGCACCAGGCCTCTCTGCAGTGAGGAGGGAAGGCTGGGGGGGGGGTGGGTCTTGGAACAAAGCTTTCAGTGAAAGGAACGTGACCAACTTCAAAGGCACATTCCTATCAGAAGGTTTTTAACCTCCTATTAACATATGTCATATTGAAGGTCACTGTAAGGAAGACACTAGAAAAAAAAATCAGAAAAAGCCAGTGCTCCTCTGTCTGCTTACACTGCACTTGTGACTATTCCTTGCTTGTATTTGGATCTTGTTTTCATATAGATGAGAAAAAAGTATATGAATACTAGAAAAGCAATTAAAAACCAAGAATCAAGCAAATCTAACACCTCAGTCTCCCACTGAATCTGAGCTTCATGCTAGCAGTCCCTTTAATTCCTCCAAGTCAGAGTACTTTTCCATCTTCTTCCTCCAACATGTGTCCAGCCAGAAGCAGACAACATGTTTCCATGTTGTAACCATCCTTATAAAGATTTCATAATGTACGTATACCCGAGCTCAAATAAGCCCCAATACAGGAAATCCATAGTTAAATTTTAGTCTATAGACATCTCTGTGAACCCAAATAAAGAGCCTCCTCTCCAACACCTGCACCTGGGGTGGGCGTGCAAAGCTGGCTCATTGTTTCAGGACAAACTGACTGCTTTGGGAAGTTTTCTTCAAGCTTCCTAGCCAGCCACCTTGGAACCTCACTAGCAAATCAGTTCAGCTGCAATTTGGACACAAACTGCCTGGTCTGGCACAACCCAGCTGAGATTCCTTCCCAGCAGGCTCACTATCCCACAAGAGCCTTCTCACTCTGCTCTGGCTTTTCTACTCCTTGTTGTCAGCTGGGATGTGGAAGCAAGAGAGAAGGAGATTTTTAATTTTCAGGGATTTTGTCATCCAAGTTGCTTCTTGTTAAATCTGAACTTGTTTGCACTATTCCTACAAAGGGTTCTCCCTATGTCAGGTGTGATGATGACAATTTGTACAATTGCCTCTGAATTTAACTTTTATCCTCTATATAGATGGGACAAGTGAGGAGTGATGTGGAGTTATGTTCTAGATGCTAGAGGACCATCAGTTGATGTAGGTTGGCTCATACCTCAACCATTATATTTTTTCCACAAGGTTCATAGCTGACTATGAAGATCCATCAAGAGAAAGAGTTGCTGGCAGGTGATAGCAACCTTGTGAAATACAAACAGCCCCAGTTCTGAGGCATTTAGACCTGCAGTGAAGACTAAGAAAATTTGTGGGTTTCAGCCACATTTATAAATAAAGGGGAATTGGGGGAAAATGAGATAAATACTTTGAGAGAATGTCATGAAACTCACATCCTCACAGTGTCTTAGGAGTCAAAATACACTCAAGAGAGAACAGGTGATAACATGATGACCTGTACCACAGTGAACCTTTTTCTTCAGGAAAGCAAAACAAACAGGGTTAGCTTAAATAGTTTAAATTGGGGGTCAGAACTAAACCAACAGATTTCACCTGAGATGTGAGGCCCAGGGCAGCAGGAACTTCTGGAAGCAAGGAAGCCACAAGCAGCTTATAACTGCAACATCCAAAGATGTCCATTTCTGGACTAACTCCATTGGTTAAAACATGTATGGCTTTAATTCAATGCTTTTCCAGGTGGTTTTATTTTGCTTTAGATAAGTAATATTTTGATTTACCTTAAGCCAACTGCTTAGCAATTCACTTTAACTGAAAGGATAAGAAGTATCCAGTTATCTCAACTATTCAAGGCCAAGTATTGGTGTAGATGGGCAGGAAGCCTGTGGGAAAGTTTCCATTCCTGCTGACAACATTGGACAGGCTCATCAGGAAGGAGGTTTAAGTCAACAGATCTGGCAATCCAGCAACAAGAAGTAATTTCAGTTAAATCTGTTTAAAAGGGGAAAGAAAAAAGCCTCCATGGCTACTATAAGCCCGAAGTAAAGTGTGTTATCTCATTTATCCTCATGAAGACCTTGCCTCTGATGTAGAAAATGTTTACAGGACCACAGGGTACAAGAGATTCTAGTTATAAATCTTTGATCCATTACATGGTTTCTAGAGACAAAACTTGTTTCTGCTATAACTCCAGCGTAGTCAGAGTTATGCCAAAGATGAACTCTCTAGTTAAATATTGTTTAAAGAACAGATCATGTTATAGGAACAAAACAAAAAGAGATTCCACACTGTATGGTGTCTTTTCTAGCAGATAAAAACCCCAAGGTTTTAAAGAAACTGAAGTGGCAGCTGGCCTTAGGAAGAAAATCAAGGTACATGTTAAGACTTCAGCACTCATTTTAGGGAGTAGCAGTGTTGGTGTACTTGTATTATCTAAAAATACTAGGTGAAAGTGTGGCAACAGAGCTAAGTACTTGAGAGCAGGAATTCTTGCCTCTTGCAAAAAAAAAAAAAAAAGAGGCACCTGTTTATAGGAGTGAAATGAATGGACTGTTCAGAAGTGACTGAAACAATAACCAAGCCTGTATTTTGCTGTAATTCCCACAACAGCCATTCCTATCCTTGGCTCAGATATGTTCTGGAGCTTATGACTGGCTGTCTCTAAGAGTCTTGTCTCACACACCACAGGACATCCCAACCTGGTTTAAATTTTTTACTTGCTCCTCTCATACCTTTTGTTCCAGTGGAGAGTCTAAGGACAGTGAGTGAAGCTGTTTCTCAGGTGCAGCATTTGGGGTGGGTCCAGAGAAGGGCAATGAAGCTGGTGAAGGATTTAGAGAGTAAGTCTTAAGTCCAAGAGGAGCAGCTGAGGGAACTGGGGCTGTTTAGTCTGAAGAAAAGGAGGCTGAGGGGTGACCTTATGAGTCTCCACAACTACCTGAAGCTGTAGGGAGGTTGGTGTTGGTCTCTTCCCACAAGTCACAACCAACAGGACAAGAGGAAGTGGCCTCAAGTTATGTCAGAGGAGGTTTAGGTGACATATTAGGGAAAAACTTATATACCAAAAGGGTTATCAAAGACTGGAACAGGCTGCCAGGGGAGTGGTTGAAAAAAAAAGCCATCTAGATATGGTGCTCAGGGATATGGTGTAGAAGTGGGCCTGGTAGAGTTAGATAATGGTTGGGCTGGATGATCTTAAAGGTCTTTTCCAACCATAGTCATTCTGTGACACACAAATTCCCAATCAGCCACCCAATGCTTTCATTAGTACCCTCAGAGGACAGTTTATGTCTGTAGATCCCCAACCACAGTCTCCCTTCCCCACTATTCTGAGATTCCTTCCTGAAACCACTTCTCACCATCACTTATTGAGCTACAAGATACTAAGAACAATCTGAGAACTGACAAACAGAGGGGTTCTACTTGTCTGGGAGTGAGGTAGAGGAGGATTTCTAGCACAGAAGAGACAGGGTAGGAGGAATAATTGCAGAAAGAGATGATTGATTGGACTCTCCCAGATATCCTCCTTCATTTGCCTGAGCAGAAGATGGGAAATTAGTCAATTACAAAGTAGAATCCTCAAGGAACACAAGACACTCAAGGGTTAATGTGTAAATGTGAAGCAATTTGTTTAAACACATCTTTCTTTGGCCAGCCTTGTGCTGTGCCCTGTCATCCAGGAAAGCCAGATTAGATTCCTGTCCCAGGTTTTCTTTTTGTGGAGGTTTTTTTCGCTCCCTGGAGTGACAGGCTAATTAAGGAGTGACAGAGACTGTCTCAAAAGAGTCCTGTTCAAATATCAAAGAAACAGATGCAACAAGACAGACAGACCTTCACTGCTCACTGATGCTCAGAGCAGCTCTCCCAGCACACCATGCCACCACTGCCTTGTCACATGACATGAAAGGGACCCTGGTTCTCTTTTATCACCTCTCTAAACTAAGGGAACTGTGCGAGTTGTAGGAATGAAACCAGTGAAATCCAGGAGCAAGAGGAGAATCAGATCTTCTGTGGTTTAAAGTGAACCTTAAGCAAAGACAAAAAAAACAAAGGAGGGGGGAAAAAGGTAATTTCACACATATCTGAGAGGAATGTTGGCTTTGTTTAGCCAGTGACTTCACTAGGAATGAGATTAGCTGCAAAATAAAGTCAAATCCATTGTGCCATTGCTACGGGGCAGTATCAGAGTCTGATGTAACTGGAATACATTGCCCTCTGTCTCATGAAGGCCACAGGCCACTTACTAATGAACATGGGGGTGAAGAGCAGAGTCACACAGCTCCCCAGAAACTGCCTGCTCTGCTCCCCACCTCCACTCTGAGCTCCAGCCCTGGAAAGCACTTCTTGCCTGCTCCATTTTGGACATAACCAGCACTCAGCACATCATCAGGGCTGCCTGGACCAAACCCAACGCTCTCTTGTACAGAACAATGGCTGCTCTAAACCATGATGTCACTGGGACAGCTCAGGCCTTTCAGGATTCACCTGGGAGGCTGACAGGACATAGGAAAAAACCACAGGATTGCTGCTTGTCCTCTCTCATAATACAGAACCAGGGCTGAAGCACTTGCTGAAGACCCTACTGAGGTTATTTCTGTGTGCCTGTTTTCAAAAGGAAACTCCATTTCCCCATACAAAGCAATTTAAGGCTTTATACCTCTCAGCCTGGCACAGACACAAAGCTGAGGAACAAAATGTTCCTCCACAGGCTTCTGCCCTGCCCCTTACCGTGGTCATTGCATGTCCCATCACCCCGTGAAGCCAGACTTTCCACTGAGAGCCTCACCACTGCTCAGAGGTTTCCTGTTTGTTACTATGAAAAGGTGATTTATTTATTGTTAGTTTTGAAAAGTTGCAAAATTTTCAGAAGGCTGCATCTGCTCCTTGAGTTATTCCACTTGCACAATGCCATAGGTGGGCATGCCACAGGAAGGAGAAATGAAACAGAAAGAGGCTGAAGTGAGGAATTTACAATCTAAATTAAGCACAGCACAGGGAGGGTGACAAAAACCAGTGGCACAGGGCACACACCACACCAGGGAGAGCTCACAGGATCTGTTCAGTGGGTGTAATGAACTTCAGGATTCTTCTTCTCCTGTCACTTCATTCCCCACTTCCCCCCCATTCATAATATTTAAATCAGGAGACAGTGAACTCAGTCTTCATCTCAGCAAAGCAAATGGCAACATTTCAAATGGCTTCAGGAGCGTCAGGATTTGGCTTCATATCTGGCATCGAAGGCAAGGGTGGGGAACAGCAGAGGGAGGCTGGCCTAAAAGCCTAAAAGGAGTGGATTTTGTGAGTGGTTTGGAAGAGAGCTGAGCAGCACAATGCACAGGGTCAGGGAGACATCATTATATGATAGGCAAAAAGGCACAGAGGCATTTATGGCAGGAGAAGGCTGGAGCAAGGCAGCGAGCGGAATGAGGAGAGGAGCTGGCAGAGGAAAGCAGGCAATCAGAGACACGAGGTGAAACCCTATTCCTGATTTCATCAACATAAACCCACTGGCTTAATTGTGAAGAGGAAAGAATACAGCTGAAAGGAATCTGGAGAGAGCAAGGCAGCACAGTGAAGACACGGACGTGGTGCTAGAATCAGATAAGGAGACCTAAAACCATCCCAGGGAGCCTGGGAGGTGGGGAGGATGCACTGGGGGGCCAGAGGAGAGAAGAAGATGGTTTTTAGCAATCATCCTGTTGTATAATGCAAGAGAGGGGGAGGTCCAAAGGAGGGGGAAAGGGGCATTAAAGAAGGGGCTAATTAAAAATGGCAATTAGCAGAGCTCCAGCCTCTAGATTGAAACAGAAAACAATGGAATGGCCTTTGTTATATGTAAAGAGTCAGCATTTCTGCTTAAAAAAACCCCCCAAAAGTAAATACAATCAAATTGGGAGAATGTTTACAGAGGTAAACATGTGGTGGGTGGGTGTCTGCAGGAATGCAAAATAATATTAATACCAACAGTGATGAAAAGCAATATTCCCCAAGCTGCAGGGAGTTTCAGACCAAAGATCTTTGGGACAGATTGGAAGGGGAGGTGGAAGAGAGCAGCAAAAAGAAATATAATCCTAACAGGATTTTAAAAATCATAAACAAAAGACAGTCATCAACTGTGTGTTCTCTTTCCCAAAAAGACCATGGGGAGTTTCCATGATACAGTAGAGGCATCAGGGAAGAGACCTCAGCTGCATCAAGAGCCACCACGGGAATTAGCACCATCTGCTCCACGACGTGGAGCAGGAGGGGGAAGGGGAAGGGATGGGCAACACGGGCTGGAGCTGGGGAACAAACCACATCTCTCCCCTGCAGAGCTGCTGGCAGAAGGTCAGCAGCACCACCGAGGAAAAAAAAATAGGCAAGCAAAGGATTTCCTCCAAGAAAGAGGCACCAGCCACATAAAAACACTGCAAGTAAAATAAAGTATCCGTGGTGATGGGAGGGAAGAAAGGAGGAGAAGAATCTCATGTTTCCTGGCCAAGTCCATAAGGTGACCAAGATTTACAGCAGTTGTGAGGATCTGGTCCAATGAGTTCATTTTCTTGCAGTGCTGCATTATGAATTTGGCAGAGAGAGTCCCCGGGAAGGGTCCTGTCACCGTGACTTTATTTGGAATCAGCAGCCCCAGCACAGAGGTTCCCCAGTCGGGGTAGACATGGTGTTTACACCACAAAAGGAGAACCTGTAGAGGTCACGTTTTGTTTAATGGAAAGAACACAACTCTTGGCACATGCAGCCAAATGTCATCAGCCTCACTTAGCTGAGGACTTCCAGGATCACTGATGAGTGAGGCACCCCAACATACCAGTCTGCTTCACCTGAGCAGCCTCAACAACTTCAGCCTTCCTCTGGATGCTACTTATCTACAAACAGCAAATAACTGATGGTAATGGTTGGTGTGCCTGGTGCTGGGCTCCCAGCTGCCACGTGGGACCTGCAGCATTCTGCACTATCAGGCACTGGACAGACAAGCAATTTTTAATGGCTGTAGAGTGCTGGGACAGTTGGCATCTCCAGATAAACCAAGGAAACGGAACATGAAGAAGTCATGAACAAGCTAAGAGTTGGGTTTGTTTGGCCTGGAGAAGAGAAGGCTCGAGGGAGACTTTGAGGCCTTCCAGTATCTGAAGGGTGCCTACAAGAAAGCTGGAGGGCCTTTTTTTACAAAGGCCTGTAGTGATGGGACAACAGGTAATGGGGTCGAACTGGAAGATAGTAGATTTAGGTTGGAAATTAGGAAGAAGTTCTTCACTCTGAGGGTGGTGAGTCACTGGCACAGGTTGCCCAGGGAAGTTGTGGATGCCCCATCCCTGGAGGTGTTCAAAACCAGTCTGGATGGGGCTTTGAGCAACCTGCTCTAGTGGGAGGTGTCCCTGCCATGGCAGAAGGGGTGGAACTGGATATTCTTTAAGGTTACTTCCAACCCAGACAATTCTATGATGATTTATAAGTCTGTAGAAGGAGCTGCTCATCACTTTTGTCCTCTGAAAACCTTCTGTAAGTACCTAGTTAAAATACACATCTTTGCCATCCATCTCAGGAAGCACATCAGCCTGCACAGCCCAAAGTCTATTCAGCTCAACGTACATCATGTGAAAGGCCCAGAAAGTGCCAAGTATCAGGAAGAATTTTGTTTCCAGAAAGTCCGATGGAACTGCACAAAATACCAGCCTGGCCAATCTTCAAATTTGAAAGCAACTAAATATTAATTTTAAATAGATCTGTTTCAAGAGAAGGCCACAAAGCTCAGATCCAATGTCACACACAAGCTCCTGAGCGTTCGCACCAACTGCAGGGTGTGTGGAGCCCAAATTGGGATTTTCCAGCAGGGGAGCACCAATTTCCCACTTTAATCCCTGCCAGTTAATCAACTGGATTTGGAATCTTCCACCTCTTCATTAAGAAACCAGTATTCCAAGACAAAGCTCTACTCCAAGCAGTTACATCATTAACACATGATCTCAGATCAAGGTAAACTCAAAAAGTCCCACTCAAAGAGCTAATGGGCTAGAAACCCACATATTTTGATGAAGATTCCCCCTCACATTGAGCTCTGCATGGGTTTACTAACTGAAGGTAAAGCTGAAGCACTCTTTCCAACACAGAATGTTATAGAATGTTAGGGATTGGAAGGGACCTCGAAAGATCATCTAGTCCAATCCCTCAAAGCAGACTGCAGGAACTTTTTCAGTACAAAATATACTTAGACCAAACAATTTTGAAAGCCAACTAAAAGTACATACAAGCAACAAGCACCTTGACATGTCCCTTCTTCATCACAAGTTTGAAAAGTGTAGGTGGATCCATCCAATCCTATGGACGTGGCTTGGCTTTTTGAATTCTAAATCCAACTACCATTGGAGTGCAGAAGAGATGAAGGAGACAACATGGCCATTCAAACATGGCCAAAGGCTGAAGGAGCACTCTGGACCATCATGGGTGGCTACAGAGCAGGCCACAGCACTCAGGGATAGCAGCAAGAAGAGGTGGCATAGCTGCCATGTTCATCAAGGTGTCCACACAGGGATTTCTCCTGTGGCCACTGACAGTGTTCTTAAGATCAAGTTTTCTCTCTGGTATCACAACACGCGTGCTCTGCAGGGAATAAAACAAGATGTAAACACAAGATGTGCTGAAATCAGCCAAGGGATCTACAGAATGCTTCACGTGCCAAAAAAGCCCTGGTGCTAGAAACAGAGCTAACAAGGGAAGGCCCTGGGGCAGAGTCAGGAAATTGAAGCATACCAACTGCTTTTCTCCTGCTACTTCATCTCTCACACAAAACAAAGGATTACAACTTCAGGAACAAAGAGAGAGATGATATTGGTCATCTGATGGGCCAGAGAAGGAAACTGCAGCTTGTCCTGTTTGTGCTGCTCTGAAACACTCCAAAAGCAGCTTTGAAATCGAGCTAAACCTAAAGAAATGCCAGAGAGGAAACTTGAGGCTGGCCCCAATCTCTGCAGGGGGGAGAACTCAAGCCCTTGTGAAGGAGCAGGAGACTAGTGCTACCATTCAAGGCTATCTTTAGCTCCAGCAAACTGAGAACTATTTGCTGGTTATCAAAATAGTGCATGCATAAATGAGAGAAACAGGATGTGGCAAAACGACCAGAATCATTTAAATTTTATTCCGAATGAAGCCTCTGCCAGCCTCTCTACCCTATATGGAACATTTCCCCTGCAGGTGCAAGAAGTTTCTGTAGGATTTGCTCTTGCATGTAGTATCCCACAGACTAAGATTTTAATAGATGCAACAGTTGATTAGTTGAATTTATTTTTTTTTTCCGGTGTTGGGGGGCAGGGAGGAGAGAAGGAAGAGGAGGTGGAGAAAAAGACATGTAAGCTGCAGGATTGGGGGGGTTCTTTCCCTCTCAGAGGCCCAGCTGAATAAACCTCACGTGGCCATGTAACAAACGACCTGGTGGAACCATAAACAAGTTAAAGTAAGAGTTTGAGGGAGAAAGACGTGGGGCATTTCACAAGGGAACAGTCTATTCTCAGACAGGGATGAGAGAATTGATTTTCATGACAGGAGATAAAGCACAGCAGCTAAAATGGGATAGTGGTTGAGCTGCCCAACAGAAAACACCACCTGAAATGGAGCAGGCTGGGAGAGCAGCAGCCAGGCAGGTGTCATCCCAAAAGCACCCAGGGAGGAGATCCAAACTGCCCCTCCAAAGGCCATGGGGCACCATTCACTTCACATCAACAGACACTCTGTAAACTAGGCTGCACACAATGAGTGTGTATGTTTTTAAGAGAACCTTGTCAACAGCAAAAGACATTTAGATACACCTTTAAAAATGGAAAGGGTTGCCTTCAGTGTCCACAGGTTCCCCCTCTGTCTTGTCAAGCACATCTAAAGGCTTTACTTCTGTGACACCCAAAAAGCTTCAATGAGCCCAGCCCCTGTGATGAAGATGTGACCAATCTGTTGTCTCATGAATGATTTAGCTGAAGACAGTCATTCTTTGCCCAGTCATGGTCTCCCTACGACTGACACCCTGTCCCTCATACAGTCTCCAATCTAGTTTTTGTCCATTGACGCAGTTGGGTTTGGAAGGAGCCCTGCCACAAATGCCAGGAAAACACCCCATGGTGCCTTTGGACAAAACATCAGAATCTAAGCAAGAGGTGCCTGACTCTGGAGGGGACTGATTTCAATGTGAGGAATGGGGAAAGGGAGGAAGAAGAGGATAAACACTGCTGGGTCCTCATTCACCTGCCCATGAGCCAGACTGGTCTGCAGTGCTAAACTCAGCTAAGCAGATAATTTAGTGGGTGACCTTGTCTCACCCACTCATCTTCCTTCCATCTTTATTTACTCATCATAAAGTGGGGCAAAAGCAGGCACCTTTCCTGAAAAAACACACAAGGTAGCTTCCAAAGCAGGTGAATAAGCCATGGAAAGTTAAATATATCCTTGCAAACAATAAAGAGCCTCACTTTGTTCCAGTTTGAGGATGTCAGATGGACCTGTCATCACAGGGGAAAAAGGGCCAGCTAATAAAATCTGCAAGAAAGACATTCTCTTTGCAACTTCAGGGAATTTTATAAGCAAGGATTCACTTTCACATTCCTGCTCTGTGGTCAGTCAGTCCATATACAGGAATCAAGAATGGTCAAGTTCCTATCTTGACTCTCGGAAGCTTCCCCTAGTTCTCAACT
Organism: Brachypteracias leptosomus; assembly: GCA_013401335.1. Classification (NCBI taxonomy): domain Eukaryota; kingdom Metazoa; phylum Chordata; class Aves; order Coraciiformes; family Brachypteraciidae; genus Brachypteracias; species Brachypteracias leptosomus. Next base: position 515,848 of record VYZX01028764.1, on the reverse strand, counting down.
CACTTGAAATATCATACAAAGTGTAAAGTAGCTCTTACCAGTTCCCATGGTTTGAGTAAAATAAAAACCCTACATAATTTTTATCTTTCTGAGGAGAAGAAAAGCATCTGGCTGTGTCACAGTTTTGAGATTAACTGGACTACAACCCTACCTGGTTTGCCTAAGCAGTAGTAGTCCCAGTTCCAGCACAGACATTCTGAGAACTAGGATTAAAATTTCTTGGATTCATCTCTCTCATTTACTAAATCTGGTTGAGAAATTATTTTCTCACCTTTGGTGATCTGGAGGAGATTTGCTGCCCTCTCCCAAAACAGCACAAAACTTGAAAATCTCAGAGAAGTGTATAAACTGAGCAGACATTAAAAAATGTCTTTAAGTCAATTGCAGTGCTTCACTTTGATTTTAACCTTTGGAGCCTTTTGAATTGTTAAAGTAATTTTCACTTAAGAAGAAATAAATCAGAAAGTATCAAAATGGAATGTTTCTACATGTTCTAAAACTTCCCTGAAAAACAACTTCAATTCTTTGCTTTAAGAAATTAATCAGAAAATCAAGTGTGTTCTGTGAGCTGGCTTGGTTTAGATGAGCTGCCATAGTTCAGTCCAAAAAAGTCAGTGAAAAAATTCCCCTGTCTTCTTTAGTTTTCAAATAACTGTCCCTGAAACTCCCTGCTCCCTCTACTTGCCTCTCAAGCTGAGCACACACTAGTCTGCTCTTGAGTAACTACTTAGAGGGAGCTCAGATAACTCTTTCCTCCATTAGAAAGGCCCGTCCTGCTTTTGTATGGATCTTGGACATCCTCACATTATAGACATGTAAATATCTGAAAGTTGCAGTTGAAAACTAAAGCAGCATTTCTTTGAGGGCTTTCATTTCAGGTGTCAGAAATGAGAAAGCTAAAAATAGATGGGAAATTGAGAGAAGGAAGAAGCTGCTTTACTAAAAGCCTCCACCTTCAACCACACCTTTCATATCTTTGTATTACTTGTCTTCCCATCCAAGATCAGTAACACCACTGAGCTGAAGCAAAGTCCACGCTCCTCTATCAAACATCTGCTGTAAAATCAGTCACCAAAATTCATCTTTGCCTTTTCCACGCTGCTCTTCATGACAGTGCCCTACTCCTACATGTAAGAGTTCACAATGCACGTGGTATTTGTGAACTCCTGGGGACAGTTTAGTTTCCTGTGGACAAGCACTAGAAACACCATCAGAATCACCTCCCTTGGAGAGAAGCCATAGGCTTAAAAGGCTTGTGGAACATATATCTTCTCATTCCTTTGAATGAAGGATCCCTTGATCTTTTTAAGGTAAAATGAGGGAGTCTTGTAAGATCTTGCCTGTAAACATGCTGTAGATAAAGGAAAGAACGTGCAACCACCAAAAGACAAGGAGGAGGACTTCTCCTCCTTCATCACCCCCTCCTTGCCTAAATTGAATACCTGAGTAAATGTCAACTCCCACTGAAGCAAGTAATTTAGCATTAGCAGAAGGCTTCTCCTCCACCTTCCAAATCTAAGAGCTCCTTTCCAACCCTCAGCAGACCATGTACCTGATTCAGTTGGGTGCACACATGTACACGCAGAGAAGCAATCCCAGGTCATCATGATGCACCCAATAATTACAGTTTGTCTCTCCAAGGGCCCTTTTAAGGCTTTTTACAAGTACACATCAACTAACCCTTAAACACTCCTTCAATGCATGTGAGGTTTATTGCTCTCCTTATATAGGAAACGAAACCGAGTCGCTGAGTAGTTAAACAACCTGTCCAAGGACACTAAGGATGCAGGAAACACAAGTTGGGTGTTCTGAGTCATGATGCCTGATATCTCTCTGCCAGGCATGCTCCTCAGGCTGGTTTCTCCAGGCAGCTTGCAAACCTCATTAGCATTTTCCAGAAACACATCATCTGCATTGTCAAAAGGGTTTTCCTGCCCAACTTGACTAGACAAGAGAAGAGGAAGGAGGCTCTTCTTTTATATACTCATATCTCAGCCTGTCCTAGTGGTATTCTCTGAGTTCAAGGGAAAAAGAGAGAGAGGTTGCTAACCTGGCAAAGGAGAGGTGTCCTCTTACAGCTTCAGGTGCTCAGTGATAAGTGCAGTCTCCTGCTATTTACCTTTCCCAGGTGTCAGGTGAGAGGGTCAGAGGTTCTGTTTCAGTTTTACAGCCTGGCTCTCACAGAAAATGGGAACACTGAGGCAACACGCTCAAAAAGTGACACCATGTGGGATAGAGAAGGGTGAAGGTAAGCATGGTAAGGACTTCATAAAGTTCTTTTCAAATTAGGGGCTTCAGGCAAAAATCATCATTGCACTGCTACCTACAGCTCCACTATTATTACTCTGTAGCTGTACTTTTTTCTGGCACTGTGTTTTTCTTAGATTATGACTTTTTATGTCTCCACACAGTGCAGTTTTTCCAAGGACAACCGTTTCAAACACAAAAGCCTTGGCAGAATACATGATCAAAAATGAAAAATACAGCATCCTGTCCCACGCAAAACCCACAGCTTCCAGCACTCACTCAGAGGAGCTCTATTGACACAGAGTAGTGCCAATAAATCAACGAAAGCAGAGTCTACAGTTCTGAGCAAAGGCAATCTAACAAAGTTAAACATGCTGCAAGTCGCCTTCGTTCTGAGGAAAGGCTGTGAAGCGATTAGTCTGTTCCCAAAATGTAAGATTTGCAAAAACTCCATTATTTTTCCCATTAAAGCTCTCTCCAGAGTGTATGATAAATTCCCCAAACCAAACACTTGTGGCCCAGACAGTCTTCATTTACCCTCGTCAAAAATATAGTTTAGGAAAGAAATTATTTCTTGAAAATGTGTATGTCATACACCACAAACAGTGGTCACTGGAGGTAACACGGGTTGGGAGTAAACACTGTTGTGCCCCACCCAGAGAAAGGAGCTGTGAGGACTTTCCTCAACCTCTTCTCACAGCCTTGAACTGTAACAGAGTCACCCCAAGGCAACGCTCCTGGTGGGAAGGAGAGAGAAGGGGAGAAGAATGAGCTGCAACCCTTTAATGTTAGCAGGAATTACGTGTATCATCTCTAGGAGATTATAGCTGTGGGAAGCTGGAAGGAACTCCTCACACTGCTAGTTCCAGGGCACAAGACTGTCACCAAACCTTCCCATTATTTAGGTGTGCTCCTCCACTACAGCAGAAGAGACCCAGAAAGTTTTCAGAGATGGGGAACATTTTACTCTATGGTGAAGAGCCCATGACCATGCTGTCATGTTTGTTCCATTCCATAGCATACAGAGCCTTCTGGAAATCCAGTAGGAATGCTGATCTGCAGCACGTGAGGTAAAACACTGCATAAGAATCCAAGGATAATTCAGGTTGGAAGAGATTTCCAAGGGTCTCCAGTCAAACCTCCTGTTCAAACCAGGCTCAGCTGTGAGGGGCAGAGCAGGTTTCTCAGAGCTTTGTCCAGTTGGGTCTTGAAAAACTCAAAGGACAGAGGTTGCACAATGTCTCTGGGCAGCCTCTCTCACTGCTTGAGTTGTCCTCAGGCTGAAAAAGCTTTTCTGAATCTCTCCTTTCAACTTATCTTCCATCCTCCCACCACACAGCACTGCAAAGACCCTGGCTCCATCTCCCTGATGACCTCTCTGGAAGTACTGGAAAGCTGCTGTTAGGTTCCCACAAAGCTCTTCTGTCTCTTCTCCAGCCTGAACTTGCCCAGTTCCTTTCTGGGGAGCCCTCACAGGAGAAGGGCTTCACCTCCTCAATCTAATGACATTAGACGATGATTTCTCAGAACATCAAGTTATTTTAATTTTTTTCTGCTGCTCAACATACTAAGAAACTAAAGAGAGGGGACATCAAGCAAGTCACCTTTCAGACTGTGGGAAACTCTGGTATTTCCTGGGTTGCACGTGAAAGGGGAGCAGCCACCTGTGACAAGGGGCACAGAGAGGGTCTGATGAAATGATGGAAGCAGGTGAACCTGTACCAGGAACAGCTCCATCTGGCTCTCCACAAGCTCTGTCTCCAAGATGACTGGCAGTCATGGGGAATTGTAATATACATATAATATCACACAAGTAACATCCAGATGGAGGCATGTTTTGTCATGCTTAACACAAGCACAGGGGCCAGCAACTCCTAAATGTTACTTAGATCTTTTCTAAAGTCCCAGGCCTGTCACTTCACCTCTTTCCCTCCTCCTCTCTCCTCTCTTTCTTTCAGTTCCCTATGTTTAAAACACCACTTGGCCCCATCACAGGGATTTCCAGTATGAGAACTGGTGCAGTGCTTTGATGACGTGAACGGCTACTCCGAGCACCAAAGAGTGGACAGTGAGGTGTATCATAACTACACACTCACAGTCACACTGCAGTGATTAAACATGCAAAATCCTGTCCAGCATGCACTGGATTCAGTACAAAGCCTGGTAAGTCTCTTCACTGCCTGCACAAAATTCCTCAGCATAGTTCTGGGAAATGGAGCTGCTCTCACCAACCTCCTCTCCCACCCCTAGTCCCAGTGCATGCAGAGAAACTCCTGGTGGTGTTCAAGCAGTGCCTGGGAGGAGGGGTGTTCCCTTAGCACCAAGCCTGTAATGAACAGAAGCAAATATAGGGCAAGCTGTGGCTCCTTTCTTAAGGAGGTTTGTTGGGATAGTGGCAGCAGAGGAAGGAGTCTCTGAGGCCCATCATGCAGGATAAAGAAGTCTCCAGCTGCAGAACTGCCCTGGCCTTCAGCACAATGCCCAGTGCCAGCTCTGAAGCCCGGTCCTGGACAGGGGACAGAAGAAAGCAGAGCAATGAAGTCATCCACCACACTTCTATGAGAAACTACACAGCATCCTCTTGTATGTTTTTTTGCACACAACAGGCAAGCACCACTCCAAACCAGAACTAGAAGAGGACGTCCTTAGGACCACTGCAATACTGACTGCAAATGCTGACCTGCTAGAAAACCTTTCCTGACACTGAACTGCTTTTATTCTTCCCCCCTGAAGATGAACAACATGATGCCTACACTCCACTTTTATGCACTTGTGAGTCATGGATTGGGCTTTTGTATCCCTTTGCCTTTAATTGGTATTACAGTTGGTCTTTTTCTGTCTTCATTTCCCTCTGGCCTACAAAGCCTCTTTTTCTACCTCTCCATGTCTCTGCTGTACTTCCTATTCATTCCCCAATGTCCTTTTGCCAGCCCTTTCCCCACACAGAGCCTTCCCTCTCAACCCTCCTCCAGTAAAACACTTCTGTCTTAGAATCCAGACAATGGTCCTCCCCGAGTCTCCTTGTGTCACCACATCTTGCAGCCAGCTTCAGATCTCCACAGGACTTGAAAGATTGTCCCCAGCACCACTCCCTTAATCTTCATGTGTAAACGAGGAGAGCACCAACACATGAACTTACCTTTTGGAAGAGTCACTATGACAATTATAGGGAAACCAGGAGTTTAGTGAGGAGAAAAACTCTGCAAACATCTCCATGTGCCATGGGAATACCAGTTGCTTCAAATCCAAATGCTGCAAACCTTGTAAAGGACCAGGTGCTTTCCCACCTGCAGCCCTTTCCTCTGAGGGCAAAGCAGCACCCTCAGCTGTGCATACACCCAACACACCTTTTCTTCCCCATCCTTCTCTCCATCCTCACACCTCTTGCCCCACTTCAATCCTGGTCACTCATCACATCACTGGGGGCTTGCTCAGCTTCCCCCAGCTCCCTTTGGCCTTCCCAGGAATTCAAGAAATCAAATTTCCCACCACTTAGAAATATTGCTATTTTCTTCCACTAAAAATAGCAGCAGGTGAGCAGAAACTGGGATTGAGCTTGGAAGAGTGTCCCTGGGCCCCTGAAAAAGGAGGGTTAAACTGCAGGAGGGGGCTCTTAAAGTTAACACTTCCCCAGAGTTATCAACTACCTTAAAACTGCCAGAAGAGAGTTTTCCAACACCCAAAAGGTAGAGAAAATCTTTAACCAGAACTAGAACTAGGATCACACACAAAGAAAGGTAGGAAGTGAAACTAAGGTACCATGCTCCCATACACTGAAATATTAACACTGAATGAAAGTTCAGCTATTTTAATGTATCCTATTTTGCTCTGTTCTCACGGGCACTTCAACTGTTTGATACACCCCTCAGCACCTGGCTCAGAAGGTGGCACATCTTAAACTAGACTGGGTGTCTTCTTGGGTGCTTTTCTTATTTTTTAATCAATTCTTCTCCTTCATTACTGGATGCCTCTGGTCACTGGGAGAGAGTGAAGCAGTGCAATGCCACAGATGATCACAAGTGAAGGCAACAAGGGCAGCCTGAGACAAGACCCCCTCTGAGCACCATCCCTGGCAGCCCAGGCTGGGGACTTTGCACAGAGTCGCTGTTTGCACAGCATTGGAGAACTGTTTGCTAAGTCATGTTTAGGTACCTCTCTACACCTCCACAAAGAGAAGAGGGCATGGTGGCCTTGCAGAATTCACCTGTGGGGAGGGGGGAACTACAGAGAATTGAGAGAGACATGTCATTCAAGTAACTATTTTTTTTTTTCACCAAGTCAAAAAATAGCTGTAACTGGCACACAAGTGGCTCAGAGTGTAGGTGGAAACAAATTCCAGGGTGAAGAGCATGAATGAAATCAAACATATGGGGGTGGGTGTTGTACTAAATCTGGACAGTTACTATTGCAACCTGAGGTGGGGAGCAGGGGCTGGATCCACTTGAGCAGAACCCTGAGATGAGCAGAGTTTACTGGGGGAAAAGAATGGCATTTAGTGGTGACCACCACTGGGCCTGGTGTCTCTGCTCACTCAGCATGGCTCTGAGGTCCTGTCCTAACTGCTGGGTGCCATTTCTTCTCTTACTGCAAGCTTCTCCTCACCAGCCACACAGGTCTTCCTGGCAGCCACCTGGAGTGGCCCTGTGAACCCACCAGCAAGTGTTGGGAACAATGATATCAAGAAGCAATTGCATATTTTTTGCCTTCACCTTTGCAATGGAGACTTGTGACCACCCCCATACCCAACAGGACTCTTCCACATGCAAGCACCAAGGAGATACATTAATAGGAGCTGCTCATTTCTTTTGCTGCAACAGGGTTCTCCATAGGAACCTCACAGTCTCAGCTATTTCATGTCTGGAAGGTTCTTAGTGAAACTTGGAGGAGGTTTGCACAACCACCCAGGTCCTCTCCCACATTTCCTGACCCATAACAGCTCTGAGGCAGAGGACTGATGCAATCCCAGCACTTACACCCCAGTACCAAAGGCAATCACGTAGGTCTGCTTGGTCATGCTGCCAAAGTTTGGGTTTCATCTCCAAAGATTTCCCAAAAACATGATGTCTAAGAACTCAAGTGGTGGTACATAAAAGGAGCACATCAGACCTTCCTCCTGACTGTAGGAAATTGTGCCAATACTGAGCTAGTGCATTGAAAAAATGGATTTTTTAATGTCTTTTACCCGTGTACAGTATCCTGGATCAAGTTCCAGGTGCCTGATCAAGTGCCTAATATGCAACTGTTAATCATTCCACCAATCTATGGCAGCAGCCACTCCTGTGTAAAGACAGGTCTCCTGTGGAGGAGCCCCAGTGTGGGAACACAGCAAATGAGAAGGCCTCCTGCCCTAGAAAAGGGAGAGAAAGGCAGCTTGTAAGAGAAAAAGGTAGAGCTGAAATACCAATTATTGCAGGGCAGCATAAGGACCACAGCAATCAGCTGGAATAGCAAAGAGAGCCAGGAATCAAACCACTCCCCAGAAATTCAGAACTCAAAGAGATTCAAGCCACCCCTCCTGATAGATTTTAGTCAGTCCAAAGGCAGGAACACCTTCCATAACCCACTGCATTTCTACAATGTGTGTAGAGAAGGTGAGGAACAGAATCTGTTACACCCATGGCTACATAACTCCCTGCTGGAACTTGATGTAAGCAAGTAGCAGGACCTGGGACACAACAGCTGGACACCAAGGATTTTTTTCCATGTCTCCCTGAAATTTTTAGCATCTAGCTCAGCAGCAAATGCCAAGGAAAGTCCTGGGGCCTCTGATACATGTAATTTTGACCAAAAGCATCTCTTTGTCTTCTCATCAGAATTCAGGCATGCTACTGCACAGCATGAGGAGAGGATAACCACCTTATGTGCAAGTGTCATCAGCTGCCTTTCATTATAAATAATAACTTAGAAGACACGTCTGCAAAGGGCCACAGGAGCAGAAAGAGAGCCACATGGAAGAGCAAAGGTCACCTATGATTGTGAGTCTGAGACATGACTAGAAAATTCATCCCATAAGCAGTAGCCTGGTGAGAGTACAAAACCAAAAAGAAACTGTGCAGCAGGACAGAGAGGACAAAGAAATAACAGTTCCCCTACTGAGATCAGACCCCTGCAGATTTCCCAGGGGCTCACCCTGCCTGTTCTGACATATCTACCCCAAACCAAGCATCAACCAGCAAGCATAGAAACAACTCATTCAGATTTTTCCCCTCTAGAATGAACCTGAATATAGGTTTTACTTCTTATCCAGTCTGAACAAGAGGCCAATGCACAGACACTGCAGACAGCAAACTTCTTAACTCTAATAGCCATTAAACAAATCAGCATTGAATGCTTTGCATTCATTCACAACTTTTAGCACTTTGCAACCACTAGTATCAAACTGCTCTTCAAGGAGAGATAAGAAGGATTTTATCAGTTCTTTGCATAGGGATGACAAGGTTCAGGAATTGGCTGGAAACCTACAGAAAGCCAACGGTGTAGGCAGAAACTAAAAGCAAGTCCCTGCATTACCAGTCTGGATGGTGCCATTTCCTCTGTATGGCAGCCAAAGCATCTGTTTAATAAACAGGTTGTCTCAGGTTGTTGCAAGACCTGGGTGAACTGGCACACACATTTCCCCCTAGGGTTGACATGAAGGAGCAAACCTTGCAAAGAGCAAAGTGGAGCTCTGGTTCTTCAGCCCCTAATCAGGATTCCATCTTGGGTTGCTGGGTCTCTTATTTTGAAACTTCTCAAGGCCTTTCTTGCAACACTGTCAAGTGCTCTGTGACTGCCAGAACATGGCAACAGCCATCCCAGGGCAGATCAAAGGTCCATCTAGCCCAGGACTCTGTCTCAAACGTCAGCCAGTAAGGAATCCCTAAGAAGGCTCACAAAGTATGGAGAGGACATAGTGATATTCTGCAGAAAATACCCTGGTATAAACTCTCAACCTCTAGCCAACTGTGAGTCAGATATCTGGGTATTCAATAGCCATTGAAGGATTTTCCTTCTGTGAAGTTGATGCTTTTTGAACCTAAGTAAACTTCAATATCACTTAAACTTTAATACATCCCATTGTAAAGGGTTCCACAGCTTGCTTGCTTTGATATTTAGTGAAAATGTATCCCCTTTGGTTCCTTTTGAACCAGCCTCTTGATAATTTCATTTGATGTCCTACCTTCTGGCTTCAAGAGAGAGAATGAACATCCATCCCCTATTTGCCCCTTCCATGATGCTCCTGATCTCATGAACCTCTCTCATACTGAGAGTCAGAAATCTTTTCAGAGTGGAAAACCCAAATCCATGTAGTAATTCCTCATATGGAAGTTGATCCTTTTGATCATCCTTGTTTCCTTCTCAGAACATCTTTGAGCTTATTGTATCCTGTTGAAGGCAAGGAGACCAAACTGCTCACAGTATTCCACATGCACAAACCCTGCATTTATATAGTGTCATAGTCATGAGGTTTGTTTTCATACTTTTCATAGTAACTCCTAACATTCAACCTCTGTCTCTTCTTTTCTGCCTCCCTTTCTTTCTTCTTATTATCACCTTGTTATGATCTTTCCCCATTATTGAGGAGAAATCTCATATTTTGGTAGATATATTAAACTCCAGAACTTTTCAGTGTCAGCAACAAGTTCTGTTCCTGTTGCTGTATACATTGACTCAGGAGCATTTTTCCCTACATCCCTCAATTTACATTTATCTAAACTGAACATAATGAACCATTTTAATGAGCCCAATCATGCAGTTTCATGAGGTCCTCCTTCAACACTTTGCAGCAACCTTCTGTTTTTCCCACCTGGAAGATAATCAGCATTATTCCCTAAGTTGGCCACTTCCCTCTCCTCTGTCTTTTCCAGATCATTTGCACATGTCAGGCAGCCCAGGCCCAATTACTGATCCAGATGGGCCTCCATGGGTGACCTGACCAGCTGTTCCCAGCCTGTGTTTCCAGGACTTTAACCAACTGTGCCTCTGGAGGACTTCCCAAGGCAGCTTAGTTTCTTTAAAAGCTTCTAGAGAAGAACATTATCAAAGCCACACGGAAATCAGGCTGAGTCATGATGGTGGCTGAGCTGGAGGAAAACTCTGCTCCCCAGCTGCAGGTGCCATTCCCATCTCTCCTACCCTCCCACTGGAAGAGAAACAGGACTCATCCTCCTCTGGTTCTCCATTCCAGCTCTTCCTACTTCTTTCTTTCTCATACCTGGCATAGTTCTGGCCTTGGGCCCTCATTCTAGAAGAAAATGCAGCTTTGCCTGCCCTGCCAGGGAGCCCCAGGTCTCTTTAGAGCACAGGCATCTGCAGTCCCAGGGAGCACCACGAGCAGCCGATACCCAGCATCAACACTCTGAAGAGCAATTCTGTTAAGAATTGTTGCTGTCTAAGTGTGCTGCTGACTCAAAGCAGAAAAACAAATGTCTCACACGAGCATTGGCCCCTACTGTGGAGCTATAAATTTATTACCAAGTAATTTTCATCACTCTTCAAGCCATCCCCAACTAAGCAAAGGTCTCACCAACCCCAGGACTCTTTAGTGGTATCTTGGAAGGAACAAGGATTGGGTCTAAAACCAGCCATGGTAATCAAGTTCACTGTCATATTTTATATGTTTATAAACATGTAAAAGGAAACACTGAGCAAAACTCTGAGCAGGCCTGTCAGAAAACAAAACCACCCCACAGAACTCCTAGGCAAGGGGTTCTTCTTAGGGACCAATGGCACTTTTGGCTCCTCTCTGATTTCTCTAAGTGTATCCCCTCTGATGCCCTCCTCAGCATTAAAGCCTCTTGATTCCCTTTCCTGGGATCAGGTTCTAGTGTACACACAAACTGTTGCATATTGATTCTCTCCTACCCAAGAAACTGTTAAGAGCTACATACAGAAAACAACAACAAACTTCCTAAAATAAGGTGTGGTTGAACTGTAACAGTAGAAACAAGGAAGAATTCAAAATGTTTCACAAATAAAATCTACTTGTGCCTTCTCCAGCTGAATCCTAACCTCCCAGGAGGATGCAGCAGCAGGTCTATCTGTATGTCAGTCTGTTCCCAGCTAGGAACTACCTGAGGGAACATCACTTCACCTGGGGAGAGTTCTTCCCCCTTCCCATTTGCTGGAGTTTTTTGCCTCTGTTAATCCAAAAGTAGCTCAAGTGTGATCCAGTAGAGACTTCTCTGCCACTTGTTACTACTTGTAGTGTCCACTTATGGATGTTCTTGGTCTTGTTTTTGCTCTCTTGGTCTTGTTTTTGCTCTCTTGGTCTTGTTTTTGCTCTCTTGGTCTTGGTTTTTTCTTTTTTAAAACCAAACCCCTGCTATTAAACTAACCTGAGAAATTCTACAATAAGCATCCTTCGCCAACAGCAAATAATCAGAGGACACAGGGCATCCAAAACATTCCAAAGTAGCTCCAGATCTCTCACTAGAAAGATGAAAACCTCTAGGTAGCACCATCCTGAAATGGCTCAGTGAAGTGCAGCACCTGCAAGGAACTTCTGTGCAGGAAGGTACCAGAAAGTTGAAAGCAAGTGGCTGCTCTTTACCATCTTCAAGTGTGGAACCCCCAGGATGAGCACAGCTGCTCTGACAGAAGTGGTTTTGCAGGTATCTCAAACTGGGAAGGAACTCCTGTGTGGGGCTGGGGACCACAGAGGATCACTTGAGAGCAGAGAGAATTGATCACACAGTTTGTATTAATACAGAGATGAAGTTTCAAAGTTCAAACAGCAACTGTCAGCTGAACAGAGTTGGCACAGGGGTAACAAAGGAGTTTTGCAATTGTGCTCTTTTTGCTATGTAATACCCATCCTGTAGAAAAGCACAAATGTTGTGTATATGTTCAATGCCAAACCAAACCCAGTCCTGTTAGGATGTGATTAAAATGTCACCATCATTATTTGCTCAGAAGGATTTTATCCCTCCCTCTCCAAGCAAGTGTTTTCATTGCTGGAGTTTTACCAGACGTGTTTGTGAGAAAGAAAGGTGAAGGAATAACCCAACTCAAATATTTAAAAGCCTTTAACTGTTCTGGCTCATTGACAACTGTACACTCTCCCTGGGATTTTTTAAGAGCTGCTGACGCCTCATGGAAAAAGCTTTGAAAAAACATAGTATTGAAAAACAATTTTGCCAATGTGTCATATTTTCTGTCTTATCCCTTCCCTTGCTTCTTGCTAGTACAAGGATCTACATGAAAACAGAACCTTGATTCTTTAGGTAGACAAAATTTGGAGCTGAGCTCTGCCAAAGCATGTGGGTGTCTGGATCCTGTCCATTAAAGACATTCAGCTTCAGATTCAGGTTCAATTTTTGAAGCTCACAAGAAGTGCCGAGATCCAGGATTTTGTTCTGACCCATCCCTGTTACTCAGAAGTCATCTGTTGCCAGCCCTGCACGTTAAGCTATAGGTTGCTGCTAAGGATCTCAGAGGTGGCTGCTGAAGTCAACATTTGCTGCCAAATTTAAGCATCGGGTGCTACTGAGTATCTGAGGTGGAGGCAGAGTCTGAAAATTTCAGGGGGGGATAAAAGGAATTTTCTCTGGTAGTGCAGTTGTCTTGAAATAACATAGACTTGGTTTGTCTCTCACACTGGCATAACTTTTTGGACTTGAGTGAAATCACACTGACTGAGTACAAACAAAAACCACAGTCTGTATGAAGCTCAAGTTTTTTTTTCACATTCAGTGTGTTGAAACAACACATTCCAGCCCAGCCATAGAAGCTCCTGCTGCCTTGTAAGCACAGAAAACAGAGATTCACCCCAAATCTCCCACTCTGCAAATTACTGTGAGTGAAGAAGGAAAGCAAGCCAAACGTTCTCAGCTCAAAAAGCAGCCAAATTGGACGTAACTTAAAAATAAATAAATAAAAAGATCCCATTTCAGCATGGTTTTGGCTCTCTTACTTCCTGATTTAGCTCCACCAGGCAGAGCAATGGGAATGCTGGAGAGATCCCTTCCTTGAGAATGTGCAGGAGGGCATGCTTTTTGTGTGACCTTGCTTCTCCTTTGATCAAAACACTTCTCCTACTTTCACTGACATTTACCCCAAGGACATTGAAGCAAAGCAAGAGAGGAAGACTAGCACACAGCCTGCCCACCTGCTCCAAGAAAAGCTTTCCATCCTTGGATTTACCAATGACTGGGATACCCAAGGAAGACTGACAAGATTTGTAAGTGCCCAGGGTTTGTATGTCATTGTTGCCAAGTCACAAGCCAAAACCCACAAATCTAAGAGATAGAATTTTGTGAGGGATGAGCTGGCACCTACCACACACACTGTGAGAAAGGAAAAAAATGGCAACAGTACATAAAGCAGCCTCCTGTTTCTGAAGTGTCACCTATCCAGTCCTCTTGCATTGTGCAGCATCACAGGACTAGACAACCTGTCACACAAACCCCAAAGGGGCTACTTGGCTTGATTAGAGAGAGATGAATTTGCCCACAGAGCCCCACCAGCCCTTCCTCTGAAGGACCAGAGACATGCTAGATGAAAATGAAAAAAAAATAACCAACGACACCCTTCAGAGTTCTCCCGTCTTGTGCTTCACCTACAGCTGGGCACAGTGAACATGAACCACTTCCAAGCCACAGCAGCAGTAATTTCCACTCACTTCTACTGCATTAGGCAGGAGACTGAAGAATCAGGCCCCCTCTTACAGGCAAAATGTCCCCGACAATGAGTGACGAGTAAAATATAGGCTGTGTAATTCCACTTCTCTTGGAAAACAGTCGATTTAGAAAGGTTACCATGAGACAACAGCAAAAATCTGCTCCTGAGCTCCCCACATCTCAAGCCGTAGTCTTGTCAATAGTACACAGGGTGCAAAAGATTATGGCCAGCTCAGGCCATTAGTTTCCTTTCTGGGCAGGAATCCCAGCATAACAGATACTTATGCATATTCTGTCCTCATTTTATCTAATTACAAATATCTCTCTAGGGATGGGGAGGGGAGAAGAGGTTTGATCACACAATTTTAGGTCACTTATGCAAGGCATTGCTGGGATATGCATTGATCCAAAGAGTGCTGTAATGTTTTAAAAGTTCCCAGAGCCCTCTAGTAAGAAAAAAAAAAAAAAAAAAAAAGTATATATGTAGCATTGTTTTCCTATGTATATGAGTTTTTGAGACTGATCAGTAGGAAAGAGCTGAATCACATACTGCTATAAATGAGTATATGGAGATGTTTAAAATGCCAAGTCATTGATGAATGAACAATATCATCTTTTCCTAAACACCATCTGTAAATACATCCTTTCTCTCCTATATTACACACCAATATACATACATTATCCATACACACAGTTTTCTCTGAAAAAGACCAATAATATCAGGGGGAAATGGTAATTTAAGAAAAAAAAATCAACTCTATGGTGCTCATTTGGATTTTTACTTAATGGTGAAAGATGCAACATTATTTTACATTGATGAACTTTTAAAAGCCATGTTGAGGCACGATCTAATTAAGTAAAACAACTTAAGATGAAGCAGAATTGTCCCTGCTTGCCCTAGATCAACATGGCCAAAGTCTTCTGTAGGCCAAGAATAGGTACAAAATGGTACAATTCCCATCATCATCACCACCACAAAGTGCTTCAAACCTGCTCCTTCAGCATGGGAGGAGTGGGGAACTTCTCCAAGAGAAAAATGCAAGAATTGTTTGAAACTCGTATGGAAAGACCAGAGAAGTTATTGGCTGAATAATTACCTTGGAAAAGGACATGAGCATTAAGGACATCCTTCAGCAAGAGAAAACAGTAGTAATAGAAGAAAAAATGGGATCTGAAAGGTCAGCAAGTATAGGGAGAATTGCCAAAGTCAAGAGTTAGGGCTTGCAAAAGCTATTAAAAAATAGGAATATTCCTCAGACATCAAAATAAAAGCGATCAAAGAAAGTTCAGCTGTTTTGCAGTTTGAATGGTACATAGATTAAATACAATGTAGGCACAGGCCAAGAACTAAAGGAATGCTCTGCTTCAGTGGGATGACTGAGGTGGAAGCCACAAAGACATTTATGCAATCAAGGCATAAATTCTAAATAATCTCTGTGCATGAAACCATACATCTAGCAGCAAGTTCTTTAAACAGATACTGCAAGTCACAGTTCCTGCTGAATTACTTGTTAATTGTTTCAGAATACAAATCTTGCAAGTTATTGCAGTGAGACTGAATTGGACTTTAGTGTTTTTAAGTGCAAAATGATCAAGGATGCTCTTGAACAAGGAAAGAAGCAAGATGCAAGATCATTCCTTGTGCCAGAGTAACTTGAGATCTTGCTTTCAGAATATGCTGATATTCTAGATAGCTTCTCCTCAGCTATTTGGACTTAGAGAAAATGTTTCATACAGCCCTATATGAGCAACTACTGAAAACTGAGAAGATGAGGATTAGCATGAGAATGGTGAAATGACTGAAAAAGCACTGAAATAGGGTCAGAAATGTCTTAAGAGAAACAGTAATTGGCTGATGGGAAGTTACTTGTGGAGTTGCAGAAAGGGTTGGTCTGGAGACTGATCTTTACTCAATGTTTCCATTAATAACCTTGGCACAAGAAGTACGTGTGCTGATAAAAAGTTACACAAGTTGAATGGACATCAAGGAAATCAAGAATATGAGGCACAAAGAATTAGATGGATTGAATTCAGTATAAATTTCACTTAATATCCTGGAGGTCATCATCTCAACAGCTGAAAGGATGGGAGAGGAAATGTAACAGTGTTAGTCTACTACAGGATGACTGTGAGCCACCAGAACAATACAACCACCAATAAATGCAAAAGCAAAATGCTCCCAGAGGAGGTGAAAAATAAAGTTATTGTAGAGTTATTGTATAAACTTCACCTGGAACAGAGTACAGCTCTGTCTACTCCCACTCAAGAGAGTTGAATGTGAGTAATCCAAGCTGGAGTAGAGAAGGCAAAGACAATAAATACTCCAGTGATCAAAGGAAAGGAAAAGATAGCACAGGCGTTCAGTGTATCAAAACAAAGACAGAGAGGGCTTATAATAGTGTCATGCAAATGCCTGAGAGTGGAGAGGAAGACATGGAGGGAGCAGGAGTATTTAAACTAACAACTCCAGGCTGGCACCAGAACAAATGGGTATAAACTGGTCACAAGTAGGGCTAGGCTAGGGATTAAAATGCTATTTCCAGCCATCAGAGCAGTGGGTTCTGGAACCTTCCCAAGAGGAGTAATGGGAACAAACAGTCCAAGTGGGGATTTAAGACAAGGACTTTTCAGTTTATGAAAGGGATTATCTGACATGGTACCAGAGGACTGGACATAAGACCCAGGAACTCCTTTTCAAATCTACCCTTCTATTAACTTAGCCTCTGTGGCCAATTTGCTCTTTGTCTTCTCAGCTGAAAGTACCCACACTGGAACCAATTAGTGCCAACTGGGGTGGCAGCCTTGACAATACAGGGACCTACCCACTAGGAAGAGGACCAAGCTCACCCATATGCTCAAGACAAGCTATTAAGCAGAACCTCTTGCTTTCATAGGCACTCTGGCCCAAGCTGACCTTTGATGGCAGCACAACGTGCAAGAAAATCGTGACCCCTTAAGTGCTTTGCCAAGAGACCACTAGTGCCAGCACCCAAACTGTTCTTCCAGAGGGGTGTGCAGAATTCCCTTCAAAGGTAGTTTATATCGAATCCCATGGGTGAGCATCTCCCAGACACTTCAGCCTCCAAGAACTCACTCCTCTTTCATCCAGGCCTCTTAGCCAGCTACTCAGAGGAGACCCCTGCTCTGCAAGTGCTGCCTGGAACACCACACAAGAACTACTGGCCAGCTTAATGAGGCCTTTTTGACAAGCAAAATTAAAACCCAAGGGAGGCAAAAATGACAGAAAATGAGTGAAATATCCAAATTTAGCGGAATCTCCTCATACTAAGACTGAAAATTTCATGCAGCTTTTGTATCAGTGCAAAGACCTAACACTCAGCATTGGAGCTGGCCCCTATTGGAAAACAGAACTTAGACAAAAGCAAAAGGTCAAAGTCCTACAGCCCTGAAAATAGATGTGTCAGAGGGAAAAACCTGACAGGTCCTGATTGATAACCATGCTTGAGGGAAGCTGCTGGAGGAAAACTGCTGCAGCAAAGGCTGCAGGGATTTACTGTTCCAAAGCCCTGCTGCAGCAGCAAAGGCACATGTGGCTGCTAGAGCAGGAGATGGACATGGTTAATTGACTGGGAAAGTTTAGCAGAGATGGAATTAATGCAAAGAGCTCCGAGCCCAGGCAGTTCTGTTACCAAGGGAAGGAGCCATTCGGCTGGAATTACAATCCATTTTCAGGTCAGAGCCTTTCCCAAAGGCAGGGTGCTCTCCCCTCATCTGTTCCTCCTCTTCCCCTCCAAGGGGTGCATGGAGGAGGAGGTAGCTGGAAACAGCAGCCTGGGAAATGGGCTGCCCTTTGAGGGCCAGCCAGGTTTTGACTTTGCATGATGTGTGTTTAGCAGCGAGGCATTCAGAAGATGTGTCAGGAGAGCCTCTCCTCACCCTAGGACTTCATGGATAAGTTAGTTGTGGAAACAAAACTAGAAAGTTAATAATAGGGGAGGAGGGAATTTGCTTTCAGATCTCCTCGGCAGAATGAATACCTGAATAAAACCCATTTGCAATCTGGTCAGATGAGAATGCCAGGAGCTAGTTACTGTGGAATTGCAGCAACAGTGTGGAAAAAAATACACCCAAACAATGACTTTTTTTAAGTAAAGCAGGCTGCAGAGGAAGGTAGGAAAGACACAAACACAAACCACAGACCTGTGGCACGGATGATCTCCTGCAGTGATGTGCTGCCAGTATTTTGATAAGTAGCACCCAGGACTGTGTTCCTCTCAGCCAGTGTCTCAGAGCTGCTTTCCACAGAAAGGGAGGACTAGATCTGGGAACTTCTTCATTTCTTCTGCCATTTGAACAAAGGGGCTTTAAATACACTTAAACTTACAAGGAGCCTTGTAAACTCTTCTCCCAGCAGTGGCTTGGAATGCAATGCAGGAATTGCACTGAACAGACTGGTGTATATACAGCAGGTAGATTTTGAAATGCAAAACTACTTGCTACTTGGGTCATTTCCATGGTAAAATCTCTGCACCTCAACAGTGCCTTTAGCAGTTTGAGGCCTGAACCACAGCCATTAAGGATGGTTTAGAGATATTTATCGGGGAACTTCTCCCATCAGAACCAGGCAGGCAGCCTCAACTCACCTTCCCACTCTTCTTCCCTGCTCCTAATTTCAGCTGGCCCAGGAAAGTGCTACCAAGGAAGGATTCCCATTCACTTTCAACACATTGTTCATATACTGCCTAACACCCAACACCAAAAGCAACACAATGTGGCTTCCAAACCTCCAATTCTGTCAATGGTTGATGGTGTGACTAGTGTGGCCATCACCAGGTCAGTCAGTTCATGTCACTCCTCCCATCAGGAAAATGGAGAAATCCCCTGAAAGGAACTGTGATGCTTAATTTAAGCTTGATTATAAAGCATTTTCCTGCTCTGGTATAAAAGAGATGCATACTTTACACTACAAAACCATCTATTTTTCCTAATTCTTTCATGCTGGAACCTCTTGAAATACTCATTGGAGGATATGTAAAGAGAAAATTCCAAGTGGGAGAAATTTTGTATAGCTGCTTTCTGCTCCTTCTGAAGAAATCTCACTTGGCAGAGCCACTCTAGGTAGGCAAAGGTAGTTTTGGGCAGGTAAAGAGGGACTCTCCTTTAGACACTATTCATGCAAGGAAGTCAACTACATTTTAGGAACAGGTAATTACATTAGTGCCTCCTCTACTCAGCCTGACTAGCATGAGAGTCACACCTGACTGTGAAAATAAGTTCATGGCTTATCTATGCCATACAGTAAGTCAGGGGTCAGATTTAATTCAGCAGGCTCTGACCTGCCACGCAGCAACCACAGAACAGAGCTGCCTCTCCCTGTGCATGGAGGCAGGACACTGAAGAGAGTCTTGCTCCAAGACAGCACCAAAATGTGTGGATGGGGAGTGTCAGGTGATGCATCACCTCATCCTCCTTCAAACTACTAAGGTAGGTCATAAAGAGTCCACCCTCCCAGCCCAGAAGCCATTAAAAACTCTCCTCATTGTCCTGTATGAGGGGCCTTAAACAAACATTTCCACTTGGGAAATGACTCAGGAAGAACATGTGAGGAAGCAGAGCAACAAACAACACATGAGGTGGATATAAATCCAGATAAAATATTAAAATCATTAAAGGGTTGTTGCTCCCTGAAGGTTGGAAAAAACGAAGAGAGTTAATTAAAAGCAATCTCCACACAATGCTGAGCCAGCCTGCCCTGATAAATCAACAGCTAGGACTGTGCCTGTAGAGGTCAATGGGGGAAAGAGGTTGGGAGGTAGGGGAGAGGAAAGCAAGGAGAAGATAAAGCATTTAGCTGAGACTGCAAACAAAACCAAATCAGATCTAGTGACAGGAATATGGTTTCCACATATTTCCCCTATCAATATTTTTTGGTTAGATTTAACCTCAGGAATGCCCGTTTGCCATCCACATAGCAGCAGCCAAGCTGGCCAAGCTCCCAGTCCTTTGTATCAGGAGAGAGAAGTGAGAAGTCTTCGGGGCCTCATTCTACCTGGGGAGGTATTAACATCACTTTCATCCACAAGCCATTTGATCACCAAGGACTAACATCAAAATTAACATCATTTTCAGAGAAGCAGCTGCTAAAAATGAAAGGGTCACTCAGGATGAAGCAGAAGTATCTCAATGCTGCAGTTGAGGGGGTTTCTCCACACCCATGAAGAGCAAGCTCACTGTGGAGTCCTCTCATCACCAACCCTCACCCATCACATCCCATGTGCCTCAACCTTCACCACACAAACTACAAGAGGCACTAATCTCCAAGTTAAGACTGTGCTCCCCATTTATTCTGTATTTCACATCAACAGGTATATGCTAATATACTTAAAACTTCAAGGATAAAGAATCCATAGGAAACACAAAACCCTACAGCCTTCAAAACACAAGAGTTTAAAAAAAAAAAAAAGCAATTGGGCTAAGTTTGGAGATACAAGTGGGTCCATGTTATAATTTCTGATATTAGACACTGGTGAGTGATTTAACTGGACACTCAGGAGGATGGCAGCCTCAAACATCATGCAGTTTTAACTCATGGTCAAGACCAAAGGAGTTCAGCAGCAAACCAGCTTTCTGAACCACTGTTTTCATTATTCCTCATTCAGATTGCCTAAGTTGTAAAGTAATCATAAACATCAAATATATTTGTCCCCATCGTTGACTAAATGTGGTCTCTCAGGAAACAATACTGGGACCAAACTATTCAAACAGTCACAAATCCACAGATTACTTTCTCCAGAACTGTTCTTGAAGGAAATGGAAATATGGAAAAAATATGGACATTACTTTTCCTTTGAAGAAATAATACTCACTTTGTGTCTCCTTTATAAGTTTCCCTATAGCACTGCTCACTGGATGCTGAAGCATCAGGGCTATAACTCCTTATTTTTCTCCCAATTCCATGACTAATCACGTCAGGCTGTGGATCCACAGGTACACTAGAAACTGCAAAGTTTCTAGAACCAGACCAAAATCTCACAGCCACGCGACGCAACGCAATAAAACCGGTGTTGGCTTAACTCTTCCAAAATATGAAAAGCCCTCAAAACCTTTTCAAGAGGAAATTTTGTTCCAACAGGCATAATCTATCTTCCTGTGGCTAGCATGAAGCCAACTCAAAGCACAAAAGCAGCATAAGCAGTGTACTTTGTGTTTTGGCAGGAGTAGCATGCCCGCATCTGATCAGATCACATCAGCCCTGCCAGCTGATGCGGTAGGGCAGGCTGGAATTAACCAGCTCGGGCCATGCCCTTCCTTCACTGCACTGCACCTCATTTTCTTCACACTCCAACCAATGGAGGTTTTTGAGACCTAAAAGGCAGGATGTGTGTTTGCAGAGAATTTAGCACAACGTCTTAACCAAGGCTTTGTATCTCGTGTCACAAGGGGAGATCTGAGAAGAAACCAGGGGGAAAAACTATAAGTTATGTGGGGTTTCTTTCTTTTGCACACTAAGATTTCATGTGCGTGTTACAGTTGGCATTTTATAGTAGTTTTATTAAAACCATCAGAAAGCAAGGACAGCATTCTCAGATGTCAAAGAGTGATACAACTCGTGGTGTTGTAGGAACGAAGAGATGATCCTCAGTTAGGCTGGATCGAATGTGTCTCAAGGGACTGCAATATTAAATATCACTCCCAGCCTTTCTCACCAGAAGAAGAGCATTGATGTAGGCAGTGTCCCCATCAACACCTGAGCAGGGGACTCTCTCCCAGCTCCAGCTCAGCAGAACGTGAAATTACTGAGTCAGGATTTGGCAAGCACAGGCTGCTGATCACAGCCACCCGAGCGCACACTCACCAGCGCCCGGCCCTGCTCCTGCTGCTCCACCGGCTCCCTGGGAAGCCTCCCCTCAGACACTGCTGGGGAGCCAGCAGAACCTTCCAGGTGGCTGGAATTGCCACCCTCTGGCTGCACCCAGCTCAGGCAGGTAACCTGAAAACCAAGACCCATGCTGACATCCTCCTGCTGTTCCCACACGGGAGGGGATGGGGGTGTGAGGAGGACGTTTGCCAGCAGCCGCTGAGACACTGCGTTATTCTTCTCTGAGACATCTGCTGGGAATCTGCTGTTCAAATATGCTCTTCTGGGAAATAAACTATATATAACAATTTAGGAAAAAAAAGTATATCCTACTTCTAATAATTTAGGCTATTAAATATAAAGAAGAATTTTAAATATTCGGTATTCAAGAACTTACTGTTACTGTTTTGACAGTGGGAATACACTGGACAGTTCTGTTCTTCCCCTTGAAAGAAGGAAACCTACTTTCTGCTTCTCATACACCAGGGCTGGTGTATCACAAATCAGGGAGAAGTTTAAAACAAGAAAGAAGCACTTCCATCTAAATAAAAAAGGATTTTTAAAGTAGACTTTCTTTCAGATTGTGTTGCTGAGATAACTTTCCCTGCAAGGAACAAAGCAGCACTAAAACCTGGGCTGGGGAAGCATTAACACACCAGGGTCTTTGCATCCCCAGCAGAACT
The DNA here is from genome assembly GCA_013401335.1 of Brachypteracias leptosomus. Taxonomy (NCBI): domain Eukaryota; kingdom Metazoa; phylum Chordata; class Aves; order Coraciiformes; family Brachypteraciidae; genus Brachypteracias; species Brachypteracias leptosomus. Next base: position 493,499 of record VYZX01028764.1, on the reverse strand, counting down.
GCCAGGCTGAGCCAGGAGAGCAGCTTCCTAATGAAGCCCTCAGAACAGGCCGTGAGCAACGTTGCCTTGGTGCTGCCTCTCTGCACGTGGGAGTGTGTCACCCCAGCCAGGGAATCCTCAGATCAGAGGTCGGGCTGTCCAAGGGAGGAAAACTGTCAACTCCTGAAACAGACTCATTCCACTCCTGCAAGTCCTCGGGGATAAACAATACAAGGATGGCTCTTGCTCAAGGCAACATCACACACAGACAACACAGGGATGAGCCCAGAATAAATACCAAGATTGTAAAATTGATCTACCAAGCAAAGAAATTCAGCTCTGACATGAAAGACGAACCAGAGTGAGAAAACACCAGGCTCGGCAAACGATAATCCTGAAAGATGGTTTATTGGCAGCCAGTGGGAGCACTGGAATGCCTCATTTGGGGACAGCAGAGCTCCAGCCAGCTGTCATAAATCGTGCAAGACAGATGTACAAGATGGACAAAGTCTGCTCTTGAGAGCAACCTCCAACTACCACACATCCAGTTTTAGGAAAGCAGAGGAAGAAATCAATTTTCATTAGGCTACACAAAGGATGAGCTGCTTTACCTTCACCATGACTCAGATTGAAGACAGAGCCCCAGGTTGCTTTGTGGGCCAGACTTCTGCATGGTCCAGGTAAACTGTTCCCAGCTGGACACTGGGAATCCTGCCTAACAGGCACTATGTACCCAGCCCATCAGATGTGTGCTTATCTTGAAATTATTACCCCCTCAAAAAAATTGTACCATTGGGCCTCTGTAGCACAACTCTGACAGTTCAATATTGCTTTCATGCACCATAAATAGTATGTTTTAAAAATTTTCTTTTCGGGATACAACCTCCATCCATCCAGACAATTGGACAGCCTGTTAAAGGCTGGAACACCAACAAAACAAAATTATGGAAGCCCTGCAACACCTGATCATGCACAAACGACTCAGAACCACACATGACTCTGTAACTAGCAACATAACATTTATCAGACTCTCATATTCAAACCAGCGTATCCTCAGGTCATCTTAACTTGGCTTCTCTGCCTCCAAAGACTTTGGTTTTATGCTTTCTGGGGTGCACTAAGAAGAGCGTGACCAGCAGGTTGAGGGAAGATGTTCTTTCCCCCTCTATTCTGCCCTAGCAAGGCCATACCTGGAGTACTGCGTTCAGTTCTGGGCTCCCCAGGTCAAGAGAGACTGAGAATTACTGGAGATAGTCCAATGGAGGGCTACAAAGATGATGAGGAGACTGAAGCATCTCTCTTACAAGGAAAGGCTGTTTAGCCTGGAGAAGGGAAGGCTGAGAGAGCATTTTATCAGTGTTTATAAATATCTGAAGGGTGGAGGTCAAGAGGATGGGGCCAGTCTCTTTTCAGTGGTGCCCAGTGATAGGACAAGGGGCAATGGGCACAAACTGGAACACAGCAAGTTCCAGCTCAACATGAGGAAAAACTTCTTTCCTGTTTGGGTGACAGAGCCTAGAACAGGCTGCCCAGAGAGGTTGTGGAGTCTCCTTCTCTGGAGACTTTCAAAACCCACCTGGACACATTCCTGTACAATCTGCTCTAGGTGACCCTGCTCTGGCAGGGGACTTGGACTAGATGATCTCCAGAGGTCCCTTCCAACCCTTACCAGTCTGTGATTCTGTGATTGTGCTTCCTTGCATAAATACAATCACATTCATCCCTCATTTTCTCTCAAAGCTGACGCTGAGATAGAGGAAATACAGTTTTCATGTGGACAACAGTGTTGGTTTGAAATGTGTCACACTAGGGCTCATTTATGGGCTTAAGTGACATCAGAGCCACACTGGACAAGCTGCAGAGATTTTGGTACACAATTTAATGTGCCCAACAACTCTGTTCTGTCAAGCAGAAGAAAATTCCCTTCTGCAAAGCCACATTAAAATCACCTCCACATCACTTGTAAACACTGAACTGGCAACCTAACTGTCCATCTATTTTATTGCTTCCACCTGCTCAAAACAGCACCGCACGTTACACTTGCACTTCAATATTAAAAATCAGCAACCAGATGCTTATGCAACAACATCCAAAACAAAAAAATTTTTTTAATCAGTTTTCATCAGCATGTAGGGCTCTTTCAGGGACACCTAATAGGATACAGAACCTTCCAGTTAAGAGCCCCCAGCCTGGATTCAAGGCAGAGGTATCACTAATGAACTACTCCTACCATACAAGACCCCACACTGGACTGGTGCTAACATGAAGCAGGGATGTGAGCACAGCCCATTTCTTCACAGGTGTCTCATGCCACAGAATTCATCATCACAAGGATGGCCACTTGGCAGCCCAGGGGTCGGAGCTGGCTGTCAAGGCAATTTCATCTGAGAAGGTACAGCACTGGGAAAAGCAACTGGAGCTGTGTGTTTGCAGCAGGGACGCTGAGACAGAGCAGGCCTGGTAGGGTTTATAAGGTCAGCTCTAGCTGTGCACACAAGTCTGCAATGATCTGGTCCCCAAACACCTGGCAGGGAATAAACGTCCCCGAGCACATCAAAGTTATCCAACAATACAGTCAGCACGCAAGCCACCGAGCCCAGGTTGGCCTCTTTTGTCCCAAAGGCTGTCTTGAGAAAGGAGAGGGAGAGCACCAGCACTGCCACTCCAAGGCCAAGCTCTGGGAAGGTGGCAGCTCCTCCAGTGAGCACCCAGGCAGCAGCTATAGGGCACGGGGAAATCTCACACCAGAAAAGGCAAGAGCCTGACATATGTTCCAGTGAGTATGTTTAACTGACAACCTGAAATAAAAGTCAGCTGTGGGAGTAAAGATGGAGAAGGGGTGGGGGGGACCCAGCTCTGCGCTTCTAGACAGGATTTGGTAAATTACAAGGTCTTAATTACATTAAATGCATTATGGTACCATATGCACATGGCTAATAAGGCAGAGATAGAGGAAACGGGACTAGATGTTAAGACTAGAAGTCGAATGGCTGCATTCTAGACTCTATCTACAAATTAGAAAGTTTCTGAACCACTTTGTCCTAGTTTAGCCATCCATAAAACAAAGGCAATAATCCTTTCTTCACAGGGGTGTTGAGAGGTTTAATTAATTAATGTTTACAAAGTCCATTGAGATTTCCGACTGACATTTGAAGTAATTCAGAGCACTTCTAAACTGCATTTGTTTCTTCTACTGCACCACTCAAACATCTCCACATTAAGATCTCCAACGGAGAAGAAGATGGAGAGAAAATGTACAGAGACAGGCATATAGGACAGTGGAAAAAACCAACCCAACAAATCCAGCACTTCAAACCCACCACTGTCCCATCAAACCTATCTGAACATTGCCTTTTCTACAGATGAAGAATGTGTTTATCCAGACACCTGCTGCCTTTCCCTTGCAGATCTGTTAAACTTAGATCTCTGATATTTGCTCCCGTAGCACCATGTTGGTAAACAACAAGGTATTAAATTGCAGAAGTAATAGGCAGGTTGATTTGGTCACCAGAGGAAGCGAAGGGGAGAAGAGCAAAAGGGATGAAAGCACCAAAAGAGAACCAGAAAGGGAGAAGAGAGTGCTAGATGGAGAAAAGAGGCAAGCTGGGTGTAAGGAAGTGTCAATCACTTCGTAAGGGACTCCACACACTGAGCCACTCCATGTAATGTATTCCCACAGATGCTCAGGTACACTGGAATATATTACCCCGAGAGACCAGCCTAGCATGAATGAGGCCACGTATGTGTCCAAGTGCTGCAGATAAAGTGAATATTGGACACACTTAAATGCACAAGCACACACAGGGAGCTGCTTGATACCTGAGCTAGGATTTCTCAGCCTCTACATTGTCCCCCATCTCGCAGGAAAACCTTTGTGTGGCCAGTTTCTGTAGGGGGCGTTTGTGGGTTTTGAGATACAATCAAAACGCAGACAGAGGAAATGCAAATGTCATTCAGCTCCCTTTCATTGTCAGGAAGGACACATGAGGATAAAATACTGTGCACTGCATCCCTTCCCCTATTATGTATCTTACTGCTTTTGTCCTAATTTATCCCATGCATAATTTATGTACATGTGTATTGTTTCCCAATCAGCAACTTTGAAGAATAAGTGAAAATTATAAAATGTTTTATTAAACAAGTTGTTAATAAAAAATGCAGATGGTGTCAGACAGCCAGTACCAGTTCTGTTTCCTCCACATAGCATTAGTACTTTAAAAGGCACGGGGAGAAAAGCGAAGCAAGCACTTGATGTCTATTGTTTCCTCCTCTCACACCCCCAGGGGCGAGGGGAGGAGAAGGGAGCTAATTATAAATGGCCTAATCCTGCCCTCCTCGACTTTAGCAGCAGCGGGATCGGGCCCTCGATTCATTTCGGCTCAGGCAGCCCTTGGGCAGGGTCCGCCCTCTCCGGGGGCTCCGTCGCGACTGTCGGGAGCCCCGCGGTGCCACCAAGTGCGAGGTGAGGTCCCGTCCTCCGCCGAGGGGAGGAGGTGAGGGGCTGGCTCCCCCCGGGCTGCGGCCGTTCCCGGGAGCTTCCCCGCCGCCCCCAGAGACCACCGAGCCCGGGCTTCCCGCGGCACTGGTACAGACGTGGGCGGCTCGTCCCGGCGCAGGTGAGGAGCCAGCCCCGTGCGGTGCGGCCCCCGCCGCTGCGCTCCTCAGTGCCCGGGGTGCGCTGCCCGAGCAACGCCCGGCCACCGGGAGAGGGGTGGGGGGACACGGGGAGAAGTTGCTGTCGCACGCACAAGTATTAAAGCTGCCGTCAAACGGGGGACACGCTGCCTTCTCCGCGCCGTGTTCAGCCCCACAGCATCCCCCCCAACATGAGGATCCCGGGACTTCTTTGGTTACCCCTCCCCCCGACAGCTGCGCTTCCCTCTCCCCGCGGGTTTTTAGAAGGTGCGACCGGGAGGACGGGTAATCGAAAGCAAAGGTTTTGTGGCAGGACGGAGCAGGAGAACTGATAAACACGTCAGCAACCCCTTCCCAGCCCGAGGCTTCCCTATCCCTCCGGATCGCTGAGAGACAGCGGCAGGAATCCCTGGAAAAACCTTCAAGTGTTTTTCCAAGTCCAGGCGGAGAGACTTGAGTCGAGGAAAAAAAACAAGAATTAAAAAAAAAAAAAGAAAAGAAAAGAAAACCCTCGCAGCCCTAATTTCATCTCTGAAAACTCCAAGGTATAAAAACACCCACTCAGCGCAGCCAGAAAGTGCAAACGAAGCGTCACCGCCAGGTACTCTGCTCCTCTGCTTCCCGGCTTTAATAGCGAGAGCGCTGCCCCCGTTAGCAGAGAAGTCGTTTTAAAAAGGTTAAGACAGCTCCTCTCCCCACATACGCTGCCAAATCCCACTCTCCCTAATGCCTTCAGGGATTAACGGCGTGCGCTGCCGACCACAAGGAAAATAAAGGACGCGATCCAGAAGACGACAACCGGCTCCTGCGGTCCCCCCTATAGAACCGGCCGTAATTCCCGAGCGGGAACCCCGGAATGTCCCCGCAGCGGAGGCACCTGCCCCCTCCCGCCCCCTCCCCGGGTGTCCCCAGCGAGCAGCGCCTCGGATCCCGCCCGAGCAGCCCTCGGCGGCTTGTGCCCGCTCTCAAGATGGAAACACCGATCCACTCTCTTTGCCACTTTGAAAAGCGAAATCCTGTCATATGCAAAACAGATCTCCGGACTTCCTGCCCCAAATCGACGCCCGGCAGTCCCGAGTCATTCATTTCACGCGAGTCTGCTTCTCCCCCCTCGCCTCTTCGCTCCCACTCTCCCGCACGGCCGCCGAGGTGCGCCGGCGATGCCCCCGCTGCCCCGCTTCCCTGTCGCCCGTGCCACCACCTCCCCGCCGCTCCGCCGGGAAGCGCGGGGGCCGCTTCGCTCCCCCTCCTCAAGACATCCCAACTCCGCAAAGATTTGCGGAGACAACTCCAAGCCGCGACCGGACCGAGCCTCCCTCTCCCACCCCACCCGCCTCCCTTCGGCGCTGCCCCGGGGCCGCTCCTTCCCCCGCCGAACCCCCGGGGCCCGCCGGGACAGCGGGGGCAGGACGCTGTCAAGTGCGCGCTCCCCCGCGGGACGCCGCCGGTGCGCTCCGGGAGCGGCGGGCAGCCCGTTCCTTGCTGCCGCCGCCTCAACCCCCCGCTCCCCGCCCGGCCGCCAATTAACCGGCGCGCGCGAGCCGAACGATTTTCTTTTTTTTTTCCTCGTTAATTTCGGCGCGATGTGTTGCACACAAAAAAAAACCCCAACCACCCCCCCCGAGTCGCCCGGGCAGAAAGGAGGGCGGGAGGAGGGAGCCGCCGGGAGGCTGCCGGCACCCGGCTCCGGCTGGCAGCCGGCGCCGGAAAGGCGCCTTTTTTCATATTTAAACCACGCGGAATATGTACATTTTTGATTCCTACTTACGCTTTCAGGGGGTTGTGAATGACAGTCGCCATTTTGCTACAATGTAACAGAATATTGTGTCTCGGAGTTCTAAAGGTTCGCTCAGGGGAAGCGGCCAGCCAATGGGAGCGCGGCATACCGGCCCGCCGGCCAATCGGACGCCGGGGGCGGGGCCGGGGCTCTGCTAGTTATTAGGGGAGCTGTCAAAGCCCAGAGGTCACTCCCTCTCCGTGCAACCGGCGGCGAGCAGGTCTTAAAGGGGCAGCGTCCGCCGCTGGGGCGGCCGCCGCGACGGGGGCACCGGGGGATGCTTCCCCGCAGCTCTCCGGCTCCGGCCCTCAGCGCAGCGCGCAGGGAGAAGGGGGAAAGCCGAGCTCGCTGCCCCGTCCCTTCGCGCTGCTGCCGCCCCTCGTTTCCCGGGCGGCGTGACCCACCGCGGGGAAGCAAGCAAGCCCCCGCCACCCCGCTCGCTCCCCCGGTAGCGTCCCTCCCGGGCTGCTCCTCCTCTCTGCGGGGCCGTTCTCCCCGCCTGGTCTCCGGGAGCCGCCGGCGCTGGCAGGGGCTGCGGGGCAGCGCCGCTCCGGCTCCCCCTCCCCCAGGAATTTCCCTCTCGCTGTCAGTCATCCCGGCCCGCAGCCCCTGCGCCCTTACATAACGCGCGGCGTCCGGACCGCCCGCCCGGCTCTGCCCTGCCCGGATTCCTACTCAGCAACTTCTGCCGCCCCGGGAGCCGCTCCCCCTCCCTGCTTTCGGCAGAGGGAGACGCGGGGGGAACGGCCCTGACCCGCGTTCCACCGGGCATGGGGTCCTGCGGTGCGGGAGCAAGCAGGAGGCTGGAGCCTGGGAGCGCGGCGGGGTGCGGGCAGGGTCCATTCTGGCCAGGCTGCAAACTCCAGGAAGTCCGGGCTTACCTGAGACTAATTAAAGGAGCTTGCAAACGAATTATGGAGCACGATCGAAGTGATTTAAGGGGCATCAATCCCGATCTCACTCTCAAAAGTAAATCCAAAGTTCACAAAATGACACCGGTGTGAATCGGGTACCGACAAGAGCAGAGTCAAACCAAAAAGTTTTCTTTTTGTCTGGTATTAATGCAAGCTTTGTCATCTAATCTCTCCCTCCAGGCAGCCTCTATCCCCTTAAACACAGCAACCACCACCAAACCCGAGCCTGCTGCTTCTCCATTCCTTGCCTTTATATAACCAGGAGAAACTCAATTAAAAGACAGTTAAAATACACTGCTGTAAAAACAGTAAGAGAGGAGACTGCAGAACCAACTTCTTTCATCACTTAATGAATACAAGAATGGAAGTGACAGTGTTTGGGAGATAATGGGATGTCAACAGCAGTAGAAGCTGCAGCCTTCCTGAGCTAGTGAACTGAACTTTAAAAGGTGAAAACAACCAATATCTGCCTCCTCAACAGCTGACAACAAACTTTCTAATACTGGGACAGAAAAGGAAGAGGGATGGAGAGCAGAAAGAGAGAAATGATGACCTGTAGTGAAGAGGGGAGAAGAGAACAACACAGCACTTTACCATTCATTAAGGATTCACCAGAAGTTTGCAAAAAGTTAAAGTTTAAGATCTGTCTACGGTCCCTCTTTCCAAATCTTTCTCCAGCTACTAGGTCAGGCCAGGTACTGGGCCAAGCATACACCCCTGGGGGGAATCGTCTCTCCCGTCCAAGCAATCTAAGCCATTTGGTTACAGGCACTGCTTAGGAGAAATCAGCTTTCTGTCAGCTGGAGAGTTGCCAAGATGCTGAAATCTATCCCAAAACAGTTCTGGGAAGCAATCTTTATGAACGTTTCCATTATCATATTACATTATATTATTTAATATAGTAGTAGCCCAGGTGACATTGAGTGTGGCTTCAGACCCTCCTGCTCAGTACTCTCTCAGTGCTCACAGGAAAAGCTAACCACAAACTGCCGAGTTATCAGCACACAGCTGAGGTACAGACTGCAAAGAAATGAACAGCTCAGCGTGCACCTGAACTGGGGACCCTGAACCAGCGACCCGCAGCACATCTCACTGTGATGAGGACTCCTGCTTTGACTTTTCTTAATGCCATGATATTCACTTAGTGGCAAACATCCACCAAATTTTAGCATTTAGCCTAGGATGGGTAATATCCACCCATGGGATAATGACAACTGCTTCACACAAGAAAAAATAGTCCAGGACTATATCATGCTGCAGAGAGAAGGCACCAAAATTCAGCCAAATCCCAGAAAGCCCTAAGATGCTCTAATGCAAACTGGTGACTTTTTCAGAGAATTAAAAAACCTGCTTGAGGTCATTTTTAGTAGTCTAAGGAGTCCCTCTGGTCCCGTTTGGTTGCATCTATAGGCCCATTCCCACCCTGCAGGCAAAGAGCTCTTGGTGCAGCTTGGCAGGGAGCACGCTGCAAAAATGGGATTAAGCCACACATGTGCTTCCCTTGCTGCTCCTGTTATTCAGACATAGGGCCTTTATCAGCTACCAGCAACAAACAGTGCTAACAGCCACAGATGACCTTGGATTGGTGATAGCCCTTTTCCCAGTCAGACCCCACGCTACTGGCTGGGAGAACCAGTCAACAGCACTGCCTCGCTCAGAGGAATCTCCAGGACACCCAAGGACAGAGCTGCAGTATCAGAGCAGGGGGAAGGCTCCCCCGTGGTAACAAAGACATCAGGCTTTGCTCATGTGTCCATATAGTTTTCCTATAGCACATTTCATGCAGAATCCCACAACAGCTAAATTACCATTTTAGCTGGAAAAAAGGCACGGAGCACTGAGTGGCATTTCACTTGTAATGAACTATGTAACTTATTCACACAGTCACTATTTACAAGTAAGGGACCACCACAAACTCTATGGGGTCAGAGTGAGTGGGGCTTTAGAAGGCAGAACCCACCAACTCACCTCCAGCCCCTACCACAGAACTGCAGCTGGGCTCTACCCAAGTAGAAGAAAAACTGTCATTTCTTTGTGCTGGATTGAGAAGTGTCATGTCTGGTAGACTGAACTGCTGCCCTCCTGATCCACCTCTAGTTCAAACGTTTTTGCTATTTACATAATGCAAGTTCATTGATACTTTGTGAGGTGCCAAAAAATATTCCTGCTTGCCCTGCAAAGCCTTATTTTGGCTGACAATCTTACAGAGTAAAAAACTCTCACTGAATTTACTGTCTCTTGCTCTCCTTTTTAGCTTGTGAAGTTTAAAGGTAGGGTTGTTCTTTTCTGGAGGGAAGGAAAGTATGCTTCTTACTGATACATTCCTCAATTCTTGTGAATTGGAAAGTGAAACAGACACTGAAAGCCACAAATCTCATTTTACTATGAAGGGGAACACAAGATAAAGAGTTGTTAGCCTACAAGAAGCCACCTGGTTTTTTCAGCTTTAATATTCCCAGATATTTCCAGTGATACACTGGAAATGAAGTTTCATTTTTTTCAGATACAAAGGGCCAGATTGATATAGGTCTAAATATGACAGCGTGCCCTAACACAGCTTGTTACAGCAAAACAGGGCCCCACGTGCACAGATATCCTGTAACAGATTTGAAGGCTTAACCCCTTTTTATTTATTTAAAGCTGTGCAGGCATCTCTCATACACTGGTTCTTGTCAGCCCTCCTCCTCACTTGCTTTGATCTCTACTGATAGCTGGTTAGCTGAAAGAGGAGGGGAAGATAGCAGAGTGTCAATGCTACAGACTCAACACCAGCCCTCTACAGACAACACCAAAAATGTTACAGAGTCAGCAGAACAAAGATAACTTTGGAGCTACACGGCGTAAAAATTGGCGCCAACGCTTCATTCTTTGCAACTTTGGGAACTGCATTCTTAAAAGGTGACCTCAATTATTATTCTTTATTTTTAAGCAACATTTCCCCCTCTACAGCTGCAGTGACAATTTGGGGATTCCTCTAGGCTATCTTGATTTCAGGCCTGATTCTGATTTCTCAGTTTTAATTTTCTATTTACTATTCAGTTTTCTCTCCCATTACCCCTGAATTACACCTATGCTGAGGTCTGGACTCAAGCCCCTTTATTTTTTAATGGGATGTGCCAATAAATATAGTTTAACACTAAAGAGGAATCTCTATTACTAAGAAGTACTTTGAGGCTTCAATCTGAAGTTTCCACAAGTTTGGGGAGACAGAAGTTGTTTAAAGGTTCCAGATTCTGGTTTAAGTCTGCCCCTAATTTAACAAACTGCTGAAAACCCATTTAGTGTGATTGCTAGAAAATTCTTCGTGTCATCATGAATGGTTCTGAAATTTCCTCAACAATAGAAAATAACATTATGAACAAACTGCTTCAAATCTTTACGGTAGCCACTGCAGTACCAGAGCAACAGTAGGAAGAGAAATCTAACAGCCCAGATGGACACATGCTCTGAAGAACACACATACACCAACTACAAGAACACCCACACACCAACCACAGGTGCCCTCTCCATGAGTGGAGTCATTGTTACAATAGAGATAGGACACAACTGGATTCCCATCATGAAGCACAAGATCTACACATCAAGAGCCACAGGCCTGCCTGCCTTATTTCTTGAGTGACTAGCTAGAAAAAAAAAAAAAGAAAGAAGTGAACCCCTTAGGACTCCTCTTCATTCCTCCTTTCATTAGAGGTAGGAAAAAGTATTTCTACAGCTACATCCATCAATGGGATATGCAGGTGGTGCCCTGCTTCATCTGAGATAATGCTGTTTCTCCTGTCTCCATCTATTCCCAGTGTGGGGCTGAAAGGGAGTTTTAGGGTGCCTTGAATCTTGGAGGGAGCAGATGGTCTAGATTAGGACATAACTATATGGGTAAATTTGATCCAAAAAAGTTCCTCAACACCACTGTGGATGAAGGCTGGGGATTGTGCCTACCTATGGTTTTAACCACCTTTAAACACAGACTTAAAATGTGGCCTAAGAGAGCTGCAACATGACTTCCTCTTGCCCATGAGTGGGAAACAGAACGTAATACCTTGCTAATCAATCTTATCTCTAAGAAGCACAGAGCACACACTGTAATTATAATTCTAAGACAGGTTTAACATTTGGATGGAGCATAATGAATAGCACTCTACCTGAGAAAATTAACAACTGGGAAAAACAAACTGCCACATCCCTCCAAAGAGAGTATAGACTTTGATTTGAACAGCATCATGTTTCCCCCATTACTGAAGAGACCACCTCAAGGAAAGGAGTATTTCACTCTCACTATCTGCTGACTCCACTATGGAGATTTATTTTTCAATAGAGTAGGCAGAAGTGAGCTGTCCAGACACAGCTGGAGAGTAACGACTTGTTTTCTTTCAGTATTCCAGCTTCCCTGTTTATAAAGTGTGTCTTGGTCTTTACAAGGCCAAGGGAACAAACACTATCATAAGTTGGCTACTTCTGTAGCACACACAGGAGTTATACAGCTTACCACAAAACTAGTTTGTGCAGTTTTTTACTACACTGAAAATTAGATTTAGCCAGAATATATCTCACCAGCTTTTCTTTTAAGTTTAATATTAATGAATCTTATTTCCATTAAAGAAATTATTTTAACACCTTCAATGGTTTCACCTTTCTTCCATGATACTGCAGCTTTCAATCTTTTTCTTTCCTTCTGTGTTGTTCCATTATTTTCCAAACAGTCTGTAACTTAAATTACCTTCCACTTTGTAGAAGTTCAGAATAAGAAAAATAAAGCCTGATGGGATGGTTGAGGTGGAAAGGAAAACATCCACACAAGCAGCAGTTTGGAATTAGTGAGGGGATAAGAAGGCACTAGCTCATTTTATTGCATTGATTGGCCAAACACCAGAGGAAAATGCAAGTAAGGGAGAAATAAGACTCCTTTTGTTTAGCTCTGCTTTAAATCTTGCTTAAGTAGAAACAGCTTCAGAAGTATCACAAAATTGTTTTTCCATTTCCCATCCAACTTGACTTTGGTAGAGGAGGGAGGTATGGATTGACCCACCTGAAATACATTTTTAGGTCAAGCTTAACTTTAAAAACTGACACCTGCTGATGTCAGCATAGCCACATGGTGCTGGTAGAACACAAACCTGACCCTGGGAATCTCTTAGCAAGGGTTATTGCAGCCAATGCCCCAGCAGAGCCAGCCCTGATTCCCTTGCCCCCAGGTCTCCCCAACAATTTGTGCCTGTGGAGCTGAGCTGACACAAACTTCCCCAATTCAAACAGGTTCTCGAGCCAGAATTCTCCCCTCCAGAATAATTTCCCTGGTAGTTTTTTAACAGATAGCCACATTGAGAAAGTCCCTTACATAGAAACAGCCGTTGCCAAGGGCAGTGTGTTATTTGTTGTGGTTTTTTTAGTTTTATTATTTGGCTGGTTTAACAAAGGGTGAAGCAGCTTTGCTGTCAGGACACCTCCTAATGCAGAAGCCACCTCTCCTGCAGGAAGCTCTGCCACACAACTCTTGCCCCAGCCATTCTTCTGCCACATCTAAACCCTGGTGCCAAGCCTTCCACAAATCTCAGGCTTTTGCTGGAGCTGACAGGCCTTTGCTGACACTGTTACTCTGGGCTGCCTCGACAGAAAGCAGCTAAGAAGAACTTGTCAAAGTTTATTACAAAACTCCAAGCAAAGAAAAAGGCTGATGGGCTACTGCTTGATGCAAGGCCCATGGCTTTGTTGCTTATTAGGCTATTTCTAGGACTATCCTGAAGAGTCCTTGTGCCATTCCAAGAAAGATTGCTGTTAGCTGTGAGCTCAAGCAGGTTATAGAGGCTCAAGCTTCCTAACTGGGAACCTTGTGATGGTTTTTGTTTCTTTGTTTTAAAGGTCAACAGCCAGGTAGGAACATGTCAGCCTGTACATTTGAAAACAGAAGGCATGGGCATCTTCAACAGCAGAAAAGTTCCCCTCAAACATACCCATTTAGAATGTTTTGGCACTGGTCATGCTCAGGAGCAATCAAGCACTACCATTTTTAAACTGAGCAAAATTTTGTAAAACCAGGTGTAAGATCAGTCACCTTCTAAGGACAGTGTTTCCCACGTGTTGAATTCTGCACTCACTTGCAAAACCCAGAAGGTTTGCCCATCTCACAGAAGAATGCTCCCTCCCATCTGGTGTCTATGGCTAAAGCCCTCATGAAATATGATTTAAAGTCCCTTGAACAACTTTGATAGAATAAAAATGACTGCAAAGAACAATATTGCAGCTGCTGCTGCAATGCTCCAGTTTGTACAGAGCAGAATAGCTTGGCCAATTATTTTCTTAGGGGAGATTCTCCCTGCCTGGCTCCTGCAAGCATCTGCATCTCACTACAAAATGCAAGCAGTGGGAATTCAACCTCCAGGAACTCTGTGCAGCCAATAGCCACAAAATAAAGCCTTACAACTGATCCCTACCCAGTTTATGACTCTTCAGGAATGGTATCAGCAAGCATGACTGACCTGCATTCTTTTCCACTTCCCTTTGGCCCTGCAACAGCTTCTTAATCTTCCCTAGCCATAAGCTTGTTCTTCTCCAAGTTCTTTATTAAAACTCTTTCTGTCCCCACACAGTAATAACTTCTCCCAGCAATCACGACCATCCGCTCTCATCATTCTTCCAGTCACAGGCATGTGCCAAATCCACTCAGAGGGAAGGAGAAGAATAGCACAGAACAGTCTGAAATGTACTTGCATTTGCTGTGGGTGAGAGGTGCTTATTGCTTAAGATCACCCTCTTATCAGACAAGCAATGGATTCCCTTAACTCTATATACTTGGAATAATTCACTAGCTAACACTTTTCCCAGCTAAATAAATGCCCATCTCCTGAAATGGTTTCCAACTTCTGGAGCACAGGGGTTACACAAGGAGGGTCAGCACGCAGAGCCCAGCGCCAGAGACATGCAGCTGCTTCCCTCACTCACACTCCCTCCTCCTGATTATCCAACATGAGAATCCCACTTGTATTCCAGATACAAACATAAGCATGTTATACTCCAAAGCTGGGCTCTACTCCAAACTGGAGTGCTGGGGACATCCAAGTCTGGCCTACTTGTTAGAGCATCAAGAAAGCTGGGACAACAGGCACTCATTTTGCACTTACTACATAGTTAATTTTTTCCCCCCCCTGAATATATACTCCAATGCACCAGCAAAGCTTTGCTTCCAGGTCATATTCTTACACAAATATCCTAATACCTCTGCTTAGAGGCTTATGCAAGCCCTGTGCTGTTTGCAAAAATCATTTCAAGAAAAGTAGACCCTCATTGAGCAAGCCACTAAAATATTTGTCTCTGTGTAATCATTGATACCCTTCATTTGCTAAAGGCAAGCAGTGCTACTAAACACCCTCTGCAAACAAGACTGGGGAGAGAAGCAACACAGGTATCAGCCAGGACTGCAAAATCATTTAGAAAGCGATGGCTGCTGGGACTTGGATATTGTAAAGAAAGGATCTCAAATCAGAGCAGGATTATGTAGCTAATGCAGAGTCACTAAGGGCTAAGAGCCTGTAACTACAGGATACCTTGAAGCAGCAGACTGGAGTATTTTTGAGTGCTGCAATATAGCTGTGTAAGCCTAGATTCACACAGCTTAAATCCATATGGGTCCCCGTGCCTAGTGTTTCCTATTAGGTAACTCTGGGGGTTACTGGGTGCAGGGGCCTAGCTTTAGTCTCTTTAAGGCTGAATGTTCAGGCTACAGACATTAAAAAATGAACAAACAAAAATCCCTGCCAGTCAGATCCTGCTTGTAACAAGTAATTCTAACCTAAAGGCTTGGTTCTGCCAAAGCTAGCTTCAATGGGAAGAAGGGTTGTCCAACATTGTCACCATCAAATCCAGTTCACACTGTCTGTAAGATTTATTCTGCATTTAGAGGTGTAAACCAAAGCAGAACACCATCTATGTTTTTACAGAGGTTTTAAAACATATACATGCTGCTGTTGAAATCTTCTGTGCAAGTTTTCAGGTACTGTTTTCATAAAGGCAGCCCAGCAGAGAAATTGGTACTATCTAAAGTCAGGGTTAAAAGTCATGGAATCACAGAGTTGTTCTGGTTGGAAAAGACATTCAAGATCATCAAGTCCAACCACTAACCTGGCATCACTAAGCCACGTCCCTCAGCACCACATCTACACATCTTTTCAATACTCCCAGTGACAGGAACTCCACCACTCCCCTGGGCAGCCTGCTCCAGGGCTTGACAACCCTTTTGGGGAAGAAATTTTTCCTAATATCCAACCTAAACTTTCCCTTGGAAAACTTGAGGCCATTTCCTCTTGTCCTATTTCTTGCTATGTAGGAGAACAGACCAATCCCCAACTCACTACAACCTCCTTTCAGGGAGTTATGAAGAATGAGAAGATCTCCCCTCAGCCTCCTTTTTTCCAAGCTAAACAACCCCAGGTCCCTCAGCTGCTCCTCACAAAACTTGTTCTCTAAACCTTTCACCAGCTTCATTGCTCTTCTTTGGACATGCTCCAGAACCTGAGTGCTGGAGTCCTGAGAAGAATTAACATTTTTTTATACCCATAAATGCAGATTCTGGCCTGTACACACTATTTCTTTATGAAAACAGTCTTAAAAAAAAAGACATTCTGAAACAATCTGCCAACAGCAGCTAAAAAAAGCACAATAAAACCAACTTGTGAATCAGGACAAGGTTTAGTGGTCATGGTAGTGATGGGGTGACAGCTGGACCTGATGATCTTAGATGTCTTTTGCAACCTTAATGATTTCATGGTTTTGAAATTCAGACCATTCAGTGAGTTTGGTTTCAGGTACACAACTTCAGAAATTTTCTGTCTAACCACCACCACCCCCCCCCC